>CABFOV010000125.1:88099-120757 GCA_902141375.1 Timema poppense
TATTTTTCTACTATACTTGATTATGAGAGAGTGATTTTTATGATTTTGTTTGCTTGTAGCTGCATTTGTTAGAAGGTACGATGTGAATGAAGATCAATGCACATCATTGCTGTTGTCGTACACCAACGCGCATTCCCACTCCTACCCCATGTTGATAGGAGAGCACTTTGATGAGGACATGAAGAATCAGATGGCTCTCTTTCTCGTGAGTATGCTTGACATTCTGTCCACCCCTTTAGCTGATAAACCATTAGGTTTCTAGCCATTTCATACCTCAGTTATCATCATCATCATGAACAGTTTTCAGAAACTGACCATGTCTGTTTGAAACATAAACCTCTCCACCACCTCTTCTCCACCATGACCCAGCCCTTTCCTCCCTTCAACCAACTGTACTTTGTTTGGTCTTTCGTCTGGTCCCCTTGTATCCTCTCCCCCTCCATTGCATGGCCATAACACTTTAATTGTGACTTCTCCATCCTGACCTGCACTGGCTCCTTCTTAAATATCCCTCTCAACCTCTTATTTTATCCATTCATGTCACTCCTATAGTACTTCTCAGACATTTAATTTCACAGGCGGTATCTTGTTCCTTCATTACCTTTGTTTGTAAGCAATATAAATTTATGGAGCCCACTGTTTCAAGGGCCGTACTGAAAAGGAGGGACAGTGAGGGTGTAAACCCCCTCTTGAAACCAAAATTACTAACACGCATCATGATCACTTCGTCAATATCCCCATTACACGCACCAACTGTCTGTCTACTCGCTTCTCCCGGGCTGTGTAAGCCAACACAGTCATCTCTAAGTATGTTTCTAATGACTTTAAAAAAAAGAGTATAAAACCACAACGTTGCTTAAACAATCTTGGTGCGGCAGGTTCAGGTTGGGTCACTTGCCTCGTTTCCTTTTCCAAACGTGGCATAACTGTTTCAGGCTCAGAAGTACATGGTGGATTTCAATTCTAGTCACTGTACTCCTCTCAGTCCCAGCTTGTTCCGACTACCGTGGGACTTGGCCTCAGACCTGGACTACGTCAAGGTGTGATAGCTTAGGTATCTGCTATTGGAGATGTCTCATTACTTACCTGTGTCATAAACAGAACTACACTCGTGCGTGGTGTTGTTTTGCTTTCTAGTTTCCTCTTATTTACTTTAACCATCTTCTATGGCGAGGAGAATCACTTTTGTTAACTTGGTCAGATTGTCTACATTAAAGAAACAGTTGTTTTCCTGTTTATTGCTTGTGTTACAAAATGTAAACTATGTGTTGTAATGAAAATAAGTGTATAAATTGGTTTTGTTGTTTGTTTTTTAATGTCACCTAATTTTATAACAGAGTTCCCACAGTTTGCTAGGTCTGGTAATGGCAATGAAAGTTAAGAAAGTTGTTAATTTGGACATGATAAACTTGGCTATTATTAAAATTATATCATTATAAATATCAAAATAAAGTTGGTATAAGGGCTGTGACAAAATAAATATATTTAAAAATATACATATTTGTAATTATTATTATTGTTTTTCAATGTATGGCGAAATAGTTTTTTTTAAAGACCTCATTTACGTGGGAATAGAGTGGGAAACCATTGAGGAAATACGGCCCTCAGTAGATCCCGACCAAGATTCAAACCCATTTCTCCCCGTCATCAGCAGGCTAGTCTGATATGAAAGTGACGCCTTAGACCACTCGGCTACTGAAGTAGGTGGCAAAGTGTTGAATAGAAGAAAATATATTTTAACTTTTTAAAAGTAAAGAAAAAAAAACTCATTTTATATTTGCATATTGACCTTGGTGTTCTTGGGGTAAAGTTCTTACCTAAGGAGCCGATGTTCATGGGTTCAAACCCAGCCATGGTCGACGGATTTTTCTTGAACACACAAAATCTGTCGGGCAATTTCCTTTTATGGGGGAGTAAAGCCGTCTGTGCCATGTTGGTTGTGGCATTTAAAATAACCCTGAAAGGTAAGTGAAAATACCTTACCCGACAAAATTAGTAGGCCCTTTCGCTCTTGCTCATAGACATTCTTGTGTGCTGAAATAGTTATTCAGTTCAGAAAGTAAACGTTAACTACCTCAAATCATTCGAATATATTTGCATATTTAGATCAGGAAAATCAATGTCAGTGGGAAATCTGTCTAGTTTTCATGTGCAGAGAAGCCTTACTACTATAACACTTTAACAAATAAACATGAGTGTCTTAGGACATTATTACATTGTCACATTTATTATATAAAAGTTATTTGATAAGAGAAAATATATGGTATTATAACAATGATCTAATAAAAGTATTTTACAAAATAATATATCTTACAGATCTTTTTACAAAAGATTTACAATATGGAACATGAGCTTCATAGCTTAAGTTGTGTTTTTCCTTTTAACTAACCTCTGGTGACCAATTTTTTTTTAAAGTTTCATGGTCTATTTGTACATTTTTACTTTCACTCGACATCTCGGAGAGAAAATATTGTGATTGTAAAAAAATCAAACTTGATATTTTGATAAATGTTGACGTTTCATGACCCCCTGAAATCAAAAAAGTAGTTTTCGCAATGCCATCAGTTTGGCCATTTGTCTTTCTGTACCTCGGGTTAGAGTTGAAAATATTTTACCAATTGGGCTAAAACTTGGTATCTGGAGTTTCCATAAGGTCCTCGTGAGGTTTTTTCTAGTTATACATCTAATCTTTAATTTAAGGGTAGTTTACTAAAGGGCAAAAAGAGACAAAATCGATTTTCTCAAAGTTCACTCTAACGATTTTGATTAATTATATATTTAAGCACTATTTATCATTGTAAACCAGATGGAAATTTTCGTTTTCTCATGGAAATGACTTTGAGGTTACCTTACACAGGGGAAATTTTCCAATTTCCATAATTTCTCCGAAGCTATTTGAAATATGAAAAACTTATCATTGTAAAATTGTAGTACTATCAAAGATACAAATTTTTAATTTGAAATACAATTTTTAATTCAGGTCTTTTAAAATAAATTTTATTTTTATACTCTTTGGTTGGCACATGTGTTTCTCTTTTCTCAATTTTTCTGTAACATTTTTCCTAGTTAGACCTATTATTTTATTTGATATAATATGATAACACACATTTTATAAAAGGGGGTTTCACCCATAGTACCATGTAGTTTATAAAATAAATTATTTTCTATTATAAAATAAATGACAGTGTGATACTGCCCTTAGAAATGGTTTGTGTATAACATAGTTGGATGTAGTTCTAATAGTTATTTCATTTGTTTAAGATGTTGAAATAGATACATTTTCCCAATCAATGGTATGATGAGTTTAAAGTTGGACTTTTTTGACGTCAATTCTATCAGTTCTACTCCTTAATTAATATCTGATTTTGTTCTATTAGACTTGTCTAAAAATAAATAAAATGTTCATTGGATCATTAGTCTTTTCCTTAATATATGATTTTGTCCTATTAGACTTGTCTAAAAAATAAATAAAAGGTTCATTAGATCATTAGTCTTTTAAATAAACTTTAGACGTTGTTGTAAAATTCTGAAAATTTATGTTATGTTAAAAAAAATTGTTTATCTTTTACGATTTTAACATTTTATACATATACATCTGTTTGTTATAAATGTGATTTAAAGCAAGTCACTGGTGTAAGTTGTGTGATATGTTATGTTTGTAATGTAATGTTGCTAAAGAACAGAGTTTGTTTGACCCCTATGCTATTAAAATATCTAAATAACCATTATTACAAATGACCAACATACTTGTTGTTGTACTTTATTGTTAAAATTGACTACTTTGATTTGATTTTATCGTACTATTTTGTGTGTGGAGGAAATCAAATACAGAGTAACATTTTCTGTCAAATTATTGGCAACACTGCCTTAATGTTATGAAAAAGCTTTGAAAAGAAAATGAGTACTCCATTGGGACAAAATTTAGTTTATAAAAAAATGTATGTTATTGTTTTAATTATTTATTATAACAACATGTATAATAAGTATATAAATATATATACTGTAAGATTTGGGTAGAAAGTAAAGGAGAATGATGGAAATTAATAATGTAGTGAAAAGACAGCAAGAGAGACCAAGAAAGTGATCGAAGAAGCAGGTAACAGAAAGTATGCAAGTGAGAGGATAAGAAGGCGAAAGAACAGAGGAAGATGGTGGCATTATACTAAACTGACCCGGCCACAGGCTGAAAACAGTTGATGGTAGGAAGAAACTTAGAACATAAGGGCATACTTTTTTGTGATCATTGCCTTTAACATTTTACAATATTATTTGTGTTATTTTATAGGTATTGTTAATATCTATCAAAAGTGACAGCTGCAGATAACTTGACTTGACATATGTACACTTGAAAGTATATTTATAATCATGGGAATTTATAAAAATTAATTTAAAAAAAGTGTAAAGTTAGCAAAAAAAGCCCACATAAAGAGAGAGGAAAAATGTGGGAGGAATTCAATCCTTAAAGATTAAAGTTAAAATACACAGGTAAATTCTTTAAGAATTGTATACCTCTATTTTTCATAAGAAATTAGTTTATTTTGTGTAGAAACAAATCTTAAATAAAACATATATTACATTTTGGGATGACTTAATATATCATTTTAAGACAAAAAATTTAATTATGTTTGGAATACAGCATTTTTTATATTATATTTAATACCTAAATTAACATAGTTATGCAAAGTTGGTGTTGATGTTGATTTGATTTCACTTTGAATTTAAAAAGTGGACTTCATATACTCCTAGAATTGACTAATATTTATATTCACATTTATCTGCGACTATTTTTACCATAAAAGACAGAAGAAAGAAAGATGTCTCCTTAAGTGCTTAGGATTCCTCCCACATTTTGCTCTTTCCCTAGGTTCGGCTTTCTTCATTCAATTTCCATTAATATAAAATCATTTAACCACTGGACCACCACATTGTTAAACCATGAAAGTAGTTCTAATAACTTTTAGTTGTATTCCTATGAAAATGGGATTATACTGTCTCTAATGTTTACAATAAAAGTATGTAAAGTGATTTTAAAAAAAGGCCCTTCAATGATTTATTCATAAAAACCATTCAATAATAAAATGATTACATGTAGTTTAGAAAGGAAGTAAACTATTATATAATTGTAATTTATTCAGGCAAGAGTTATGGTTTGGATAATCTATGAAATTGCATTACTGTGTTCATTGTCTTAGAATCTTATATTCATGCAATGTTTGTTCATGATGTTTTGTTTACAAATATGTTGCGTATGTTCATGTTTTCCCTAAATTTTTGAACTAATTAACAGATTTTGACCATTCTCTGAATACACATAGTTAGTTACTCAACAAGGTGTTTGGTTTACAATCTTGATCTTTATTTGGCCTACCATTTTTATCATGTTTGACCTAAGAAATCTAAATCTCATAGTTACACTTGTCATAGTTAGTGTGCCTTAATAGGAGTTACCATATTTAAAAACTACTTCATAATGTTGCCTGTTAAAAAGTTATTTTGTTTAAAAAATAATCCTTGATAAAAATTGTGCATACAATGAGACACCCCATCTAAAAAAAGATTAAACATTTTACCATACATGTTAAAGTAATGATTTTCAATATACCAAGTTATTAAAATGCAATCGTTTGGTTTTTCTCCACTCAAAATAAGAAATATTTAATTCATGTCAGCAACAGCGGTGCCCATTGACTATATTAGGCTATTTTATTTAGGAAACATTTGAAACAAAATATTACCCGTAGAATCTCAAAGGAATATTATGGTGGTGCCGAAAAGATTGATACAAAGCTATACCGCTAACCGACTAATTTTATTTTGATTTGATTTGGTATATCTGTACATCTTTTTTAATATATTTCAAAACTTTGTTTTTAAATTTTTACATTCCTATAATATCTCTATAAGGAGAATCTCTTTTAGCTTTATGGGGTAATTTTGTTATGTTTGTAAGATGCGAAAAAAGGTTACCTTATAGAAGATATATTCGCATCGCATGCATTGTCAATGTCTTGTGTTTGTCCTTTATGTTATTGTTTCTTTTACTTGTTCCTATCTAAGTGTTCTGTCATTCTTTACAAATTTATTTTGTCTTCCTTTTGTGTTTTTTGATTTCCTCTTTTAAGAAGTTGGGTTGCACACTTCACACTCCCTTCTCATTAGTTCCGATAGAAGGAAACCAAAGTTTAAGGATTGGGCAGTAACGATCGAGTTTATTCAAGAGGCAGCCATTACCTCTTTATCCAGTGGCAGCGATGTAAAGGGTGAACCGTGTTATTATTTTCATTGTAACATCCACACCGTCTTCATTCCTACCTTCTTCCGAATATATAAATTTATAATGTTACTTTATAGGCACTGTAACGATAAGTGTTACTATTATTATTATCAGCACCGCGTCTTTCTACCTGTTCGGGTTATACACACTTACGCTAATGTGTAATGGTAGGGTGATTGTGAGATGAACTGGAGGACCTACAGTTTAACGTGGGATCCAAACCACGCTGGAGGCCTAGCATTCCTCACATTCACAAGTTGTGATTATTACACGTCTTGTCAGAGGTGAAGGAAGGGTTTGGTAATCAGATAAATCTGTGCCGGGACCGAGGATTTAACCCCGGACCCCCAGCACAGAAGTTTGACACCTTACCCTTAGACCACCAGGTAATTAGTGTAACTAAATACTTTGTTTATTTTTGTAAAAATTATATATATATCTAGTACATCTTCTACATAAACCTAAAAAATATTAAAAGTGATGTGTATAAATAAACAAAGACAAGCAGACATTACAACAGTTACATCCATCCTAATTATTATGGTGATGTTCTCACCTTACATCTTATTCACACTAAACCTGGCAAAAGCTAGTAAAGACTTCATTTTGGCCAAAACTTAAATTTTGTTTCAAAATAACTATTAATAGTTTACTCTAGATTTGTAAGAAGAGTTATTGTAATAATATTAATTTTTGTAAGCTTGTATTTTTCCTACTATACTATGCAAAAATATGTAAATTATTTAATCTCTTGGAAATAAAAATATAATGATTAGTACTAGTAGATAAAGAAGTTACCTCCTAGTGCCCTTTCTGGGTGTACACATGCACTGTTTTTGATAATGTGTTAGAGATATGGAAGGGATTGGTGGATTTTTCTTGAGTAATACAAATCTCTAACACACATTCCTTCAAAGGAAAAGTCCTAGGTCCTACGTCATTTGTGACATGTAAACCAACCCTGGAAAGTATGTGAAAATATTTTTCCCGACAAAATTGAAAGGCCTTTTGGTGCTCACTTATAGAATTTCAGCACGGGAAGCAAAGGGAAACCACCGCACTTTATTAACTTCCCTAGTACATCTGCTTTATACCAGATGTGTGGGAAGCACAGCAAACCAACCTTTGTATTAAAGACTTGTCAATCAAATCAACTCAATCATATAATCTTAAGGCTTTTTATCTATAGTGAAAGGTTTTCTGCTATTATTTTTCATGAAATACTTTAATACTATTGTGATTGTTAAAACATTTCTTGAGCAAATAGTTATTTTTAAATTTTTGACATACAACATTGATGAGTTTTTCACTAAAATTTGTATTTCCAAAGCTTTAAATTTACAGTTCACGTAGTAACTGAAGGTAAACACTAGTGTTCATCTTATCTTTTGGGAACAACATAATTTTCACATTTACATTATTTTTATTTAGTGTAAAGACACAAGTTTGAACAGGTAACTAAAGAATCCAAGCCTAAACCTGTTTTTGAATCAAGAAATATGCAAGATCAACCTCTAGCCATGCTGCCATAGTCCAATCTATGATTTATTCTCTTCTGATGAAGAAGGGGACTGATGTACCCCGAAAATTAATTATCTTTCTCCTCTTTTCAATGTTTAGTTTAATACAATATTGTTTTTGTAGATTTGAAAATTTGTAATCTTTATTATTAAATATATTTCATCTTGATATCCATCAAAGCCTATGTCGAATGTATTGTTCACATGTCCAAATAGGAAAGGAGGAAGAAATGATATAGATGAATATTATAGTTTATTTTATTGACTGCAGCACCAGTTTGGGCTATACGTGTACATTAATCTAATGGTATGTGGATAAGAAAGTTAAAATTTTAAAGCAAATGTACCCACATTTGCATGGAATGAGAGTGGAAAACCACCTTTGGTACAACCATTTGGGATTAAAACTCCCTTTGTTCGGGAATCCAGTTTTAACTAAAAAGTGACACTTTATGCCACTCGACAATTAATGTGGATGGTTATTACAGTTAAATGTCAGTTAACAAACACAATTTGGCTTGTACAATGAAAAGAACACATTTTACACTTTACATTGTTGCCACTTGACAAAGGGGTAATGGTTGCCTCGTGAATAAACTTGATTGTTAACACCAAATCCCCCCCTACCTGGATTTCATTCTCTCAGAACTAATTATGAAGAAGTGTGAGACACACAGTGCATCTTCCTAAAAGAGGAAACAAAAAAAAAACAAAGGGTAGAAAAATGACAATGGTAGGACACTTAGATAGGAACAAATAACATGAAGGACAAACACAGGAAATGGACACTGGATGGGAATAAATAATATATCTCTTTAAGGAAAATCTCTTCCTTTTTGAGGTATTTCGTTATATTTGGAAGAAGTTAACTTCACTGTACATTCTTCCGAATTAAACAAAATACCTTAAAAAGTGAAAAAGATGTTTTCCTTAAGGATATTTAGTTGAATATTAGAAAGAATACCTATATTGCATTTTAGAAAAGGAAATATTGAGGGTAGATGGTGAACTAGGAAAATAAAAATAAATAAAAAATCACATTAGTATAGCTTTAAAAAATTACATTTTAATGCTTGTGTTCATTGAAAATCTGAACGAATAGGATAAAAAAAAGTTAAATTAAATTAAATAAGTACCAATGTATCCAGTTGTTATTTGAAACTGGATCTTTCAATACGATAAGTAAAAACCGCCATTTCAATCAACTTTGGTGAATTTATAAATTTCTAACCTAATTTTGAACATAACTATAAAATAGATGGGTTTGTCAAAGTTTGTAGCGACAATATCAGCAATTAGTTTTTTTTCTTAAATTACCTTTATTAAATTAGTTTTTTTTATTTTAAACTCATTAAAATACATTTATAAGAATAGACACACTGTTTGGCCCAAATTATATATTATTTAACTAAAACCTTTTTACTTTTTTTGTCTCCCCCCCAGAGAATAGTGTTAATGTAATTTATTGTCCTTAAGCTCCAAACAGTTAAATGCACTGTTCTCCTCAAACTGCTGTAGATTCTTCACAGCTTGAACCAAGTTGGGTCCAAGATGCTTGGTGTTGGTTTTTCTACACTGGGCTAGAATCTTGAAGTCTTTGGTGAGGGACGAAAGAGCTACACCAATTTCTAAAAGTTTTTGAAAGTATTTTAGCTGCTCTTTGGTAACTTCCTCTCTGTCGCCTTCATTCAGGTAACTTCCTAAAATGATAACTTGTTCCTTTATATGTGACATCTTATTACATAGCTGCCGTGATCTCTTAACTCAATAGTAAACATACTTATAATTGCACATCAATCAAAGTTGACTTAACCAGATTTAATAAATTCGTCATCATCGACGGTTTCCAGCCTCTGGCCGGTTCTGTTTGTAACAACAATGACCCAATCCTCTCCTATTATCCTCCACACTCCTTTCCACCTGTCCCCTGGTCTCCCACAAGGTTAACCCTTCATCCAAGTCAGGGAGACGGGCAACGGGGTAAAGTAGGGGAGTAGGGGATAGCATGCAGGGGGGTGAAGTACAATGGGGACTGTGTATGCCCCGTTGACTGTTACAATAGCTATGAAGGTTTGGCAGGAACGCTGAAAAGTGATGGCTAACGAGATTCTGGCGAAGCTATGGTAGGCCCGACAAGCCAGTAGCAGTTATACCAACTTGCTCTTAAGAACAGAGCACAAAGCCTTGGAAAGGAGGGGTTTAAGAAACACCGATTAGGCAATTTAATAAATTATAGAGTTTAAAATTAGTGTAAACACATTCATACACTAAAGATGGGGCACTAGTTTTCACATTGTTACAATTTAAGGTGGAAAGAAACATCTGGTTACGAATACAACCATACCTGGCTACATTTTTCAATTAAATTAAATCCATATTAGAGTGTGTTTGAGGCAAAAGGGGGCAGCAAAGAAGATATAGTGAGACGAGGGCATCAAGCAGGGAGAGGTTTAATACAGGGGTGTAAGAAATCTATTTTGTAAAAGAGTGGTGCCCCTTAAGTGTTGTATAGACCATACTTTATACCTATAGTTACGTATGCAGCAAAGACTTGGACTTTGGATAAAAGAGAGACAAAGAAAGTGGAGGCCATGAGAATGAAGTTTTTGAGGAGGATGTTAGCTGTCACCAGAAGAGCTAGGATTAGGATTGAAGAGGTGCGGTCAAGAATTGGGTTACAGGGGGTATATGAGATAATTGAAGAAGCAAGGATGAGATGGTAAGGACAAATAATGAGGATGGAAGGAGAGAGGATTCCAAGAATATTAATGGATGTAAAATATGTAGGGAAGAGACCGCAATTGAGACCAAGGAAGAGATGGGAGAAACGGATAGCAGCAAGTGTGCTAGTGAAAGAAGTAGATTGGAAGAGAGTGTAGGATGCAGAATGGTGGAAGGACAGAGGGAGATGGAGGCATTTTACTAAAGGGACTCGGCGACACGCTGGAAACAGTTCATGATAATGATTAGAGTTTAATTCAAAATAAAGGAAATTGAGATCATACAAAATAACACGTGAAAAATTAGCAGAAAAGGGTAATTGTGAGTCAAAGAACATTTAGAAAAAACACTACATAATAAGCAAAACAAACAGAATTTATGAAAAACTTGAGACTATACACTATATGATGACTGTACAATAGAAATTGACTAATTAAATAAAGCAAACACATTCAAAACAGGTGGCAATGGCAACACTGTGAATATTACTGAAGTTAAAACTTATGAATATATTTTTAGACACCCAAAGGGGTCGGGGGAGAGATTAATTCTTGTCAACTGACCCATCTTCACATGTCCAACTATTTTCCAAACT
Organism: Timema poppense; assembly: GCA_902141375.1. NCBI lineage: Eukaryota > Metazoa > Arthropoda > Insecta > Phasmatodea > Timematidae > Timema > Timema poppense. Next base: position 99,210 of record CABFOV010000125.1, read on the forward strand.
TTTAAGACACTACTGTAGTTGAAAAAAATTACACCCGGACACTGGAATCAAACCAGGGACCATTAGCTTGGCATTCATATGATTCCTTGATGATTGCTGAATAACTTGGTTGTAGAGCATTAACGCACTAGTCTAAAAGACCCGGATTCCATTTCTGTGTCCAAGTGTCATTATTTAACTACATTTAATTTAATAATTGTTATAATAGTGTTGTTAGAGGACGTACGAGAGTTGTGCATACGATGAAGTGAAGCTTACCACCCAATTAAAAAATGTTTCTTATCCAAGACCAATTCTCAGAAAATTCAAATTTATCACAAAGCCAAATGTGGCCATATTCAAGAGACAAACTTGAAGGATAAAACAAATTTCGATGCACCGGCTGCAATATTTGAATAGTAAGTTTCTTTCTCATTTAAGTCTTATATAACAAATACTTATAAAGATAATCAATTCTAAGCTCGAAAAAATTGTAAATCGGCAATAATTCAACACCCTAATTAGTATTTTGAATACAATCAGAATAGGAAGAAACTTTTAGAAAATGCAAACATTTTTTGCTGCCAACATTGATAGCATTTTACTATATTATTAATGTTATTTTGTAGATATTGGTAATATCTATGAACATTTAGAGCTGCGGATCACATGACTTGACATGAATACATGAAGGTAGATCTAGTAACTTTCCTAGCTATTAAGTAAGGTTCTTCCTATTAAAATTGATCGGTTTATCTCTGTGATCATAAAGACAATATTCTTTAATATTTATACATTGTGTATGGTTTTGTCAACAGATTAATCTTGTACATTTTCTACTCTTACTAGAGAACCTTATATCACACAAAATCTGAATAGCACTAAGATCTCGATACTCTTATCTGTCAAATTTAGAAACTTATTACAACTAGAAGATATTGCTTATATATTTAGTTAATATGTCCCACACAGTCGTGTACACTGACCCTGGTGCTAGAATAAAACCTAATAAAGTGAAAGATTAAAATCTGGACATGGAAATTGAAGCTTGAGTCTGTTGGCTTTGTGCCTCTACCACTTAGCTATTCTAGTTCTTCTCTTAACCAAGGCCACTTTTCACAAGTTGTTTCACTTTTACACATACGAATTAAATATCATTAAGCTTGGCAGCAATTAAGCAAGATAAGAGTCATCGTAGACTGTAATTGTGGATAGCTCTTAATGGCCGATATTATCACCAATTATCTCATTATGGTTCACTATAACTTTTTAAAAGTGTCCCTGGATACAAGATGAACTTATAAAACCAAAAGTCACGGGTTCGATTACCATGTAGAGGATGTCATTTTTCATTTTATATACCTCAGTGACAATTGATGACCAAAATGACTGTGAAAGCAACGCACCTATGAATGCCACCTCTAAACAGTTGAAACAGCAGCTTTTGGTGTGTGTGCCACGATTCTCCCAGCCCCAACCTTCGTAGATGCGGCCATCCCCTCCCACCAGGAAGCTATAATCGATGTCGCTGTAATTGTAATCCTTCATATGGCTTTCCTGAATCTCCTTAACAAGAGCGGTACAGTCGGACAAGTCTGTGCAGGGTCGGGTAGCCGTGTCGGAGATTATTACGCAGGTCTGAGTTGCGTTAAAGGTGATCCACTGACTGCTAGGTTGATTTGCTTGCCATTTCTCTCGAGATACATACCAGTGCTCTTCCAAATCTGTCAAACACAGCGCGCAAGTTTGTACATCTTAAATAACTTCTTGCTTTATTACTCTTTAAGACATTAGGAATTCAAAAGTGCATTGCCACACTTACTAAAAGTTTGCCACTTATCCCTAACTTAAGCTAGTTCTATCCAGTCCACCTCATTACACCCATCTCTATCTTGAGCCAGTTCTATGCATTCCACCTCATTACACCCTATCTCTTAGAAGTTCATTCTAATGTTACCCTTCCATCTGCATTTAAGTCTTCCCATTAGGTTTACCCATCAATACCTTGACTGAGGTTCTAGATTCTGCAATTTGCGCTGCATGTCCTACCCACTGTAACTTGTGAGATTTGAATACTTGCACCCAAAAATTAACTTATTTGAGATATTTAACTCAGCACAGGACTTGTAAACTAATGTAATTCTAAAACAAACTTTAAAAATAGTCTTCCAACTGTTTATTTATCACTGTGAAAGCAGAATCACCAATTTCACCAATTATTATATAAGTTTTTCTGGCATGTCAGGAATAGGACCCAAGACCTTAAGTGCAGAAGACAGACGCACTACTAACTGAGCTTAGTTATATAAATGGTACATGAAAATTATTGCTGTGTAAGTCTAATACTGGGCAAGGGAAGGCAAGTGAATAAGTGGCAAGTCTAACTCTTATTCAAATGTGTGGGATTGTGAAATTCAAGTAACGTCAAATGAACAGCCAATATAACAAAGGCTGGTGCATATTGCGGTGCAACATGTGCTTTCTTACAGTTCAGGTTATTGGAGGGGGGAGGGGGGTGTAATGAAAATGGTGTCCACTATGCAATGTGCTTACCAACAAAATATTGTATTAAGACAAAATCAATATTGAAATTCTGAAGTAGCAGGTAAAGATGATCACAAAATGAATGACATCGAAGGAATTACACATTCTCATGTTCAAAGAAGTTTTTTTTCCCCCATTAGATTTCCTAGAGAGAGAAAATCCATATTTCTACTTGCTACTCCTTCCCTCTGTCATGTTTATTATCATTAAGACTAATGACTTCTTATCACAAGCTCACCCTGCATGCTGGTGTATACTTTGTTTACTCTGTAAGGTAGCAAGCTTGCCTTTTCTACCATGGTATAACTTCTAAGATAGGGTATTAGTGTAATCTTTCAAAGTAAGACTATTACCTTTCAGGATAAATGAAATGTATGTGGCTTTACCCACAGATCAGCACAACATCTAGCATATTTCTAAATGATATTAGAGTGCAAAATTGTAAACTCTTTCTAAAATATGAATTTATATAAATTCAGAGGGTAGGCGGCAATTATCAGGGGTTGAATATAGAAACATTGTGATTTATCGTGTATAGTTTTAAAATATAAGTGTTGTTGGGAAAAGAGGGATTAGATGGGTGAAGAAAGAGAAGGAGGTTAAAACCTGACATATTGTCCTTAAATGTAATACTTGAATGCCTACCAGTGCTCCTGGGTACTTCTATCGGGTTGGAGTCACCGTCTTTGTCCCCAAGCAAGGTTGTGAGCAATGACACGGTAATGAGAATTAATACCAGTGCACTAACCAGCAGCCACTCATTCAGTTTGCACCTCTTCAGGCGACTCTTCAGGCGGGAACAAACACTGGCTTGCTTCTCTGGAACATCATCTGTATCAAGATGATGAAGATAAACAACCAGTTAACATTCACCATATATTTTCTCTGGAACATCAGCTGTATCAAGATGATGAAGATAAACAAGTAAACATTCACCATATATTTTCTCTTGAACATCATCTGTATCAAGACGATGAAATAAACAAGTAAACATTCACCACCTTGTCTCTATGAGACATCAGCTGCATCAAGATGATGAGATAAACAACAAGTAAACATTCACCACCTTGTCTCTGTGAGACATCAGTTGTATCAAGATGATGAGATAAACAAGTAAATATTCACCACCTTGTGTGACTGGAACATCAGCTGCATCAAGATGATGAGATAAACAAGTAAACATTCACCACCTTGTTTCTATGGGATATCAGCTTTATCAAGATGATGAGATAAACAAATAAACACTCACCACCTTGTTTCTATGGGATATCAGCTTTATCAAGACGATGAGATAAACAAGTAAACATTCACCATATATTCTCTCTGGAACATCAGCTGTATCAAGATGATGAAGATAAACAAGTAAACATTCACCATATATTTTCTCTGGAACATCATCTGTATCAAGATGATGAAGATAAACAACCAGTTAACATTCACCATATATTCTCTCTGGAACATTATCTGTATCAAGATGATGAAGATAAACAACCAGTTAACATTCACCATATATTCTCTCTGGAACATTATCTGTATCAAGATGATGAAGATAAACAACCAGTTAACATTCACCACATATTCTCTCTGGAACATTATCTGTATCAAGATGATGAAGATAAACAACCAGTTAACATTCACCACCTTGTCTCTGTGAGACATCAGTTGTATCAAGATGATGAGATAAACAAGTAAATATTCACCACCTTGTGTTACTGGAACATCAGCTGCATCAAGATGATGAGATAAACAAGTAAACACTCACCACCTTGTTTCTATGGGATACCAGCTTTATCAAGACGATGAGATAAACAAGTAAACATTCACCACCTTGTGTGACTGGAACATCAGCTGCATTAAGATGATGAGATAAACAAGTAAACACTCACCACCTTGTTTCTATGGGATACCAGCTTTATCAATATGATGAGATAAGCAACACGTAAACGTTCACCATCTATTCTCTCAGGAACATCAGCTGTATCAAGATGATGAAGATAAACAAGTAAACATTCACCATCTATTTTCTCAGGAACATCAGCTGTATCAAGATGATGTTTTCTGCATTCTTCATTTCACAACAGTGAAATCAGCTTAAGTTTAACATTTTTTTAAATCTTAAAATACTTATTAGTTGTTTTTAATATGATAAAACTGTTTCATTGGTCTCAATTCTGCGTGTTTAAAAAAAAGTATAATACAGAATACTGGACCACGATGTATCATCTGTTTCGAGCCGTACTACATGTGCTACAATTTTCACGTATTGATACGTCAAGTCATGTGAATTGCTGCTGCCACTTTGATAGATGTCATCAATAGTTCTTAAATAACATTAACAATATATTAAAATGATATCAACAGAGAACACAGAAATTGTGTAAAAAAAATTTAATAGGAAATCCGTTATTTGAGAAACTCGAATTGCCACTACGGCATAAATAAAATTATCACAATATATATATAGTCTTAATTCATTAAATTAATAATGTAAAGGGAAATTATACAATAATCCACGAGGAAGTATCATTGGAAGCGTTTGATAAGTTTGTAATTAATAAATCAAATAAGGCATATTTACATAATGAAGAATATATGATTGACTTTCAATCAATTCTGTTGTTTTAAAGTGGACTTCTTATAAAAATCAAAGCCTAAGTTACATGTGAACAAACTCAGCCTCATGAGGACAAATGAGGAGCTAATTGAATAAATAAGAGGCAGCTCTGGTCTAGAAGACAGATTAACTGCCTAAGGGTCTATTGTGCTGACTATATGGTGCCATCCATCCGGAAATGTTGGCACTCATCGCTAACGGCGGCAGCTACTCGGTCGGCATAGCTCGCTTGCCGTCAAGTTTCCCGGATGTGTGGAAAGGGGGGAGGGGGAATGGGAGGTGAGACGGGCTCTTAAATCCTTATTACCTTCACAAACATTTTGATCCTGAACGATAGGTGCAGTGCATATGATGTCTGTGTCTTGTCGGTCCACGGAACCTGAGGTTGCGATGTCTACAGAACAATTAAAGGCACCATTTGTCCCCCCGCATCGGACACAAAGGCCGTTCCCTACCTTTGCCCCGGTGACTGTCCTGCCGCTACATACCACCCTTTTACTGTCAACGTCGGAGATATCGTTGCACTTCGCCGCCGTTCTCCTGAGACAACACGGGACGTCCGCGTTTATCGCGTTCTCCTTCACGACGATAACACATTTAGGAGCACCAACCGGCGTCGCTTTGGAGTGACCGCCTTTGTCGTCGCGAAGAGAACAGTCGTCAGAAATGATCAGGTCGGCGTGCTTCACGCGGAAAGACGAGGAATATCGGCGTCTTCCCCCGTAACTTCTCTCCTTATCTTCTAACACGCAATCTTCCTCCTCTTCTTCTTCAATTACGGTCTCGAGTTCAAACACCAGCTCTCGCGGTGGCACGCAGTAAACGATAGCCATTTAATAGAATCACGGATAACGTAAGCATCCGTTTAATAAGATAAAACGTTTAACATTAGTAGCTCGTAAGGTGAAGCTACATGTTACAAAGGTATATAACTCCACTTTCTTAACATGCAGATAGTAATCATATTTTAACAAATGATACCAAAAGTATCTTGTTGATGGAATTGTTAAAAAGCTAGTTACAATGTTTACTGTATTTATCATCGTCTCTATTTTTTACTTATTCATAACTGCAAGCTGTCTTTGATGAGCGCAATTGAATTTTTTTTCAATGATCCTATTTTTCTTCGGGAGTGGAGTAACTTTAAATGCAAGCAGAAAAATGCGCGGATTTTTTCAAGGAGCGGTTAAATATTTATATACATACAATCCGTTGACTATTTCACCCAGACCCCTTTAGATAGCACTCAGACGTAAAATAAACACATGGTGGAACCATACACATACACTTCGTCAACTAATGCACTCAGACCCCTTTAGATAACACTCAGACGTAAAGTAAACACATGGTGGAACCATAGACATACACTCCATCAACTAATGCACTCAGACCCCTTTAGATAACACTCAGACGTAAAGTAAACACATGGTGGAACCATACACATACACTCCATCAACTAATGCACTCAGACCCCTTTAGATAACACTCAGACGTAAAGTAAACACATGGTGGAACCATAGACATACACTCCATCAACTAATGCACTCAGACCCCTTTAGATAACACTCAGACGTAAAGTAAACACATGGTGGAACCATAGACATACACTCCATCAACTAATGCACTCAGACCCCTTTGGATTGCACTGTGACGTAAAGTAAACACGTGGTGGAACCATACACATACACTCCATCAACTAATGCACTCAGACCCCTTTGGATTGCACTGTGACGTAAAGTAAACACATGGTGGAACCATACACATACACTCCATCAACTAATGCACTCAGACCCCTTTGGATCGCACTGTGACTTAAAGTAAACACGTGGTGGAACCATACACATACACTCCATCAACTAATGCACTCAGACCCCTTTGGATCGCACTGTGACGTAAAGTAAACACGTGGTGGAACCATACACATACACTCCATCAACTAATGCACTCAGACCTCTTTGGATTGCACTTTGACGTAAAGTAAACACATGGTGGAACCATACACACACTCCATCAACTAATGCACTCAGACCCCTTTGGATTGCACTATGATGTAAAGTAAACACGTGGTGGAACCATACACATATACTTCATCAACTAATGCACTCAGACCCCTTTGGATTGCACTGTGACGTAAAGTAAACACATGGTGGAACCATAGACATACACCCCGTCATTTAATGTACTCAGATGATACTGGATTGCAGTGTGACGTAGAAGAAACAAGACTACATGGAGAGTTGAAAATGTAATGAAGGGTCAAGTCGCCTTGTCGTGCAATCAGGCACTAAGTGGTCGACAGAAGTGCGGTCTCGAGTGGTAGCGCTGTGCCCGTATCCTAGCCGTGATAACCGCTAATCACCAAGGTGCTAATGTTTGCAATGCTGTCGAGGTGTGGGTGATTACATCAAGTGGTGTGGGAGGAAAAGGTGGCTATTAGGTCCAGGGGTGTGTGTAGTTCATTGGACTCTCTTTACACCCAAACATTTCAAATAATGTTATATTTAATTATTAAAATGGAATATTTTACGCACACTTTATGAAGTGATTAACCATCACAATACACGAACTATAAACTAGCTTAAATTTGGAACCAACACAAAATCCCTGCCTGATTTCATTAATTATACATTTTTCGGTCTTTCTGGGAATCGAGCCCAGTACCCAAGGGCAGCTAAGTAGGCCTAATGTTAAATAAACATCGAATTGTTTTATTAAGAAAATTTAAAATGCCACGTGTGTAGCGATGGATATATGACTTAAGATTTTTTAAATATTATTTATAGAATTTATTAAGTTATATAATTCGTACTATTCAGTTGGTACGAACTAGTTTCTATGTTTTAATCTAATGTGAAAATGGGTTCGTTATTTCCCCCCTTTCCATCCCTGCCCGCATCCTTCCTCTTCATAATTAAGATCAAACAACGCCTTTGGCCGGACCTTTAACAACGTTGCTTACTTAGAAATTTCGAAGCTATTTTGTGAGGCGTGTTGCATCTTAAATTGACACACCTAAGCACACTAACCACTTTCACACGTAGACGCGAATGTACCGAATAGAACGAGATGGAAGAAAATGAGCAGTTCACCCTGCGAGGCCACTAGTTAACCTTTTGATCAAACTTCCCCTCTTCTGCTGACAAGCATACACACTCTAATATTTGTTCCTGGACAGCATCAAAGTGCATTTCAAAATTATATTTTTATTATTCCTATTGAACATGGACAAATGCTTCAACCTACCTTATTAATCTACATCCTGGCAGTAAGAGTCTTCCCTACAGGCCATTTCCGTGACTAAACCAAATAGCCTGAGTTGTAGAAGATTTAAAAATATGTTTAGAAAAAAAAACTATTTCAAGTCCAAAAAAGTAAAGTTGAAATAATATAGGGGTATTTAATTATTTTTTTTAAGGACTTTATTGTTGTTGTTTTAATGTTCTATCTTCAAAACCCAGCCGAATAAAACGTAAGTAAATATATGAACATGAATTCCTATCTTTATTTGTCGCTACTGCCTACGTCACAGGACACGTTGGGGAGTTTAGGGAACGCGAGAAAAGGAAAGTGTTTTAGCAGTTTTTATAGCAACACTTTTTTTGGCCAAAAAAAAATCAAACAGTTCTCCAGTAGAAACATAAAAGTTTCATTTTCTTCACATGGTGATATCAACATTTCTTCATTTAAAAAGTTTCTCATGTAATTCCTCTATGCTTATGATATGTATTCAACTATTATTGTTGAGACTCACGTCAGTGGCTGCATGGTCTAAGGCGCTACTCTCGCAATATACTAGAAGGCCGATGACGGGGTGATCGGAGTTCGATCCCTGTAGGGTGTACTGAGGGTAGTTTTTTCCTCGATGGTTTCCCCACACTCTCCGTGCAAATGCGGGTGCATTTTCTCTAAAGTCAAACTTCTTCATCCTTAGCTCATCATCATCAACTGTTTTCAGCCTGTGGAAGGGTCAGTTTAGAAAAATGCCTCCAGCTTCCTTTATCCTCCCACCACGCTTCCTCCTTTAATCTCTTCCATTCTTCTCCTCTCACTTGAACACTTTCTGTTATCCTTAACTAAATAACGTAATTAGTCCATAAGCGTACAACCCGAATGGGTAGTAAGATGCGGTGCTAAAAAAAACTGTTGAGGTCACCCTGTTTGGAAAATTAAACTCTACTGGAGAAATATTTGATTTATCTTGGCAAAAAAATAAAAAATCTATAAAAATTGCAAAAAACATTGCCCTTACTCCACGTACCCTACACTCCCATATTAAGGGAAAATCTTCCATCTCGTGTGTCTATTTGTAAGGGAACATCGCGCAAAAGGGTCCACCCCTCTCCGCCGTTACCCTGCGCCACCCCTGAGAATGATTCAGCCCATCTGTCGCCGATAAGAGAGCGCGGGACTTGTAATTAGTTCCGCCCGCGGTAATAACTGCGAGTAAACACTCGACAGACACGACGAGAGCAAAGGGAACGTCATCGAGACCTGCCCTCGACCATACACGCTTAGCGTGAGGGACATTTTGGACAGGCACAATACTAGGTGGGGTGTCGCCAGGGTAAGCAGAGTTACAGTACAGGGACTTATATGACAGAAAGGTTGTTTTGACACTACGTCTTTATCACCTGTTCGGGTGTAAGGGACGAATAAAGTTATAATTAGAGTAAGCATACCCGCATTTGCGTGGAGTAAGAGTGGAAAAACCTTTTACGGAAAAACCACCCGACCGGGATTCCACCCTGTTCTCCGCGACAACGGCAGCCCAGGTTACTGTGAGTGTGACGACTTAGACTGTTCGACGACTGAATCTTATTATTATTATTATTATTATTAGCACCGCGTCTTACTACCCGTTCGGGCTATACGCACTTACGCTAATGTGTAAAGGTGGGGTGATTGTGAGATGAAATGGAGGACCTATAGTTTAACGTGGAATCCGAACCACGGTGGAGGCCTGGCATTCCCCACATTCAACAAGCTGTCTTGTCAGAGGTGAAGGAAGGGTTTGGTAATCAGGACGACTGAATCGAGTTGCAAACATATTGGATGCAGAAGATATACAATTCCTTGTATTATTCTTTTTTTTTACATCCATTATTATTTCCAGCCTGTGGCCTGAGCCAATTTTTTTTATTCAAGCCATACATTCTCCACTACCGGCTTATTAGGTCTGCCGTAACTTCATATGCCTTGTAATCTAACTTAAGACTAGCACGGGCACAAAAACCAGTCCCCGGCCCTTAATTCATCAATGTGAAAGGGTAAACCTACATTTCACCAATGATAACTTTTTCAGACATGCCAGGAATCGAACCCGGACTCTATAGCTCAGTAAATAGAAACGCTACCGACTGAGATAAGGTGAAGGATTCCTATGATCTATTAAGAGAAAAATTAAATAAATATGCTATAATGCGAAATAATTCCATTATTTTCACTAAAAAAACCATTGTTTTGGAGAAAAATAAAACAAAAAATATGGTGTTTCAAAAATATTGGCTTTATTAATTTATTAAGTTAGTTATGGTTAAAATTAATTTATATATATAAACAGATTCTATCAATTAGAAAATGACGCCTATACACGGAATCGCAACAGGGACCTTTGTCTTAAACGCCAATACTCAACCCACTGAGCTATCCAGGAATCGTCCCGTGCCCAGGGTCATTCTTCACTCATATTTTAAGACAGAGTCTGTGATGGACGTGTCACTTTGTAAATTTGTCAGCATAAAACCTGACTGAGTCAAAGGTGGATGTGTTACCTGATTGATCATACAGCTGACAATATCCTCACGTACATCACAGACTCTGTCTTAAAATATGACTGAAGAATTACTTTTGAGTACAGGACGATTCCTAGATAGCTCAATGGTCAGAGCATTGGCGTATCAAGTCATAAGTCTCGGATTCGATTCCCGTGTCATTTTTTTCAATTTAAGGATTATGATATTTAGATGCAGCCTTAACTGTAATAATTATCAAACATAATAGCTTTGGTATTGAATCCATATCTCTCTCTCTCTCTCTCTCTCTCTCTCTCTATATATATATATATATGTGTGTGTGTGTATATCTTATTTTAATTTTTTTTCTTATATTATAATGTGTCAAACGTAGATAGATAGAACCCACTCAAGCATAATCTTATTTGGGGCCTCACAATTCAATTTAGGCCTGTAAAGAGTTCCAAAGTTTAAAAAGTTTAAGAACCGCTGATAAAGAGCAATAAAAATGTGTCGAGGGTGTTTACTATTAATCTCTTTATTTTAATATGTACTAATATGTAATATAATTTCTATGTTTTCCATTTACCGCCCTTTTAATTTTTGTTAAGGTGGTACATGTGCTAAATATTATGTTTTAGTTCGATCTTTAGAGCAGTTCGCGAAGGGGTTAATCTTGTGATAGATGTTAGTAAACATCGCAGCCCAACTTATCCATTTCTTTTGTTTCTGCACGGCCATGCAACCTCGCTTTCAATTGCTTCGAAAAATAAAACCACTCTAATAACATTTCTCAGTAATTATGTGTGTGAAGTGAATATTAACCTTTTGAAAATTCATCAAATTCGTCAACACGACTACCACAGATAAGCCTACTGCAACAACTTTGTCGCCATATTCATCACTTCCAGGTAATAGTCACTTATCCTAATTTCGTAAAAATTAAAACTAAATATTTCTCTATCCGCCAACACCAAATCAGCGTGTGTATGTATATCTTTCAAAAGTAAATTCTATGTGCGCTATTACTCCTCAATAAGTCAACATTGTTAGCAATACATTTTTTGTCAATGCTCGTGTTTTGTTGTAATAGTAGTGCAAGTAGAATACTTCCCATTAAATAAATAACATATAGCATTGTTAACAATATTTTGTCTTAAGATCGTGTTTGGTTGTAATAATGGTAAAAGTTGAATGCTCCCCAGTAAATAAACAACACAATATAGCATTGTTAACAATACATTTGTCAAAAGATCGTGTTTTGTTGGAATAGTAGTACAAATCGAATGCATTTGCTCTATTAAGAACGTGTTTTGTTATAATAGTAGTACAAGTTTGGCATTGTTACAAAAGAGAACAATATTACATTTTAGATTCTGGTTTTGTTATATAATAGAAACATAAGCAAGTTCGATTTGCTCCATAATTAGTAAGCGGTCGTCACCCTCTCTCATGAGCTGTGCAGAATACCTTTAAAAGTTTAGGTGTGGTTGAATACAACCATTTCATAGAATTTTGACGATGTATATTGAGAGAGATCCGCATTGGGCGCTCCGGGAGGTTGTCCTTGAAACGCTGCGTGACCTTGACTGAGCATGCGCAGAGTTCTCCGACCACGCCCTTCGACTCCGGCAGAACCACGCCAAGCGTCTTCGTGCATGTGAGGTTGCGATGTTGCCAAACCTACCATAATAATTGTTTTACATTGATTCCGGTATCAGATGCAATGTGGATTTGTTTTTAGTTTGCCTTTTAAAATTACAACTGAGGAAATTGTTATTTCCTTCTTTTTGGGGTTTTGCATTTGCAAAAAACACAACAATGAAAATATATATCCTACCACGGTGGCTCTATCAATTATAAAATTGTTTAAACTGTATTTACAGTAGTAGCCCCTTGGCTTCTTTGGTGCTGACTGACAGCCTAGAGCTGACTTCTGACAGTCAACATTTAGGTATATATCTAAATTTTTACTGTCAGAAGTGACAGCTGCTAAACACATCTTTTAGCAGATCATATGGTTCAGCGTCGGGAAACATAATTTGGTCTGTTAGCTTTTCAAAGCCGTCAGCTGTTAGCTTTGAGCAGTCAATCAGCACCAAAGAATCCATGGGGCTAATGTCGCTTTGAAAATATCCAATAGGAAACTAATGTAACTAAAATGTTAATTCTATTAAAAATTTACATTCTGTTGAAAGATTCAAATCGGAATCGAAATTTAAAATCCACGAAGTTTATGGAATTTAATTCTAAATTCAAATAAAAAAAGTCAAATGTTTGAATAATAATAATAACTTTTTATCGACATTAAAATCGATTCGTTATATAAATATAATAAATTATTATTTTAGTACCACGTTTTACTACCCGTTCGGGCTATACGCACTTACACGAATGTGTAATGGTAGAGTGATTGCGAGATGAAAAGGAGGACCTACAGCTTAACGTGGGATCCGAACCACGGTGGAGGCCTGGCATTCCACACATTAACAAAATATAATAAACAATTTCTGTCATAACTTTCAGGTGAGTCACGTGGGCGTATTTACATTTTACTCAATCGGATCAACCCACACATTATTTGACTTGATCATTAATTGTTCAAACGCGGCGTCATTATTAAAATATTCACTTTCGTTATAAAAGGTTTGATTCGATTTTTTTCTTTTTTGCAAATAATAATAACTTATTTGATTTGTTATCAATTCGGGCTAGTAAAGAAATATTTGATTATGATTCAAAATTGAATATCTTGAATTAAAAATGGTACTCCATGGGCATAGGCACACCTATCCATCTTCGATAAACAATATTTTTTGCAGGTAAATTTCTCAGTAAATTGTTTTGATGTCAACATTCCTACTGTTAAGCTAGATGAACAGATCTGTGTCCTTTATTGCTTTTTGTCTAGCACCGCGTATTACTACCCATTCGGGCTATACGCTTATATACTCATTACGCTGATGGGCTATAGATGGGTTAGCTCATATTTAATGTAAGTGTACCCACATTTGCGTGGAGAAAGTGGGAAACCATTTAGGAAAAGCCATCTTCAGTACACCCGACTGAGATTCGAACCATAATCTCCCTGTCATCAGAAATCTAGTATATTGCGAGAGTAGCGCCTTAGACCATTCGGCCACCGGAGCGGGTCCATAGCTTATTAGATAATTAATAAATATAATCCGCTTTGGTGGCCGCATGGTCTAAGGTGTTACTTTTGCAATAGACAAAAATGCCTAGAACGGGGAGATCGAAGTTCAATCCCAGTCGGGTGTACTGAGGTTGGCTTTTCCTAAATTAGTTTTCCTCCCACTCTCCCTCCACGCAAATGCGGGTACACTTCCTCTCAATTAAACCTTCCTAATTCCCAACACATTAACGTAATCAGTACATAGGCGTACAACCCGAACGGGTAATAATTTGCAAAATTTATTTAAATAGGCCAATTTACTCACTTGCAAAATTTCATTTATTTCACACATGCATTGTATTTCCTTATCAAACATTTTCTTCATTTATACAGACAGTAGCTTAGCAAACGAAAACCATTTCTGCTAGGTGAACATATTATAGCTATTTCTATCACTTTAAGTATACGAACCATTATGTCTCAAATACTTTTAATCACGGGGCCGTCACTAACATAAGTTAAATATGTTTTACAGGGTGTGTAACAGTCTTGGAAAAAGGTTACTAAAGTAATTATTAAGTTGTGAAATATCTTCAAGGCAATTACTTTTTGTGAGCTAAATTCATTGTGCAGATAAAGATTTTTTTTTCTTTTTAATACTGTGTTCAAAATTAGCTCAAATTTACAACTACTCCTCAATGATGATATTGTTCAAAAATCAGAATTTAAGAAATTTTGAATGAAAAGCTCAGTCCGAGTGGAGAGTTAATAACTTTCTTTTGTCATTAATATTTATGTATAGGCAATGAAAAAGTCATTAAAAAGTAAACAAGTACAGTTTACAAAATTATGTAGACACACTGTTTTTAGACAATATCGGCATTTAAGGTATTATTTAAACAAGTTCATACGCGTAGTTAATGAAAGTAGAAAGAAAGTGTTTGGTGAAGTTAATGTTTACTTAAATTGAGTTTTAATTACTTAACCGAAAAAAGAAGTAGGCCTTTCCTTAAACTTTTTTTTTGTTCAAAAATGGAACAAATTATTTAGAAAAGTGTTAGACCTATCTGAGTTTAGGTGCAACTAAAATCTTGAATAAATATTAATGTTCATCTGAGAATACTTTGAATGCGAAGCTAATTATTGTATATGATATATAATATTAGTTTAGTGTCAATTTATCTGGTAAAAGTAGTGATTATTTGAGGGCAAGCTAATAACAATGTGGCCCGTTTCAGGGTCCAAATTGTCTAAGGCGTAACACTCGTGTTGGACTAGCCTGCTAATGAAGAGGATATAGAGGTTCAAATCCCTGTCAGATATTCTGAGGGAAGTTTTTCTTTAATGGTTTCTCACAATTCTTTCGTGTAAAGGCGGGTAGATAACCTCTAAAATGCTCCCTTCCTCATCCTTACACCATTAGAGTAATTTATCATTTGTGCATACAACCTGAACAGGTAGTAAGACGCGGTGATAAAAAAAACTTATATGGGAACTTCCCAGGACATTCCAAGATTTCGGTTTTACTTCAGTCCGACATTTTTGAGCCAGGTTGGTGACCTGGTGGTCTAGGGGTAAGGTGTCAGACTTCTATGCTGGCGGCCGGGGTTCAATCCTCGGTCCCGACATAGATTTATCTGATTACCAAACCCTTCCTTCACCTCTGACAATACATCTTGTGAATGTGGGGAATGTCAGGCCTCCGCCGTGGTTCGGATCCCACGTTAAACTGTAGGTCCTCCATTTCATCTCACAATCACCCTACCATTACACATTAGCGTAAGTGCGTATAACCCGAACGGGTAGTAAGACGCGGTGCTAATAATAATAATTGAGCCAGGACTAACCAACGCTATGACAGGATTTTATATGATATATTTGAGGCCAAACGGGTAACATAAAGCGCTTAGTTATATAGGGCCTACTTATATTAAAGTCCAATTTTCATAGGAAGAGCCTTTTATAAAATACAAATAATCTCTTTGTGGCCAAAATTTATAGAGTTTCACTAGTTTGTGTTATTTTATTGATCTTGATAAATATCTATTAAAAGCGACAGCTGTGTAGATGACGTAAGAAAACGTGAAATTAAATCTAGTGACTTTTCTAGAGGTCAGATAAGGTTCTTCCAATGAAAATTTCACTGTCTGCTACTGGTCCTCTTCCCCGAATGTATCGAAGAAATTGTGGCAACCCTGTAATATCTGGTATGCACTGGTTTTATCCAGGAGGCAAGTGTACCACTGAAGAAACTATTAACATCTATTGCATCACTCTTAAGATAATATTAGGAAGATCTTATATTAGTTTTAACTTTGATTTTCTAGAGTATACGGGGTATAAAGAACGATTGTGATTTTGCTTGAAAAAAAGATCAAGAGGCTTTCACACGTTTTATGTGTCTCTGATTTAAAAAAAAGTTATTTTTGGCATTTCGTTTTTGCTATCTTTTAGTATCGTATAGTTTAATTTAAAGGTTTTGAATTATTTTCCACATATTTTATTTATATTTTAGAATACATTCTTAAGATTTAGCTTATAAATAAAAACACTAAGGCCTACATAATTATTATTAAAAAATGATAATTTATCTAAAATAGAAACAAACCAAGTAGACATCTGTAGACGGGGATATGAGGGTTCGATTCCGGTCGGGTGTACTGAGGGTGGTTTTCCAGTCTCCCTTCACGAAAATGTGTATACACTTACCCTAAATTCAACCTCCTAATCCTTAACACGTTAATTTAATTAGTACCTAGGCGTGTAACCCGAACGGGTAGTAAGACGTGGTGTATAAAAAAATTAATAAATTTTAAAATATGTTCCCCGCACATACCACTGGACACGCAGCTAGAGGCGTCGGTCTTCTCTGGTCTTTTTTTCCAGTGACAGAGAGGTTAGGGTTTGCATTCTTGCTAGCTGCACGTAGATGTTTATTCTCCCCAAAGTTGCTTCCTCTTTTTACTCCATACAAATGCTGGTACTCTTCCTCTAAACTCTACCTTGTTCCTCTATCCAATTCCATTAAGGACATTACCTATTTGCGACGTCATGGCAAGTCAAGATAGAATTTTCCGTTAATGTATTTAATTTTTATTCGGAGAGTTTTAAAGATAAAAAAATCAAACAGAAATCATAAATTTTTTAATAATTTTAAAATTAGTCTTAAATTATCATATCATTATTTATTTTAATCTTGATTTTCTTAAATCGTCTACAGCTTAAAACTATTTAGTTTATTCACGAAAATGTTCCCTAATACTCTTCCTGTTATAATGTATATCAAAAAAGTCTGTGGAAGAATATTTATGTCCATCTATAGCAGGAAACAATGAAAAATGTAATTTAGAAATTCAAGTAAATGCTGTACAGGAGAAAATAGTAGAGTGAGTGTTTATACTCTTGAACGGAAGAGGGGCAGTGTTATATCAGCATGAACAAGAGGCCTCACATGACAAACTGTTCAGTTTCGTCCCTAATTTTATATTTCGTACATTTGAATATAAGTGTGATAGTGCTTAGAGTGCTTAGCTGCGTTAGGTTAAGACGCAACCCGCTTCTCAAAATAGCTTTGAAGTAATCAAGTAAGCAACTCAGTTAAATTTTCAAATATTCTGGACGAGTGCACACAAACAGAAAAGATGCCCGCCAAAAATAATCGAATGCTATTTCGAGTTGGTTTTCAAATTGACATGCACCAATTATCCATGTATTGTCGGTTAAGATCACGTCTGCCACATTTGAATTATTTGAACCATTTTATTTTTTGCGGGGAAAATATAATATTTTCTGAAATTAACAGTTCGTAGTTAAAAAAAAATCGTTAAGGACCTATCACAATATATTAGAATTGTCACATAAAAAGGTTTCACTTGCAAATTTATTGACGTTTTAGGGGTTTTACAGAAAAACTTCGATAAAAACAGCAAAGTGGTTAATATATTCATGAAAATATCGAGGAAGGTTTGCAATAATATTTGTTATATAATTACGAATTTTGAGTTTCAGGAGGCACAGTGATTTTTCAGCAAAATATAAATACAATAAAAGCGTTAGAATTAAAATCAGATTTGGTAGGCACAGTCTTAACGGTCTGTACTATTCGTGAATGTTTATTTATGTTTTTATCTTGGATTACCTATAGATATCGAACGTACACACATAAAATAATAAGAGCATTGTCTTACTTTGCTTCGAGCAAAACCAGTTATAATTGATTCAAGTTTCTCTAGAGTGTCTCTACAGGCTGTGATTCAAGTTGGCTCATGAATATTAAGTGGTATCTTAATTGCTCTACAACGGTATTATTCTGGCTATCAGGAATCGCAGCAATGGCGACTTGTTCTAACGTTAATGCTGTCAAGGGACTAAGTTTCTAAGGGAGGAAGACCAAAGCTGACTGGATCTAATTCTGGTGTCCAGGCTATCATTTTACAAAAAAATAGATAAGATTTTTTTTGTACCCTTCGTTTAACTTGAAAGGTATCAAATCTTACCTTGCGTTGTTCCACTATGGTACAGCTTATAAGATTGAGTCATTAAAGGTAAACTGAGTATATTTATAAGACATCTATGGTAGGAGTGTAGTAAAGGTACTGCTAGTAAACGTTACCAAATCTAATCATATCCTATATGATATGTATATTATATTATTTTAATATTTAGCACCGCGTCTTACTACCCGTTCGGGTTATACGCTTTAAGTACTAATTAATCTAATGGATTATTACTTGGGAAGGTTGAATTAGAGTAAATGAACCCGCATTTGCGTGGAGGGAGAGTGGAAAACCATTTAGGAAAAACCACCCCCAGTTCACCCGACCGAGATTCGAACCTCAATCTCCCCGTCCTCAGCAGTCGAGCTCAATACGACAAGCGCGTTAGCCAACTACGCCACCGAGACGGGTATATATGATATGTACAACTATATGTTGAGTTGCTGTCACTTTTAGCAGTCAAAACTTTCACAACAAACAATTTGTTCTAAATTCAAGTAATATATTTTCTAATATAGCTTAAGATTAGGGCAGGCACATCATCCAATCCCCCACCCGTTAATTTATCACTGTGAAACGGTAAACCCACAGTTTCACCAATGATACATTTTTCGGCCATGTCAGGAATCAAACCTGGGACGCTTACCTCGGTAGGCAGACACGCTGCCGAAAGAGCTAAGCTGTCGGTTTTTCACAATAAACAATTTGTTATTTTAATCATGTTCTTACATCTTTCGCTAGCGGTCAGTTACTACAACTTATATGGCAGATGAACTCTATTTTACTAAATTATTATTATTATTATTATTATTATTAGCACCGCGTCTTACTACCCGTTCGGGTTATACGCACCTACGCTAATGTGTAATGGTAGGGTGATTGTGAGATGAAATGGAGGACCTACAGTTTAACGTGGAATCCGAACCACGGTGGAGGCCTGGCATTCCCCACATTCACAAGATGTATTGTCAGAGGTGAAGGAAGGGTTTGGTAATCAGATAAATCTGTGCCGGGACCGAGGATTGAACCCCGGCCGCCAGCACAGAAGTCTGACACCTTACCCCTAGACCACCAGGTCACCTTATTTTACTAAATCTTTACTAATTTTATGCAGCTTATTCACTTGATTACATTTATGAAAAGCTTAAAATTTTCTTTGCCGCTATTAATATTATTATTAGTAATAATAATAGTACTAGGCTTTTAATAAAAGTGACGCTTGTACCAGAGTTGCAACCACTTGTACAGATTAATTTTCACAAAGAGTGCCTTAAAAAACTTTTTTAGTCAAAATTTATAATATTTTACTATACACGTAGATATTGATTGACGTAGATTATTTTATTGGTATGGTTAATAATAATAAAAATTGAAAGCTACAGATCACATGACTTGACGTATGAATACTTTGAGGTAACTTTTTTTTAGCTGTAGGATTAGATTCTTCCAATGAAAAATATACTCTAACTAATATCCCATCTCCAAGGTTGTTAGTGTTGTATTGTTAGGCTTACTGTCCTAGATAGAGTTTGTAAGTCGTGTGCTGATGCGACCAGTGTTTGAATGTCGACCTTTATAAATATGGACAAGTAGTCTGGGTAGAGCTTAATCTCGGTATAAGGTATAGTCCAGTTTTCATAGGAGTTTTATCCGACAGCTAGAGAAGTTACTGTCTTTCCGTATTCATACGACAATTCATGTGGTCTGAAAATGTCAATTTTGATAGATATTATCAATACCTATAAAACAACAGAGTAAAGGTGACCTGGCGGTATAGGGGTAAGGTGTCAGACTTCTATGCTGGCGGCTGGGGTTCAATCCTCGGTCCCGGCACATATTTATCTGACTGATTACCAAACCCTTCCTTCATCTCTGACAAGACATCTTGTGAATGTGGGGAATGCCAGGCCTTCCCCGTGGTTCGGATCCCACGTTAAAATGTAGGTCCTCCATTTCATCTCACAATCACCCTACCATTACACATTAGCGTAAGTGCAGTATAAACCGAACGGGTAGTAAGACGCGATGATAATAATAGTAATAATAATCATCATCATCATCATCATCATCATCATCATCATCATCATCATGACATATGTAAGAACTGTTGAGGTCACCACGTAAAGAAAATTAAACTCTATAGTTATACTGGAGAAATATTTTACTAATTTTGTCCAAATAAAGATGTTGCTCTAAAAACTGTAAAAAACAGTTCCCTTAACTCGCATTCCCTACATCCTCGCCTTAATACATAGACGGTAGTCGGAAAGCGAGCCATGCCCCAGGATAGAGCTCTAGTTTCGGTTGTCTAGTCGCGGAGGATGGCGGTATCACGTCCGGAGCCTTGTCCCACTATAGAAGATGGCCGGTCGCCCGGTGATCGGCGATCAGCCTCGGCTGACCGGTTTGATGTGCTCCACTTTACACAACAGGCGGAAATTATCCGGGTTGCGGCCACAGAATACCACTGTACCGTTGTGTCGACAGCACCCTGACCATATGGACCCACATCTTCCCTCCATCAAGCGGCGGAGTGGTAGTAACTGACAGCTAGCAGAACATTTATATTGCAAACATTGGCTGAAAGTCACTAATGTGTGGGGGGTGGGGGGGTGGGGGAGTATTTAGTTCTACATGAAATAATCAATTAAAGAGCATCATATTCACATTTGTATCTTCTTATATCCGACCACCAAATAAATGTGTTTATATAACTTAGGGAGAGCCACACATAATATTAGTTTCAAAATAAAATGTTTTTATTTTGTAAACAAATAGGTATGAACATGGTTTGTAAGGCGTATTACGTTATAAGACGCCGTTATTACTTATTTCGCTTGGTTCGACGTCTTTATTTATGAAGAGAAGGCAACCTTTTAGAAGCACAATTTTTTATTTTTCGTCGTTTCTAGTGAAATTTGTTCACAAGATGTACAAAATAGTCCCATTTGATATATTAATTAATCCAAATAAGATCTCGTTTGTAAAGCATTTTTAAGTTAACCACACACACACACACACACACACACACACACACACACACACACACA
>CABFOV010000125.1:120771-132954 GCA_902141375.1 Timema poppense
CACACACACACACACACACACACACACACACACACACACACATACAAGCACACAAAACTCCAAATGGATACTTTTATGAGTTCGTATTTGAATAATATAAACATACCCGCACGAAAATGAAAAAAATTACGAATAAATAGTTTGTTAAAGTTTTGACTGGCAAACGTGACAACTCAATATTCATGAGAGTGGATCTGGTAACTTTTGCTATATGTCAATTTCCACCACTAATACGCTGGATGGACTATACTCATCCTTATGTTTAAAAAGTGGACGTGACATCTTGTATAAATTATATAACTTTATTACACTAACACTTTCCCATATAAGATTTGGTTGATGTCTCACTAACCCAGAAGCGTATCAAATATCTTTGAATCATAAAAATACCCAATTAGGGATCGAATAAGACCTTCCTTTTGAGGCAGTCAGACCGACCCCCTAGCGTAGTATTTCGTAAGCCTATTAATAATCTGCTTCCCCCTTTTTTTTACGGTTGACTGTTTAGTTTTGGGTCTACGCCGCGGCAACAGAAAATGAACGTACCCAGTCCAACGGTTGTATGGTAAATCAGAATTAGGAAAGCATAGGTTAATATATTCCCGAATTAACATCAAGTGTTCCAAGATTAATAAGCCAAGCGTCAGGTATTTGAATCAGGAAATAATTTGAGGAAGTCTGCAAAGTGTTTTAATACCCCTCTTTTATAGGTCTGTGATTAACATACTAACCCTCCCCCACCTCTTTATGAGGTTGCATTCGGTGTCATCTTGGAAAGATGCCGGTGAAATTAGGGCTTTTGCAAATATCTCGTTAAACATTAATTTTACGGTAAAAATATTCATTCTGTATTTTATTCAAAATAATATTCTTTACATTTAAGGTTAAAAGCAAACTTTTTGTAAAATTAAATCTTTTGGAGTTAGAGCCTCCAACGAAGCCAACGAATTTCACACAACTGCACGCAACAATTTATGTCAATGCTTACGTCAAGTTCTTCGTAATTTCAGAGACAAAAATTTAATCAGTACGTTTGTTACTAAATATTTAATCTCTAAAAAATTATTATTTAATACAAAAATATTTATTTGTCCAAGTTAGAACTTTATCGGTAATTGTGAGAGTTTTCAAATTATTCCGCTCACAAGCAGGCTATAGCTTAAGGTTAGAAATAGAAGTGAAAAATGTCACAACTTGCACAACAAAGTGTCATTTAACCACCTGATTACGACTCTTCCTCTCAGGATATGTTTTCGTCGACATTTGTGACAAAGAATGGACCAAACGCTAGATATTACTTGCTCTGCAACCCAAACCAGTGTAACCAATGTTTCGATTGATTCTACGCTTGTTTCTTACGCGAAAAACTTAGCTTTCACAAGTTACAAAATCGATTGAGCTCCTTTGACAAATAAATAAATATACTGCAGGAAATGTTCTGTTCGATTGGTCGATTCCAGCAACTATGTTTCAAGATTAATTCTCCATTCAACGGGAGAAACTCGAAATTGATAGATTTGTTTTTAAAAAAGTTGTGGATTCTGACTAACTAATTATTAATAGTTGGCGAATACCTTTTTGTGGTAATGTCTTCATTAGCTCCATCTCAATCCAACATTTATTTCTTGAAACCGGGCAAAGGGTAAACATACAACCCGTTCTAAAAACTTAAAATTTCCAAAATAATTTAAGGACAACAACTTGTTCCCACGCGTATTTAGTGACTGTGATACAACTTCCTCGTTTTTCGGACAGTTCAAATTCTGTAATTTGTTAACATTTTAAACAATGACGATACATTGCAAGAAGTTGTGCTAAATATCAGGATGGTCATCCAGATGGTATATACACGACAGGATATCAATTTATTGTAACCCTATATGGAGCCAAACTCATCGAAAACTATCTGGACAAATTAGGGTTTGTATTGTTCGTGAAATCGTTGTTGAAAAATAGTTTCAACCTCGTATTTCTACCTCCTTCTCAGTCAGCTGCACGTCAAAATTTTTTAAGAACATACAAAAAAAATTTCAAACATGGCATGGAAACAACAGGACTCCCCTAAATTGGAGTTTAAAAAGCAAAAAGAACGGTCTATTTCCTATAACCACCACCAAAGATCCAGCTCCACAAACATACCTTAAAACTTTATCCTGTAAATATACCGAACGATTCAGAGTATCTCGCCGTTACAGGAAGGTTGGCATTCAATATTCCACCATTTGCCAGGGATAACCATGCACAGATGTCGCAAATGACGAGGACACGGCAAATCGCGGCGTAGAAATTTATGTAATTGGATAATTTTATTTCTCAAGAAACTGATGAAACAGCTTTCTCGGAAATCGAAAATTAATAGGTGGATAGCTAAGATATTTATCAGCCCTCAACATCCAAGCGTATAAAATTTGACAAAAAAACATTGTTGGGGATAACAGGGGAAATGACATGAGAGGAAAAACTTGCCGTATACACTACCTCATGGTTGTGTGAAAACTAGTATTAATGGGCCGAATACATTTATTTAAAATATAAAACATTAATATTTAATGACACATGTGCTGATTATTTCCATTTTATTCCATATCGTGAGTTATAACTTGACTTTCAAGGGAATAAGGGACTGGAATAAGGCAATGCCTTTAACGTGCTAAGCCATAGTCGCTGACACCAGATCACACTGACACAGTGAACTAGACGCGTGGTGATTAGCCCGCCAAACCTTACTGCTTGGCGTCTGGTCTAGTCAACAGGCGCTATACACCAAACATTCTCCAAGTCCGATAAATTTGGTATGTTTGGAAATGGACCTTGAAGAAAAACAAGGTATACCTCTAAACTCTACTTAGGCTATGCGTTTTCTTTAAAGATATATTATGATACTGAGACATTGCAGGCTGGGATTATCTTTAGTTGGGAAATGCCAGGAAAGAGTTGGAATAATTCAATTTAGGTAATTAATAATATATATAAAAAGTATACAATCCAGATTAAATAACGGCTCATTATTTATTCTCTAGGAATTTCAGTGAGTATTTTGACCTCCCCCAATACTATATTCTTGTTGGAGAATATCTTCACACTGCGATAGTTTTTATGAAAAGGACGCTTCAAAACTAAAAATAATAACTCTCAATTAACTTAGAAAGTTGTTCCGTAACCATACATTAATACAAATGACTGTTAAATGGAGACTAAAGGTATTTCCATTCCTCAAACGCATTTACATTTGCGAACTTTGCTTGATATCGCACATGCCAACATGGTGATATATCTTAAACATGCAAAGCCACAACATCAGTTAGATTAAAACAAAGTTGTATAAATGTAATATATGCAATTAATAAACGCATACTTAAATTCTAACGTTTGAGGGGTATATTAGTTACAATATAGTTACATGAACATAAGCATGTTGTAGTTAATCTATTTTGAAGGAAATCTTGTCCATATCAAGCGCGTGCCCACAGTTTCAGGATAGATAAATGTTCTTTGTTACCATCATCACTATCATCATTCTAAAATTTTCGGCCTTTGGCTGAGTCATTTTAGTAAAATGCCTCCATCTTACTTTTCCTTCCACCATTCTTCCTCCATTAATTGTTCCCATTCGTCTACTCTCACCTGCACACTTTTTGTTATCTGCCCCTGCCATCTCTTTCTTGGTCTCTCTTCAGATCTTTTTCCTATATTTTTCATCTCCATCTTTGTGACCACAAAATTATATATTGTTTCTTGCCGATTGTTTGTAGCTCATAAGAAATATCCTCAATCCACGCTGGTATCAAATCTTTATCCTTCTTGATAATATGATAAAGAATATCCGCATCAACTTAAGGGTCTATATATAGATACGCTAATGAACTCAAAATAAAACATTGTACGTCTCTTCAGCTTTATTAATGGTTTCATATCCAAGGTTCCTTAAGCACTTCACTTCCCAAGCAAAAACATAGCTCTTCAATAATTATTTAATCTTTTTTGTATCATTTCCCTTTCTATTCTGGGCGATGGTCATCACGGGTGTGGCGCTATCTAGAGCAATGATTGTCTAAAAAGTATCAAAAGTTCATGGCTGTTTTATTTCAATAAATTATACGTCAACTTGCTGAAGATAGAGGTATGTGGTCACGAGGCCCGGCATGAGCCAAACCTTTCATACACCTGCAACTAACTCCAACAGACAGAATACAACTCCTGTTTTTATTTTCTGACCAATCCCACGCTCTGATATATGCACAAGATAACTTCGTTGTTGTATTACCGTTGTTTGTATGTTAGTGAAAGTTAAAAATAATGGAGATAACCTTTCATAGGTAGGTTAGCGTTTATACAAGGTCAGTTTATATTGGCAATACTCCATAAATTTGTCAGTGGTTGCTCGTAGCACTTGTCTGTTGAATTAATTCCAGTCGCATGGAAAAAAAAAGTGCAATCAAATATTTAGATATTTTACTGTGCATTGTACAGTATATGAATAGCTATAGTTTTAAAAGTTTAATGATGCAATAAAAGCCGTTAAGTTTAAGTGTTTTGCAATACCTTTATATTATTTTTTTACTATCTCTTGAATATAATTTGAATTCTGATCTTCAATTCACGGTGAAATGTAAACTATCTGATTAAAAACTGAACTATAAAATATTTTCAAAACTTTGAAATGAACTATTATTTGACTGAATTGTCTAGTGGTCAAAATATCTTACTATAGATCCCGAGATCGATCCCAGGTGTAAGGGTCTGGACAGGTATCAACTCGATTTCTTGAGAACAATTGAGGAGCTACTGGAATAAAAAGAAGTAGTGGCTCAGGTCTAGAAAAGTGAGATTAGAGGTTGGAGGGTTCGTCATGATGACCACATGGCACTATCTTCTCAAACAGATGGCGGCCGCTTGGACGGTATGACACAATTGCGGAATGATGCATTGGAGTTTTTGGAGAGTTTATTTTTAAAGATGAATTTAAATAAAACGACAACCGTAAGACAACAGTAAGACGAGATGCTAAAAAAAAAACCTTTTATTTGCTCTTGAATGTACTTTTAACTCAAAAATCCAACGTAATGGCAAAAATATTATTTTGCAATCTCATTTACACTTTATCTACTCTTAACCTTTAAGGTAAAGTCTGCTACACCCAATATCCTCTCTGAGGGAATTGCAAGGTCTTATGGAGAAGAGCATTAGCTTCGTTCTCTCTCTCAGTTAACTGTTGCCAAATCTCCTCGCTCTCAGTTATGTCTGAGGGTGATGTGCTGGGATAAGGAGATACTGGCAACCTTGACCAACCAGCGTAGTGAAACTTATCTTATATTTAAGAGAGATTGTCCACACGAAAACTAGAAAATGACAGCTGTTTCTCAATAGTAACCATGCAGTTCCCTCACCGAGGATATCCAGTGTAGTTGAAACGTAAATAAAAACCCTTTTATTTACTAATCTAAAACAATACTTTATTTCTCTAAATCCACTGTACCGTGCTACGGATGTGTTTAAGTACACATTATTGTGGTCCTCATAAGAAACAAAAACAAATTGCTTCGAGTCCACAATTTACAAATATACTACACAATCTGCGGCTTAATGTAATATGGAGAAAAATATATACGTGTGGCAGATTGGAACATATAAGCTCTTAGAAATCTCAACAATAACAATAATAATAAAAATTAAAGATAACAATATTTGAGTAAAGTGCTATAATAATAATCTTTTTCTGACATTTATTCAAGACTTAAATAGCACAAAAAAAAAAGATTTTTCTGGTTAGACATATTACAGAATAGACAATGAGATTGAATAGATTTAGTCAACTGAGCATACTAATTTGGTTACTCTCAAAAGTCCACACAATATATGAACAATGATATAATTTATTTGAAAGAAAGTCTGGTAGAATAATTTGTATAATAATGATTGTCTTTTTTCCCCAGTTAATTCACTATTTTACTCTTTTATTTGGTACACATCTCTGGTTCACCTAGATACACATCAATGTAAAACATATTATACATTAGCTTAGCAACGAAACTATATTAGATTTAAATGATAAGACAATATTTTTTACTGTAGTCCCATACTCAATTAACAAATATTTTTCTCCAAATGTTAACATTTATATTCTAACTCAAATTTTTTTTAAATGAAAAAAAAGAAATGTTTGGAATAATTTCATCGGAATACATATATATTATTTTTTCAATTTTTCATTTTGTTTTATTACTATACAAATTTAAGAATAAAAGCTAAAAAGGTTTCCTTTAATTTATGAGCTTTATACAAGAGAATAAATACATTCACACTCCAACGGGGAAACTAACCAAAGCTATGCTAATTGAACGTAAAGATGATGTGGATTCCCACTGCGACTCTTACGCAAGTTAAATTGGCTTCAGGAAGTGCGATTGTAATTTATAGTTCACGTACAACTTTCTCTCGTTATTACGTGTCCCACAATGCACTATAAATAGAGAAGAGCATGGGACACGCCTCATTTCACCGATTCTGACAAGATATTCTACCATCTTTTCTAAACTTGCACAAAATAACCAAGACGTCAATTTATTTAGAGATAAAACTACTTTTGAATGTTGGGAAAACCAATGGAAGTAAACATGATATTAATTAATAAATTTCAAGGTAAAGTCAAGTCTACGTAATGGTGTATTTATTCTCATTTAATATGTTCTTGATTAAATGTTTCAATATTCTCGTAAACAATTACGCTTACATTCTTTCCCCTTGGTTCTGAGATTTATGAATCAAAATTAAACGTCAAGAGTTGACCTTAAACCAAAACATATTCATTCCAAGTATATTCTTTGAAATTAGTTGAATTTTATTTCCTAGCATAAAATGAGTATATGTAATAAGATACTTACTGTGGCCACTTTTTTTGTTTTACAAAGCATATGTTTGTAAATGAAAAATATGTAATACAAAAAAAAGTTGAGTGAAGTTTATTTTTAAAATAAAGCAAGATCATAAAGTTAAATGTGTGTTATTTGATTACATCAATGAAACAACACGACTCCGTTGCCTTTTATGTCGCTTAGTTTAAATTTAACTATTGAGTTTAAACTGGATTTTTTTTAAACTGTTTTTTATTTCTATTTTATAAAGGATACAACGCTCTGTTAATATAGTGTTCGTGTGCTCCATTGTTTCATTTTTTTTAAACAGATTTTCCTCTCTTGGCTTTTAATAGCACCCATAGCTCGGACTAGATTGGAAACCTCATTCGAAGAGCTTGTAAACCGTGGGGTTTTCCAAGCTAGCACTTTCCCTTGCAAAATGCCTACTACACTTTGTTCTTACACCTCTGTGTCTTTTCTCCAAACTGCAAGTAATACTTGACACCTATAAGAATATGGCAAGACTAGTCCCACTTCTAAGCCTAACATGCAGGGTAAATAATAAATGTGTAGAGAAAACTTTAACTATTAATAATATAAGACAAATAGACTGTACTCGTAAAGTTTTTATTTTTGCAAGCGAGGAAATGCTAATTTGAAAAGCTCTTTAACTACTCTGTTTAAGCATCCTAAATTCTGTCAATAGCAACCTAATCTTTTACTGTGCCAATACATTGCCTTGCATGTCCCTAAAATAGGTTTGATGTTTTCCATGCACCATAAATACATATTGGTTGAATATATTTTTTGTATTTACACGTATGTTGCTTGATGCTCATGATTACAATGTGTTAACTAACGGCATGCCTTTTTGAGAACGCAGATTTAATTATCAGGATAAGTCTGTGTCTTCAGGAACCTCTTTACCATTATACTAGCCATATACTCATATTCTTAATCCCATTATTGTGTTTACCTGATTATTTCTCTAACATTTGCATATCTATGCTTGATCTGAACTCTATTGAACCAATTCTAGCTTCTTTTTTTAAAAAAGTATTATCTAAATAAACCATACTTTTCCATCATTTTCAAAAGAATGGACCATCTATTACTTCCCATACACACTAGTGGACATGATCTGCGACCAAGCGTCGGTTGTTGAAACAAAACCGGTTAATGCGAAGGTCAAGACTTTATAGAGTTCCGTGTTCAAATATGTTTCTTTGTCCCCCTTGGTTTGTCCGGCTAATCATTTCCTCCGCATTCTTCGTCGCCTTATAAAATACATTAATACCATACATCTGCTACAACCAGCTTTCCCGACAAAGGCCTTACGAATCTGATTGTATTTTTATTTTATAGGAAGGGGAAGTTTGTAAATTAGTTCAACATTGAAACCACTCCGAACGAATGATTTTAATATATGCTAGTTGTGGGAAAATATTGATAAATTTCATTTTGCCATTGTAATAGACAAACACCGTAAGCCCCAATGATTAAATAAGATTTCGTCTACTGTAATTTGTACTAAACTATACATAAATGTGCATTTCACGCTCCTTGCAAAGAAATCAACCATCGCAACTACTTCGATGATCCTTAGCCGAATGGAGCTTTTCCTATTTACCTTGGATCAGTATTTGGAAGAAACTTTATTATTCAGATGCCTTCTAAGCTTGAGAATATTTATCACTTGAAAATGAGAAAAAATCATGAAAAAGCTGTCCAATATTTGACACAAAGTTAATCCCACTAATGGAACTTCACACGCATACTTCTCCCTACCTGATCCCCTCTTCTCCCCACTCCCCCTGGCACTCTCAACTAGTTTCTGGTACTGCACAGTTTTAAATCTACGACTCTATTTCGCTGTAATCTTAACGATTACGTTTTCTATCAAGAAAAAAATACTGTTAGTATTGGAATACACTTTGACAGTTTATGAAAGGCCCGACTCAAAAGCATCACCAAACAAAGAGTTCTGGACACTTTTCATACAAATCACTTCCATCAGTTTTTTTTATTCATGAGAGAAACATTACAAAAATATATATATATCCACGCATTGATAAAAAGTCCAGATAATAAAAAAAACCGAGGAATGACAAATATCGTCATTTTTTCTCTCTTCATGATGAAAAGAAGATGCGTCTTCCATTCGGATGAAACAATTTTTGCCTCCGCTCAGGACGGAAGGTTCGGTTATAAATGGGTGATGACAATGTCGTCGTCGATGTCGTCCTTCTCGTCGTCCGTCTCCTCCACCTGGTTGTTTTTGGCCAGCTCAGCGGCCGCTGCGGCAGCCGCCTTCGGATCCTCGGCCAGCAGCTTTTGGCGCATTCTCTTCCTCTTGTGCAAGATCTCCACGATGATGTAGCCTATGACCCCCAGGATCAAGACCGATAACATGACGTACAGCTTCATCCTCGCGCACAGGTGCGTGCTGTAGGCATACGCGACCACGAATCCTACAGACTCCCACAGTCGGTAGTTGCTGAATGCCGCCTCCTTGTTCCTGCGGAACAGGGTACCATAGATACCTGCAACCACAAAGGAAAGGCACATTGGTTAGAGAGATACCTGCAACCATGGGAAAGATACACTGGTTAAAGATAAATTTGCATCTACTAAGGAGAGATGCATTGGTTAAATATATATCTGTAACCACAAAAGAGAGGTATATTGGTTAAATAGATCTGCAACTACTAAGGAGAGGTGCAGTGATTATAGAACTTTCACAACCGTTAGTTATTACCATAAACACCTGCAACCAGGTTGCCTTGAGGTAAACCTTGCTTACTCTAAAAGGTAACAAACATACTCTGCTGGTTTTCACTATGGCGTAGCTCATATGATAGAACCACAATGGAGATCGTCAAGTTAGGATTGTAAGCTTTCATGGTAGACGTAGTATATATAATCTCTTACCACTACAATAATTACACACATCAAGTCTACACTGACAAATTATGTTTATTGTTATCCTTTATTGATCTTGACCGTCTTTGTGAGCTAGTGGTCAGAGTTCCTGAATACAGATTCAGAGGACCTAGGCACGATCCTCGTTGCTTCCAGATTTTCTGTGAAACAGGGGGTCTACAACTGGGTCAACTCAACTCGTGAGGACAAATTAGAATAAGCAGCAGCTCTGGTCTAGAAAACTGAGATTAACAGATGGAGGGTTTGATGTGCTGACCACATGACACCCTCTGTACGCCTATGTTGGTACTATCTTAGCCAATAAACGGCGGCCGCTCGGTCAGTTGGTATAGCTCGATTGCCACCTGACTCCATGTAGTTTTAGTTTAGTTTCAATTATAATCTTACTAAATACATTATTTGTTAACCAGCGCATTAATTATAATGATCAATGAGCTAAAGATAGACAGCTATGTCAAACAGAATATAATTTTGCTATATACAACAATTCTTTGCCCACCCAAACTCCTTTTTTTTTACTCCAAGTTGAGTTGCTATGTCCGTTTTTATTACAGATGAATAAGATCATGTGTTCGATTCCCGTGTTCAAGAATAAAATGAGTAATTATTGAAAACGTGCATAAAATACAGATTAATAATGTTATTTTGATATAAAGTGTTAAATAATGAGCAGAGCCCGGATTTTGATGACATGTCATCTTTCTTTTGCCACATCACAGAAAATGCTCATGTGTAGATAAATAATGTTCATGATTCCCTGATTTTGGAAACATTTTTTATGGGTATTTTTTTGTCATTTTTGGATTTTAAGTCATAATTTCTTGGCTTGCTTAATTTTTTTTAGTAGTTTTTAGTTATTTTTGTGTATTTTTAGGAATTCATGTAGAGTAACTATATTTTTTTTTATATGAAGCAAATTAATATTTGTAAATAAATATTATACTTATCAGAACGCAATAATTTAGTTGTTATGAAGATGTGATGTCTTCAATCTGAATAAATCGTTCATTTATAGAGCTTATTGAAGTATCAAGGATTGCAAATTAAATTACACTTGAACTGCTGTTTTGCATTTTGTATTGGCTCATATTTTGCTTCATACAATTTTTTTCCCAAGCACGTGGGTCCTGGCTCTGACTCAAATGAAGCTGTGATTTCAAGTTCTTCGGTGATTTATTTTGCTTCTACTAACATCGTTCCAAATCTCACATCCCTTCTGCAGTTTTCATGGAATAATTTGGTTGCATGAAGCTGCTTTATATACATAATTTGGTTGCATGAAGCTGCTTTATAGCTGCAGCTAAATTAAATTCCTTGGGCTTGAGTAACTTGCTGCTTAGGTTAACTTCATACAGAATGTTGTACCACACAACAAAAGATGCAACATCCTAGATACGTCTAGTTTCTAGTTGATCGATACTGCTCATTTGTACTATTATTATTATTATTATTATTATTATTATCACCGCGTCTTACTACCCGTTCGGGTTATACGCACTTACGCTAATGTGTAAATGGTAGGGTGATTGTGATATGAAATGAAGGACCTACAGTTTAACGTGGGATCCGAACCTAGGTGGAGGCCTAGCATTCCCCACATTCACAAGATGTCTTGTGAAGGAAGGGTTTGGTAATCAGATAAATCTTTGCCGGGACCGAGGATTGAACCCCGGACCCCAGCATTGAAGTCTGACACCTTACCCCTAGACCGCCAGGTCACCAACTGCTCATTTGTAAAAATGAGTGTTAGCCATAAGGCTTTACTTTTCCTGATTGATAACAAATAGTTGGTGTTATTATGTAATAAATAATATATTACTACATATATTTAAAATAATTACCCATGTTAGAGTAATAAATAATAATCCAATTAGTTACATTAATTTTTGCTTTAGCTACTTTTTCATAACTGAGCCGTAAATCATCTTAGGTCTGCCGTCAACCGTCGTGTCGCCCCGAGCTTCTGGCGCCCTAGGGGGTCGCCTAGTTCGTCCATACTCTATATGATCGTGCCGGCCCTGTTGAACGGGTTGCCTAATATCTGCGGGAAAGTTGCGGAATTTGCATTTAACCTACATGTACTCACAGGTTTGCGTTTAAACCGAACTTCCGGCCTGAAAGAATTAATCAGGAAAAGTACACGATTCTGATTGCTCCAAGCGTTAATCATTATGTGTAACTAAATATACTATCATAAGATACAAATTAAATTTAATTCGTTTAACGACGTGTTGAAATAGAGTGGACATAAAATAATAACATTTGATTTTCTTTTCATAAATGGGCCATCAGTCATGAAAGTCATAAAAGAAAAGTTATGAATTTAGCTTTCAGGTCATGCATTTTTGTGAGGCATGTTCACTGTGCTGGTAATAATATTTCTACC
>CABFOV010000125.1:133411-146743 GCA_902141375.1 Timema poppense
AAAAAAAAAAAAAACAAGTTTAAGACTCATTGATCTGGACTAATTTTTAAACATTACAGGTCAGTATTAATAATTAGTGTCGTAAAGTTTATTGTCCACATTAATAACGTCTGCACAATAACCTAAAGGGACTCATACATACTCTCTTCTCAGTTCTGTTCTTCTCTTTTTATCGTGTCGACAGTAAAAAACTCTAATGAAGCAGAAAGAAGCTACAATAAAAGAAGGCACAGGGAAATAGAATCGAAGGATGTCGATGACCTCAGCTGTAAGAGATTGCCCCGCCCGAGGGGCTACTCTCTGCAGATAGTCCAGTCGTACGATCCGCTGGGGATAGAGCTGGTTTTAATAGCTTTGCTCTCTCTGTTCGTGGTGGCAGTTAGACCATGCCATCCTCGTATCTTCAATCAGGACTGTCTGCCGTCTCAAGGCCTTTAGACCACAATCTTACAGCCAATATATACAGTCCATCCAGTGTAGGAGTGGTGATTACTGACAGCTAGCAGAAGGTTTTTTTATTGAAAACATTGGCTGAAAGTCACTAAAGTGGAAATAATTGTTTTCTTAGTAATACTATATTATCAATCAAAAGTGTTAACAAACGCTTATAATAATACTTATCTAAGAATTACCGTATAAGTTGGCTTTTTCTTAGCTTATTGAAAGAACAAAATATATTAATGAAACTATTGTGTTTATTGTTTCGCGGTTGTGACAACAAAATATATTATTACAGTACATGAAATAATAAATTAAAAAGAAATAAGGGGCCTATTCATACGTGTATCTTGTTATAACTGGCTACCAAAATAAATAAATGTTTTTTTTATAACTTAGAGAAAGAGCCATACGAAATATTAGTTTCAAAATACAACTTTTTTTTACTATACAAACACATGCGTGTGAATAAAACCGAATACCGTTTTATGACGTCATCAACCAAGCTAATTTAATCTGGTTCGCCATATTTGTAAATA
Organism: Timema poppense; assembly: GCA_902141375.1. Classification (NCBI taxonomy): domain Eukaryota; kingdom Metazoa; phylum Arthropoda; class Insecta; order Phasmatodea; family Timematidae; genus Timema; species Timema poppense. Next base: position 134,389 of record CABFOV010000125.1, read on the forward strand.
TGAAGAGAAGGTAGCCTTTTAGAAGCTCTCGTTTGTAAAGTATTTTTAATTTGACCATAGACGCTACTCCACCCCACCGCCCCAAAAAATAATCCCAACGATTATTTCTATAAGTTCGTATTTCAATAGTGTAAAACAGTTTAAAAAAAGTTAAAATAAAATTGTTTGTTGTGAAAGTTTCGACTGTAAAAAGTGACAAACTCAACATATGGCCTGGCAGATCATATGGTTTGGCGAATGGCTACAAAAGATTAGATCTGGTCGCTTTTGTTAGTCAATTACAGTCTAGTACCATCACTCCTATTTTGGATAGACTATACTCTCCAAGATGCAAACTTTTTTCCTGTCCTGGCTTTTCTAACAGGTCTTCGTAAGGTCGGCTCTAGTTTTAAATATTTTTTAGCGCCACATCTTAATATGCTTTCGGAATATAAACATACGTACTAATTACACTAATGTGTTAAGCTATGAGGAAGGTTGAATTTTAGAGATAGTTTATCCGCATTTGCGTGGCGCGAGAAAGGAAAACCATTTAGAAAAAATTCCCCCAGTACATCCAACTGGGATTCTAATCCCGATCTCTCCATCATTGGAAATCCAATATATTGTAAAAGCAGACATCTTAGACCATTCTACTACTGAAGCGGATTGTTTCCGAAATCATAGTCACGGTTTTAAAAATTGGGATTCATCGTATATATCTCTTATAATAAGAAGGTTTGAAGAAATATTAAAGCAATTTAAAATAAATGTTACAACCAAATCTTATATGTTCTTTTAAACATTATTTTTCAAATTTTCAAACATAAATTATTAATAAATAATGTTTATTATTAATAGAAAACACTCCCCAAATATACATTTTTAACAAAATCGTAAAGATATTTTTGAAAATCCGTAAACTTTTAATAAATATTGGTCATCATTTAACTGGGTTTCTTTAAATGTTTTTTTTTAAATAAAAATCATAAAACAAATTTACAATGTTATTTAACAATAAAAACACACTCCAGGTTTCTAATTTGAACAAACTCGATATAAGTATATTTTCGAAAAATTTTAGTAAACAACCCTTACCGGTAATTTTATAGCTAGAATCAAACTGTTTCTGTACCGACAGACATTTAGAGGGACAGACTGACATGGGAAAAGATTTACATCGGGCTGACAAAATGGCGGCAGATTTGCATACAGATATGGTAATATACAAATTTGTTAGATTCACTTTTTTTTTAGTTCGGGTTCACATAAAACTATTACAAAACTTTAGATATACGAGAAAGTAAAAAAAAACCTATATATTTTAGGGAGAGCGAGTTTACTTGAATTACGTATCTAATGCACTTCCAAACGTCTTGTGTACAAAATAGATTACTGTAATATCATGGGACTATATTGCAGACCGACACCTTAGCTTAGTCGGTAGCGAATCTGTATACTGAGCTAGGGGTCCCGGGTTTGATTTCAGGTATAAAAGAAAAATGAATCATTTGTAAAATGTGGGTTTACCCTTTCACAGTGATGTATTAATTGCCGGGGGTTGGACGTTGTGTCTGCTCTAGAATTGCTGATATAAACAGTCGGTTCAGAAAGTGCATGTTAAATTTCTCAAATAAACGAAAAAAAGATGATTATATTGCAAGTGTATTAAAAAAAACAAATAATTGTTATATTTATTTATTCCTGTTATTGATCTAAAAGGTTTACTACAAAATAATGTGAGTTGTTATAATATGTAACATATTAATAAAGTATTGCTAAATATCCCATTAAGTTATATATCAATCAAATTGACGGTAAATAAATTTCGCGAAAACTTAAATTAATTTATCATGTACTACCCTCACAACTACGTCATTAAATTGAACTCGAATAAATCAATTTACTTATAAAAACATTTTTAACAATTGAATCCAAGGTTTATTTAAGTTTAAGATATAATGTTTGCTATCTTGAAACACTATCGACCAAAATAACTAGTGATTACATTGTACAGTAATATTGATCTATTTTATACTGTTCCCAAGTGGTTCTTATTTAAAATGATTATCTTAAAGAAATTTAATTTCAATTTTCATTCAAAGTATTTGATAAAGGTCTTCAATCCGTTTTTCATATAAATAATCATATGACAGCTAGACAAAATTACTATATCTACTTCAATGGATGTATCCGTCAAGTCATGTAATTTTCAGCTGTTCATGTTTGATACAAATTATCAATACGCGTAAAGTAACATTAAATATGGTAAAATATTATCAATGTAGACTACAAATAAATATGTTTGTATTTTATCAAAGTTTCTTCTTACCAAAATCCTACTCCTGTTACGTATGTTTAGTGATGGTCTATTTATTCTCACCCGAGTATACATTCCACAAGGAGAAAGGTGGTTAGAACTGTACTTTTCTACCTCGCTGTTATTTTTATTTCCCACCTGTCCCTGTGGTCGAATGGTTAAAGAGGTCGACCGTGAAATCTTGGGGACTCTAGTTTGGTCCTGTGGAGGTACTTAAAATATGTTCTTATTAATATATGGAGTACTATTGCCAAATGGGGGCAATTATTACCGCTAAGGATGCGTGCAACAAATTAGAGATTCTGTCTTGGGTCAAGATAGTTTGTAAGTTGAATGTTGTTACAGTCATGTTTTTAAAAAAAGTAGTTACTCTGTCCAGATTTTCATGGCAATTTTTTTTTTTTTTACATAATCGAACAATGGATGCTAGGAAATTCATTGTCTTGTTTATTTTAAGCACGCAACTCACATCACACCAAATTCCTTTTTTGTTTTTAGTTGATATAATCATAATTATTTTGATAAACAAATTTTTGTTTGAAAATAGTTTCATGAAAAATATAATTCTTATCAAGAAAGTGTTTATATATTTATAAACTAAAGTGATTGCTTTTGGACACTTATTGCCGGCGGTACCCACTTCAGTGGTCACATGATTTAAAGCGCTAATCAAGCAATATACTAGACCAGAGGTTCACAAACTGTTGTTCGCGAATGACCTAAGGGTTCATGAAATCTTCCAAGGATTTCGCCTAAATATATCTGTAATGGCGGATTTTTGCAGAACTTTGTGAGAAAAGAAGAATCATTTACAAATATGTATCGTCTCACACTGAAGACAAGTGGTTATATCAAGGTAGAAGAACTCTTACAAGATTGTTTGAACACCAAGTTTTCGTTTTTCCTACCAACCATCCCTTTCACAAAGCAAAGTGCATGCAAGATCAAATGTGATTAAAGGCTTTAGCCTATTTGGCAGGCATTTTCTCAAAACTGAACAGTTTATACCTCTCTCTTCAGGGGTCAAATATTAACGTTTTTACTGTGCAAGAACGTATCAAATTGTTCATTTAAAAAATAGGTTTTGGGAAACAGGTTTAGCTAGCAATCAAACGAATTGCTTTGATACCCTTCATGATTTCATGGTAGAAAATCATCTTTCTTTGGAAGAAAATGTAAAGAACGTGGTTACAGAAAACTTGAAGGGACTTGGAAAAACCTTCAGAGAATATTTCCCTGCTATGTACAATATTAACAATTGGATTCGCAATCCCCTGGAAAAGACAGCAGTTTTGAAATCCTCCAAATTAAGAGCGAGTGAAAAAGAGCAGCTCCTTGAAATTTCCACTGATTTTGAATCAAAGAAAAGCGATAAATCTTTGTCATTAATTGGTTTGTGGTTAATTTTAAAGAGTTCTCGTTGTTAGAGACTAAGGCTTTTACAGCTTTGTTACCATTTTCTTATACGTATTTTAGCGAGAGACTTTTTCCTCGTATGCTTATTTAAAAAATAAATACACAAACAGGATCAATGCTGAAAGTGACTTGAGACTTTATTTATCGTCTGTGTTTCCTGACTTTAAAGCTCTGTGCCATCCAAAGCAAGAGCATCCTTCTCGCTAAGTCACGTGAAGAGGTGAGTAGCTGTTAAAACTTGTTAACAATTTTTAATCTTAAATCGGTATGGAAGTTTGTGCTTAAAGGAGGGTATTTCTGTTATGTAAATGTAGCAATTTCCAGTACCACTTTAAAAAACACGTGAAATGTGATAATATTGTGACAGTAAAGATAAGAAAATGTTAGTTACTACAATACTTTGCTTATTTAATTTCAGTTTTAATTTTTAAAACAAATGTATAATTATTTGAACTTGTACTTAAGTAGTTTCAATATTGTTCCAGTATATTTGGTGGGGTATCCCAAAATACCTGCCGAGCTATAGTAGGTTAATTTAAAGGTATTGAACATTTTTATTAAAATTAATAACTAGATTTCTAAAATTATGTATAAAATTAAGTGAGTGGCTATGGATAATTACCAGGGGGATCGTGCAACTCAGATATTTGTGAAAGGGGTTCGCGAGTCAAAGTTTTGGAACCACTGGACTAGACTACTAAAGACGGGAAGATTGGGGTTTGATCGCAGTAGGATGTACCGAGGGTGGTTTTTATTAATGCAAATGTGGCTACAATACCTATGAATTAAATCTTTCTAATTCTTAACTCATTAATATAATTAGTACATATGCGTATCACTCGAAAGGTTACTAAGACACGGTGATAGAATAAAAATTATTCCTGGAGTTCTATCCAATCAATTCTCATCATTTTTTAATGTAAGCTTAATAAATCGGGGATGCGCCCAAAAATTTCAAATTTCCCTTAGAATAAAAAAAAGAATTGGCAATAGGGTTCAAAAAATTCCCATTTCTTGTCAAGCTATATTAAATTCTACAAATAAATTGTTTGGCAAAAAAATATTTTTGTATCAATATAGCTGTTATATATCAAATAAATTTGTATAAATAGTAGTTATACATATAATAATATATGAAGAGTACAAGGGGAAAAGGGGGTGTAGTCCAGTTTTAACTAAAATTAAGCTAGTGCTTACATCTTTTAAACAATCATGAAACCTTTCTAATGTACTTTATATTATGGTTAAGAGAGGTCTCTGTTATATTTAAATTAATCTAAAAGTATTGGCTGAGATCCTTATTGGGTTTAAGATAATATAATTATAAATGATGTTGTTTTGAATCATATAATAATAATATAATTATAAATGATGTTGTTCTGGAACGTGTAATAATAATATACATTATATATATTTTATACCTAGATATACTGTACAATATATTATGTTTTTATAGATTACAAAACATACATTTATATGTATATAAAGCATCACTTGGGGTCTGTAAATTTTGTTTTTCAATTATCTTACTGATGCAAGCTGCCAGTTTTAAAAATTAGTTTAAAAAAAGTCTTGAATTAAATGTGAAATAAAGTTCATATGCTGAAGTGCTCACTTAGTGATGAAATGATTTAGCTCCAACGATTAGTTACATCTAGAAATGTAGTTTTAGTTTTATGATCCTACATTTCACAAGATTTCAAGTATCATCGACTCCAAGTGGACATCATTCTTATATTTGATTAATAAAAATATTCCTTGAAAACACAAACGTTTGAAACCAGCAATTTCTAACAGATATTCTTTTTCACCACGTCCGACAAAATGTTTTGGTTTTTCTTGAATGTACTAATTGCATTAATGTGTAATGTATGAGGAAGGTTTAAATTAGAGTAAATGTACCCGCATTCGCGTGAAGTAAGATTAGAAAACCGTTTAGTGAAAGCTACCGTTAGTCTCTTGTAGATGAAACTCTGAACTATTTTTGAGGACACAAACGAAACAAGCAAACGAGAAAGTGAAAAAGTTTTGTTTTACCTTCAGAAAGTGATGTGTCAAAATCATTTTAAACACAACAACAAATATATCAAATTTTAACAAGCGTGTGTTTTAATCAAAATAGATTATATAAAGTGAGCAACTCTACATTTTAACGAGTAATTTACATCGGTCGAAACCTGTCATAGTTGTTTACAGTAATGTGTCATGTTGGTGTCTAAAGTTCTTGTATAAGAAAGTTGTTTCCTTCCATACTCGACACATGTGATAGCCTCCAGATATATGTCGCAAAATATATTATAATCAAAGGCGTCACGCGCTCTCGATCACTGTAGGAGAGTGAGAGGAGAGGACATAACGAATACATTCTAACTTCAAACCAGAAAATAATTATTATTTCTTACCAAAGGAATAATATGATAGCAGAATTGAATATATAAATCGGGGTTCAATCCTCGGTCCCGGCACATATTTATTTGATTGCCAAACCCTTCCTTCACCTCTGACAAGACATCTTGTGAATGTGGGGAATGCCAGGCCTCCACCGTGGTTCGGATTCCACGTTAAACTGTAGGTCTTTCATTTCATCTCACAATCACCCTACCATTACACATTAGCGTAAGTGCGTATAACCCGAACGGGTAGTAAGACGCGTTGCTAATAATAATAATAATAATAATAATAATAATAATGATGATGATTAAATAAATCAAATATTGCTCCAGTGGAAAACTAAGAGTATAATTTCCACGTATAGTGAATATATGTTAAGGGTGTCCTGCAAAGTAATTTAAAAAAATATATATATTTTTAAAAAGTTTCTCGTTGGGTGCCACTATGTTCATGACAAATATTCTAGAAATGTTAATATCACCGTGTGAAAAAACTTAAAATCTGTTTATACTTTAACATCATTCAATTTATTTGAGCCAAAAAAGTTTTGTCATAAAATCTGTTAAAATACTGCCCTTAACTCGCGTCCCTTACAGATCCAAATGAATCTATTTATAAACAGTGCGCTTAAAAAATGGTTAGTAGAAAAACACAGTTTAGTACCGTTTTCAAGACATATTATTAGTTAATATCAGATAGCTTAAATATTTTTCATGTCAAACCAAAGGTTTATTGAAAAACTATATTTGTTCTATAGAATGTCTTAAAGAATAACTAATTGGGATTATTATTTGGTTTTTGCACAGTTTCTAAAACAAAAACCATTTAGAATAACGTTTTTAATCTGGCACAGATCCAATAACAAAACTTAATTAAAATCAAATCATATTGTTGATCCAACATATTTACAAGAACAAAAGTTAATTAAAATTATATTTATGATCTGACATAGTTCAAAGAACAAAAGTTAATTAAAATCAATTTTTTTATTCATACAGCTCCAACAACAAAAGTGAACTAAAACCATATTTTGGATCCGGCACAGTTCCCAGAACAAAAGTTAACTAAATCATATTTTGTATCCGGTACAGTTCCCAGAACAAAAGTTAATTATAATCATATTTTGGATCCGGCACAGTTCCCAGAACAAAAGTTGACTAAATCATATTTTGGATCCGGCACAGTTCCCAGAACAAAAGTTAACTAAAATCATATTTTTTTTATCCTATGAAGCTACAAGAATTAAAGTTACTTGAAATAATATTTTTTATTCCACACATTTTTCGGAACTAAAAGTTAATCAAAACTATTCTTTTAATCTTAGGCAATTTCCAGAAAAATGTTGGTAAAAACCAAAAACTTCAATTATGTGTAACCTTTAAAACAAATTCAGATAATCATTACATTATTGTGGTTTGATTATTTTCAGATCTTCGTTTTATCTCAATTCTCAAAACAAAATTTCATACGCTTGGATCGTTGGATTAGACGTCGCACCCGACATGAGAACTAAATTGTCTACAATCAGTCCCTCAACTTTAGACCATGATTAGACGGTAGAATAATCCGCAGTCCTCATGAAGATCAGCTAATCCTCTGAATAAAGTTCAATTTTCATAGAACCAGTCTTATCTGACAGCTATAAAAAGTCACTAGATGTATTTTCACGTATTCATACGTCAAGACTTGTAATCTACAGCTATCGATTTTGATATATATTATCAATACTATAAACTACTGTAACAATAATAAAATAGTAAAATATTATCAATGTTGAGGACCCACCTCGGTGGTAAAATGCTTCAAGTCGTCACTTTCGCAATAGCCTGAACTGCCGATGATGGGGAGATTGGGGTTCAAATCCTGGTCGGGTGTAGTGAGCGTGGTTTTTCCTAAATAGTTTCCCACTATCCTTAGGAGCAAATGAGGATACACTTCCTTTAAATTTAACCTTTTTAAATCTCTAACACACTAGCGTGATTAGTACAAGTGAGAACACCCCGAACGGGTAGTAAGACAAGGTCTTTAAGAAAATCAATATTGAGTGCAAAAAGTGTTTATTTTCTATAAAGACCCTTCCTGTGAAAATTGTACTGTACCGACTTATCTCCAGTATCATTATCGTGAAGTGATGGTAGTATTGTGTGAGGAAACCAATCTATTTGTAGCACGCAGCATTAGGTTTACTTTTTCTGACCGCAAACTATTATTACCTCTAGGTCGTTCCTCCTTGCCTGGTTAATATGTGAAACGAAATCATTTCTGTAAACACAGTGTTGCGTCATCACATTTTGTATATGTTTGTTCTTGACCGAAATAATGTTAATCATTGGGGCTCTGGTGGTGGGAGGGTAGAGGACGTGCGAAAAGGGCAGATTTCTTGCAGTTATTATATTAAAACATTATTTTGGCCAACATAAATCAACTATTTTAAAAGTAGAAACATAGAGTATAATTTTATTCATATGGTGTTATCAAAAGTTGTTGAATATCTGTCAAAGGCGTCCTGGAAATGAATTGACTACCTTTTCTGTTAGTTTAAAAAGTGTATCGTCTAGTGCTACTACTCTCGTGACAGTCATTCAAGAACTGTTAATATGAACATATGAGGATAATTAAACTCTTTATTTCTTCTGGAACAATTTTTTTTTATTTTGGCCAAAAAAGTTTTGATATAAAAGTGGCAAAAAAAACACTACATCTAAGTCGCGTTTACCGCATACTGAGCTTAAACATCCAGAACTAAAGACTATCAAGTGCTAATACAATGTTTTACCTAATATTTTGTTTAGATTGGGTTAGTTTAAAAAACTGTATGATTGTTTAAAAACTATCAAACAAATAATTGTACGTATACAGTGTGGGCTATAATTATTTTATGGGTTAGTGATTTTCAATGGCTGGAGGTGCTGCATTTATTTGAGTCGAACACCAGATAGAGACGCCAAGGGTTCGTACGTAATTGTAATGTTCGGAATTTTGCATTTTTTCTGAAAATCCTGAATTTAGTTAGTTTTATTCAATTTAAGATATTATTTCATATCAAACGGAATCACTAATTATTTCCTTTTGTCTACTTTAAGAAGCAATAAGTTTTACAGTTATATTACATTTATTTTTAAAACCAAATTTGTTCAGTAACTTTTTTACCCTAAATTTAATTCTAAAAATGTATTTTTTGTACTTATGGTTTATGCATAGGCTTATCAAAAAAATTCAACTTTAAATATTTCTAATCCAAATGAAGCTCTATATTAGAACCTACTCGAACTTGGAAAAAAACTATGTTTTTATTCAAATTTGATTCGAACTTGAAATCAAGTTAAAAATGATTAATCGTAAATCCCTGATATTTACTAAATGTTAACTTTTTTTTGTACAAATGTATACAAATTTATACAAATTTACAAATAGTCCGGATTATTTTAGTTTTGTTGTGAAATCCCCTTTACTTTTAAAGTATGAGTGCAGGGAACGCGAGTTAAGGACAATATTTTTGCAGTTTGTATAGCAAAACATTTTTTCGGCCAAAATAAAGTATTTATTGCTCCAGTAGAGACATAGAGCTTAGCTATCTTACACATAGTGATATCAACGGTTCTTGAATACCTTTCAAGGCTGTCCTGGAATTTATTGACAACATTTTATCTTCATTTATAAAGTTTATCATCTAATATTCATGACATATATTCATGAGCTTTTGAGGTCACCATGACGTGAAGAAAATTAAATTATATGTTTGTACCGGATAATTATTTTATTTATTTTTGCCAAAATAATGCTTTGCTATAAAAACTGCAAACACACGTCGCTTAACTTGCGTTTCCTAAATCCTCACCTTAAATAAAATAAATGTAATCAAAATCTGGGGCCTCGATAATCTTTTATCAAAGATGACGTAGAAACTATTTTTGTTTATAAAAATAAATAAATGTGACCATCCTAAGTAGGAGACTCACCGTTGACTTGCGTCTGCCAGACGGCATCACCGACCCCCCACAACCCGGAGATGGTGAAGAAGACGAGGGGGGATGCGGGGTTGGGTCTCCAGATGAGTAGCACACCCACCAGACAGGCGTGGACCACGGCGCCCATCATCATGATGGGTAGCCTGCCAACGAACTTCATCACAGATCCGAACAGGAGGGAGCACCCAGCGTTCACCACGCCGAAACAGATCATGACGTATCCCACGTTGTGGATCCCCAGCGCGCAGGACACGTACGCCTGGAATAATAATAATAATAATATTAATAATAATACTTATCACCGTGTGCTAATACAGGGTGTCCAGCGACCTAGAAAACAGAGAATTGTCAGGGAATTTGCTTGGTCAGGGAAAAGTCCTTGAAAAGTCAGGGAATTTTATTAAATTTCTGAAATTTTTATATTTTGTCCATAAAAAAACTCATATTTTAATTCGCAATAGTTAAAACAGCACTTTTTTCTTTCAGTTAATAACTACCTAGAATCAATTTCACACCATTGTCCCTGTTGAACAGAACTAATATTCTCAAGATCAACAAGTGAGTTTTGTGTCTTTCCACCCTTCTGCCATGTGTCTTTAGCCAAAATTGAGTCATGGCTATTCACACGTGCGAAATTTGATTAGGCCTACAATTTAAGTAGAAGGAACTAAGAATGATTCAGTCTCACAACTATTTTAAATCGAACGTTCTTGCTTGAGCTAATCTTTTAATGACTCAATACCATTTTACTGAAATCTATTTTTAACTTAAAATAGTCATTTTCCTAGGGCCAGAAATCTTTTAGTCCCTTTATTGAGCGACAAAATTTAACAATGTGTATGTATCTAGAAAAAAACCACTATATTAATCTGTGATCTTAAAAAAATGATTTTGGTAATATAATTAATATTAGTGGTCTGAAAAAAAAAGTAAAATAGATGTAGAAAACCTGGAAGAGTCAGGGAATTTAAAAATATAGTTTGGCTAACACCCTAACTACCCGTCCGGTTTATACGCTTAAGTACTAATTACGCTAATAGGTTAGAAATTGGGATGGTTGAATATAGAGGAAGTGAACCCGCTTGACGTGGAAGGAGAGTGGAAAACCATTTAGGGGAAACCCCCCGTTCACCCGAGTGAGATTCGAAACTTGATCTGCCCGTTCCCGGTAGTCTAGCTCAACACGAAACTAGCGCGTTAGCCAACCACGCCCCTGAGGTGGGTAACGGCTGGAATCGAAAAGAAAAACTTTCATAACCTTTTTTGGACATACTTTGGTGTACACATATGAGCAAGAATACATCTGCACTACACTCACGCGGTACTATATTTGCTGGAGCAATAAAGAGGGCATGTAGAAAACATGGTCTATTCTCTTTTAAAATCCAGTAGTACCATGATTTATGGAGTATAAGACGCTGAAGAAGCAAAATATTTGTTCAATAAACATTTTTAGCACTGAGTTTTACTAGTAATTTTGGCAATATGTTTATAAACTAGCTACGCTAATGTATTTGGTATGATGACGGTTGAATTTAGAGGGGGTGTATCCGTATTTACGTGGAGAGAGAGTGGAAAACAATTTGGAGGAACCACCCTCAGTACACCCGACCGTGATTTGAACTCCCTACATCCCCGTCATCGGCAATCTAAAAGACGAGAACTTTTTTTTTTAAACTAACCAAATCCAAGACAATACAATCTAATCAATGATATTTATTTTAATTTTATTTTTGTCAACATAATTGGTTGAAAACTCTGACAATTTCGTTTTTGAAAGAAATCCCCCTGGACTTTTACGTCTGAAAAAGAAGACGTATGGTAAATCTGACTACAATGAATATCACCTCTGAGGTAAATGTAGGTCTTATGGAAGAAAGATTTATATTCACTCTTTCTCTCTCTCTCTCTCCCCCTGTTAACTGTTGTCACATCTCCTCGCTTTCAGTTATATCGGTAGGTGGTGTGCTGGAGTAAGAAGGAGTTACTGGCGACATCGATGAACCAGCGTGGCAAAACTTTTAGTATATTTAAGAGATAAATGACCATACTCAAACAAGAGAATGGCAACGCTGTTTCCTAGTAACCAGACAGTTCCCTCAAGAGATGACGTTTAATGTAGAAACCCGTTTATAATAAGAGCGATTATACGAAATTCCTGTTTATCAAGAGCAACCTTTCGACAGAAAAATCTACACTATATTCAAATCAACTGCTAATCTACGAAAAATCATACCAAGATCGACCATATTAATCTCCAACAAAAAAAAAAAAAAAAAAA
>CABFOV010000125.1:152185-186780 GCA_902141375.1 Timema poppense
GCCCCTAACAACCATCTGTCCTCCCCGTCCTTGCGAAACAATCGTCAACCACTCCTTCGTGCGTCTAAAAGACTTGATGCGGGAGGTCCAGTTCATGAACCTTTAGATTCCTCTACGTGCGAATATCTGGCTGACTACCTCTATTCGCCGAACAAAGGAACCTAATGTTATGATACGTTTACAATAACTTACTTTTCCTCCCCTTTAAAACAACACTTTATACCACTTCTGAGGTAACTGCAGGTTTTGTGGAGAAAAGCTAAATCTTCGCTTTAGGTAAACTGTTGCCCAGGACCGTACGCATGGGGCGGGGGTGAAGGATTTGGGGGTTCAAACCCCTCCCATTAAGAAATACATTTACAATAAGTAAAGCGCATGTCGTGTTGAGCTCGACTGCTGAGGACGGGGAGATCGAGGTTCGAATCTCGGTCGGGCGAACTGGGGGTGGTTTTTCCTAAATGGTTTTCCACTCTCCCTCCACGCAAATTCGGGTTCACTTCCTCTAATTCAACCTTCCCAATTCCTTATCCATTAGAGTAATTAGTACTTAAAGCGTATAACCCGAACGGGTAGTAAGACGTGGTACTAAATATAAAATACAATAAGTAAAACCATATCAATATAATCAGACGAGAACCAAAATTGTTCGATTAGTAGATTCCAGTGAGAAGCGATATTTGTAAGATTGCTACTTATTAATTTCTTCCTTGAAGTTCAATGTATAACTTGAACAAGCTGGGACAAGCTGTTGGTATCGACGCGTCACGAGTACTGCTAGTGATTGTGTGATTTTCTTTTTTGTGCTTACATTTTTTATCGTCCCAATAAAATACAAACATTTAAATGTTTTTTTTATTTCTCAAGGAAACGTCTCAATAATATTGTATGTGTCATCATAACTTTATCACATATTAGGTTATTGTATTGCTACCCGGTTAATTATACCTATTCATAAAAAAATATTATTGACCCCTCTCCCCCCTTAAAAAATATCCTGCGCATGACCTTGCAGTGTTGCCAAATATCCTCGCTTTCAGTTAAGTCGGAAGTTGATGTTCTGGGGTGAGAAGGAGCTAATTGCAACATCGAAGAACCAGTGTTGCGATATTTTGTCCTCAAGAAAGGTAAAAACTAATATTTTTGTTTGAGTTTTACATTTCTCGACAACTGAACAGACGAGATGTTAACAACCTACTGACCGAATAATAGCATGCATTTCTCGACTGTTATTTTCCTAATTTCCAGGGGTGGATTTATGCATAGGCCTAGTAAGCACGTGCCTACGGCGGCAAATTTTAGGGACGGCAAATTATGAATGACTAAAAAAACTAATATATTCCTGCGCCAGTTAAAATCATTTTATGGCTTCATCGTGTGTGTGATTGTTTTGGTTTGCTGTGTTTACGTACCAATATGATAGAGTATCACCTTAATTCACTGACAATCGTCTTAACTGAAGGTCACTTATTGGAAAAAAGGATTTGTCTGGCATCATTGACCAGTTCACTCAGCAGAAATCAAGGCAAAAGATACTACAGACTATTTTCTTATTGAGTACACGCTAATATTTTATCCGTAGTAACATTTTATACAGTCTACTAATGCAAACTTTATATTTTACTTTGTGTGTTGTGATAGTGTAAGATTATTTATTTCAACTTTTTATGTATTTGCTTAGATTCTCATTACTTTTAAAACCTCACTATAATAAAATAATTTAAGCACTTTTTATCTGTCACTCCACAGATAGCACTTGTGTATATGATATGTGGGTGTCAGTGTATAGGGTTTGGCAGGGGGGGAAACGGGGATTTAGAATGTTAAAAATTAAGGTAAGAAAAGTTGGCGGCAAATTATCTAGTGCCTATGAGCGGCAGAGTCGTAAATCCGCCCCTGCTAATTTCCACTATGGTATCGTTGCTAGTTAAAATTGTCCCTAAATAATTAAACTCACGAAATAATAATGATAATATAGTAAGATTATATCAATTATATATACTACTATAAAGTCACACGGTTGACTCATTCCCTCACTGACATTACTGTTTACCCACTTCCATATGAGCTAAAAACTTGAAATTTGGCAAACTTATAGCTTATAACCTGTAACCAAAGGGAAAATTCCAAAAAGTTAAAAATTTTAATTATTAACCCCAGAAAAAAATTCAAAAGTTTGGAGCAACTTTAAAGTCGGTGCGGACCTTTTTGTTCGGGTTATATTCATATGTATTGACTACGCTAATGTGTTAGAGATGAGAAGGATGAATTTTGATTAAGTGTATCCCCTTACGCGTGGAGGTCATAGTAAAAAAAAAATTTAGGAAAAAACACCCTCAGTATATCCGACCTGGGATTTGAACCCCGATCTCCCCGTCATCTGCAGTCCAGTTCAATGTGAGGATGACGCCTCAGACCATTCGACCACCTAAGCTGATTTATCAATCTCGGCCGCAAAAGAATACCTTATGTTTGTATTTTTCTTAAAGTTTATTTTATTTTTTATTTTATGTAAAGTTGTTTGCTGATATAATCTAAAATTAAGTAAGTGCAAATTGAATCAATTATTATTGTTACTATTACTTATCTAATTAGTAATTATTTAATGGAATGAGAAAGTTGTTTGTGTTGAATAAGGAAAAAAAAAATTTGCCCGGCCGCTTTGGAGCGACGTAAGTAAGCGTGACGTCAGAGTCGAAGTGTTAAAAGAGACGGGACAAAAGTTTAAGGACGTCTCCTGGTCGATGTTCTAGTGAGTCTGGTCGATCTCTTTTGAGCGAGGTCATTCAGTCAAAGGTGGCAAACGTATACTCTGTCCCGACATGACTGTAGTCTTCCCCCCCTCTTGTTTTCCGCAGATGTGGTGGCGTGGTTATTTACTTAATAATTTGGCCTCACACGTTCGCCGGAAAAAACAAACAAGAGCAGAAACGTAATCACGTGACGAGCTCTAAACCAATCACGAGACTTCAGCCTCATCGGCGTTGTCCGCTCGGAGCTACTTGAAATAACTTCTGGTGTTTTTTTCCTGCTAGACAACAACGGCTTGGGAGACCCAATAAAATTTCAAAATCAACCGATGAAATCGATGCGTATGCGCCTATACCCTATTTGTGGTAAGAAAGAATATCTAAAAGGTCTTTCTCACTGTCAGAATGCTACTATTTAGTAGAATTTTGATAAGAGAAAGGAGCTTCCAGATGTTTTTTTCCTCTCATAGAAAGGGTTTAACCAACAAACTCAATCAGTGCATATGCGCCAACAAAGACAGATTCAAGCAGAAAACTGCGTCTACAGTTGTTAAATGATTTTAAATAGTAACTCATTAAATGAAAAGCGCATGCGTCATTTTGGTTGTGTGTTAATTTGTTTCACTAAATATCCATCGTGCCAATAATTTAAAATATCTGTTTATCCACTAGAAAATTGTTAATCATCTATTTTAAGTTTTAGTTGCAAAGCATTATGGATCAACGTACATTTTTTTGCTAACATGTGAATTGCTGCGTTACTCAAATTTCCGCTGAAAGGGTGACTTTTTTTAGGCTTTTTAGTTGTCAACATAAAGGCACGATTGCTCGGTGGGACAGACGGACTTACCCCTGTACCTACGAGATCCTTCTCAACAAGTTTGTTTCCTGTATTCAAAGGCTCTATAAGCTACCAGAACGGAGTGTACATAATCACGCTGCAACTCCAGCACGTGACCTGGAATAACTTCACTGCGCATGTCTCGTTTATAGCTTCAACTCGCGAGAGATTCATTAAAACTTGTTTCGTCTTGACACCTTAGCTCAGTCAGATTTCCCGGTCGGTTGCAGTGGGGGTTGGGAGGTGGATGGGTGGGCTCTTAGACCGATTCCATGCGGCTCTAATATATTTTAAGAAATACGCAGACGTTTAGGTAACTATTTGCGATTGATTTTGAATTTGATAGATATTTTTACTTCGAATTTCATACACCTCAGATCCCGTATTTATGGCTGGGGTCCACTTGTGGTCCAGTAATCTAAGATAATGGCTCTTACGAAAATTCTAGTTAGGTCCACTGGTTTAGTGTGTCCTTAAATTCACTCTTTTACTTGGACGCAAGATAAGTTTGTCTGAATCACAAAGAGTCCGAATGAAGCAGTAAGATGTTTATCGCTATAAACCTTAACTATATCGGAGAATGTCTATTGACAGATATATGGGTTCCAAGTTTGACTCTCGGGTAGAGAAGAAAACTCGTAGTTTAAAAATAGTTGGTATGGTCTCATTCTACTTGGGGGTATATTGGTGGTTATAGAGCTGTTTTTTTGTTTGTTTGTTTTTTTAAGAGCCAAGCTAAGATAATCTTATAACATTCTGTTCAGGATCTAAATAAGAATGGTCCACATAGGTGGGCGCGTGGACTGATAATCAATCTTGTTCAGTGCCAGCGATGGAGTTTGAATTCCAGCAGGGTCTATTGAGGGTGGTTTTTTCCCCTAAATAGTTTCCCAGCTTCGGGAAAATTGGTGTAAATTACTGCTTTCCTTATCCCTATTCTATTAGTATAGTTAAATGTGGATAACCTGGAGGAGTAGTAAGACACGATTTTAAAAATGAAGAATACTAACTAATTATTGCAAACATTTTTTTTCCCCTCCAGCTGGTTCAAACGAATCAGAGATTGATTCCAAATTTCCACGCGCCTTGGTAATTGCGCGAATATTAAACTAGGGAACAAACTTAAAATGTTAATTACTCAGATGAATGTCCGATCATTAAGTTGTGTGCAAGCGTGGATGAATAGTAATAAAGGAAATGATAAGGACATATTCGTATACTTGTCGGGTACGTATAAACTTTATTATAAACATAGCCTGAACTAGCTTAGGCAAAAATTTTAGGTAGTGATGTAGGGGACGCGAGAAAAGGCCAATGTTTTTGCTGTTTTTATAGCAAAACTTTTTTCGGCCAAAAAAAATATTGCTCCAGTAGAAACATAGAGAATTTTATTCACATTGTGATATAAACAGATGTTGAATATCTGTCATAAGAATTGTGGTATTAGATAATAAACTTTTTAAATTAAGATAAAAAGTTGTCACTAAAATCCAGAATACCATTGACAGATATTCAACAACTCACTGTTGAGGTCAATTAAACTCTTATGTTTGTAATTAAACACTATTTGATATTATTTTACCAAAAATATGTTTTTTATTACAAAAACACCCAACTTTATTCGGTTTCCCTACCCTCCTATCTAAACACTTTGACCCAGTTTAGTTAGGATAATAAAATAATGAAAATAATAACCAGACGAGTTTCTAAACTAAAGACTCTAGAATAAGAACAACATTTTAATATTCGCGCATGTACGAATCGCGTTTGTTAATAAATCAGCAGACGGCCTTCGAATATATCGTAGCCTATATTTAACCTTTTTGCTTTGTGCACCGCGTCTTACTACCTGTCCGGTATATACAGATATTCACACTAACGGGTTGGGATGAAGAACGTTGAATTTAGAGAAAATGTACCTCAATCTGCATATAGTTAGAGAAACCACTCTTAGTGCACCAAACGTGACTTCAAACCACGACCTCCTACAAAATAAAAGGGGAAAAAAATCAGATGAAGGTAACACCTTAATCCGCGTGCCCATAGTTGCGGACCCTATCTAATAAAAAAGTGTTTCGAGCAAAAAAGCATGACATTGACAATTTACAAACTTTTTTTTCTCTACCTTTTCCAAGTATGGGCAGACAACAAGATTGCCTCTTGATTATACGGTAGGGTATATTATTATTATCCTCATCATCATCATCATCATCATCATCATCTCAAGAAGGTAAATTTTTGCAGAGTAAGAAGAAGGAGGTAGAAGAGAATCGCAAACTGACATCACGTGGTTGAACATTGTTCTCGTGTTTTCTGCGGATTGAGCACGTGACGATGGGAGCACAATAAAAGCATGAGTCTTCTGATCATTTCACGTTTCTGATAACTTTGAAACGGATCAGAGAGTTTTGCAACTCATCATTAGAGAGATTGTGTTAAGATTTAAAATAAAATAAAACAAATATAGAGTGGTCAATTATTATTAGAACGATACCAACTTTCTAACAAAGGCGGGGTCGGCAGCGCGGATAGATTGTGCGGAATCTTGTTCTAGAAACCGTAGTTCGCTCTTCAAACAGGTGTCATGGTTTGAGTTTACCTATCGTTTCACTAGTACACTTTCCAATTCAGTTCATTTAAAGTTTACTTTGCCATTGTGTTCCCTTGAAACGGGTTAGAATATATTATCGCGACTTTTAAATAGTCATACTAAGCTTAGTATAAATGGAAAACCATCAAAAGAAATTAATGGTTTTGTGTATCTGATCAGAATGTTCTGTAAAAATGGATGGATAGACGGTGAAATCGGGTGAATCTATCTCGGAGAGTAGTTTGGCGTATGTGAATTATTACAAAGAATAAAGTAGTATCGAAAGAGGCGAAAATGGCGATATGCTGACGCCAACATTGTTGTATGGATGTGAAGCGTTGGGTTTGTCAGAAGAAACACAAGAAAAGGTGAATGCAGTTGAAATAAGATATCTAAGAAATCTAGAAATGCATGTGGAAAAACTCGTATGGACAGTCAGTAATGAATGGGTGCTGAAGAAATGCGGTTTGAAAGGGAATCTAATAGGTCAATGTGAAAGAAGCGTCTTAAATTTGTTTGAGCATGTTGAAAGGATGAGTGTGGATCGAGTAGCGATACAAATATAATGAAGGTAGAGTGTGTGGATTAAAAGGAAGGGGTAAGCCATGTAAGACGTGGCTAAATGTGGTAGAAGAATGTGTGAAAAAATAGAAACATTAATAGTTTTAAGAATAAAAGAGCATCCATGACTTGGTGTATGGATGTTGTTGAAGCGAAGGGAGTATGTAAGGATAGGGAAGAGTGGAGAAAGTTAGTTAGGATGGATTAAGTACGGAGTTTTTTTTTTAGCCATATGCACAGGTTTGTTTTTTTGCTACCTCGTAAGAGAAGGGTGTGATTATGTATGCATGTTAATACGCATCACTTAACGTTCTTGATTGTCCACTCACCTGCGTAAAGTCTGCCCCGATGAAGGCCTGCTCCATTCCGATCCACACCGTGATGGGAATGAGCAGCTGCTGGTTGGGTTTCTTAAGCTGGTAAGCTGTAGCTGAGAGAAGCTGAATACCCGAAAGCTCTGAGCTATCGCTCTTCCTCTGTTTCTCTCCGTATCTGCAAGATAACAATTCAATTAGCTCAGGTGAGGTGTCACTGAGGTGAGTTTCTCTGCTTTCCGCTTTACCTGAAAGATATCAACAATTCAACTATCTCAACTGCTGAGAAAATGTGTTCGTTAGACTTTTTTGGAACATACATTTTTTTAAATATGCTAGTATTTCTATTTTTTTTCGTTAGTGATATAAAACTCAAGCGAAATACCTACGAAACGTAAAAGTTTCTCTTTTTAAATAGTTTTAAGGAAAAAAGGGTATTGTGTCAAGCACGCCACTAAATAAATATTATATAATTGTTTATCTTTTGTGTACTTAAAAATATGCGTGTATTTTTAAGTTCCTGTATGTAAAGGCAGATTTCTTGATTTTTCTTCGATTAATTTATTTACAAATTTAACTCTGCAGTCAAGTTTTGTAAACAATATTTTTATAGCTAAATATAAATATCTGTTAAATTTATTTATTGCAACAAATGTATTTTAAGACCAACGTTATTTTTAGATTCCATTTTATCATACTATATGCCAACCTAGTGGACAGAATTCCCGACTACTAATCTAGATGTCCGGGGTTTTATTCCCGGTGGGACTGGTCTGGCTAATTGGGCTTAAGTTAGGTTTAAGATTTTTACTGGCACAATATAATCAGCATCATTATCATCACATCATCTCATCGGGCCAAAGTAACCGCACCTACATGGTCCCCAACCTCAAAAGACTGTTACATATCCGCCACCGTCAGTAAAAGATTAGTAATGTCCAACCGGCAAACCTTGATGGCACACGCTAAACCATACTATCTATTAAAACTCCATAGCTGTTCACCCAATTTTTATTTTGAATATTTCAAACACACACACAAACACATGAACCTGAAACCAATTTGACGTTCCTGTCCGGATGTGGTTAAAATGATTGAATGCAATCTATTTTAGAGCGTCATATTGTTATTTATGATTACACTAGCAGGATGAAATGTAATGTTACCATTTAAGGCAGTGCCAATCAGTTGCGGCCAAGGTCTTCAGCCCAATGAATTCTCTCTAGAGTATAATAGCAAGAGCTCCAAATTACAGAATGTTCCATAAGTCATGCACCATAGGCTAAAATTAGGACGGGAAAAAGACCATCCGTGTGAGATCAACCAAAATATCCATGCACTTTTTTAAAAAATCTGGAGACAAACTGTTCTAAAAAAATGGGTATATTTATTTTCAATTTTACCTTACTCATCCCTGCCAATGCGTGATCAATATATCTGCGTTTAGTCCGAACGCGGTGGTATAAAACAAAATACACGTTTCAATGGGAGTAATTTCTTTTAATTTTCAACTTAGGTGGTCGAATGGTCTTTGGCGTCACTCTTACACTAGACTGGATTGCCGATGATTGGGAGAACGTGGTTAGAATCCTGGTCGGGTGTATTGAGGGTATAGTTTTTTCTCCTAAATCGTCTCCCTCCACTCAAATGTTTAAGCATTTCCTCTAAATTCAGCCTTCCTCGTTCCTTACCCATGAGTTTAATCGGTTCATATAAGTATAACCTGAACGAGTGGTAAAACGCGGTATTAAAAAAACTTTCAACTTATATGACATCCTGTAGGCTATGTAACCTTGAATGATGTTCTTCCCTACAAGGCGTTATGGCGAGCAACCCTCCTTTCAGAAGAGCGGTGGCTATCACTGTGTTTTTCGAGGATAAACAAACAATTGGTTTTACCCTGTTTAATTCTTTTGTGGTGGCCAATAAATGGCTAAACTCTACACAAGACGTATTATTAGAGTAATTTACTAGGGATATCAAAACTTACGTATCTTACACTCCCGTAGTAACAAGAAATTTGTTTGAAGTCACATTTCCCTTATACTGTTTTTAGCTGGAAATGTGTTAATCATTATTTGACACGTTTGTGTGTATGTTTCTTTATATCATTCCCATAAAAAAAAACTTTGTACATATAATACCTCAACATTTCACATAAATTTCTAATATGTATTTAAAATAATATTTTTTTAATCATAAAAGACCTGAAGATGGTAAAACAGCTATATACTCGTAAATAACACTGAAACATGTTGTCATGGAAGACTAATGCTAAAATAAAATAAGGACACGGGAATAGTAATAATAACAAAGAATATATAATTGTAAAATTTACTACTCCTTAACAAATAAATATGAGCATTATTAAAAATCTTTATTGAAAGACAATCCCAAGTAATCGTACTCTGTTGAAAAATTGCCTAAGTCAACTTTCTTGTGTGTCCAAATCCCAGAGTTTGTAATAATAATTAGCTACGATTCCGAAGTTTTGTGATTTTTATAAGAAATTATACCACTCAAGAATTTTTTTTCCTGTTCTCAATCACTTGTTTTATGAAATCAGGGGAATCCTGTAATAATACTCACTATACATTCACCTACTAACGTATTTTGGTTATAGATTTTTAAAATATATTATACTAAACGTTCTGTGAACAGTAGACCTCACTCCAATTGGTCCACACTTTTGATAGTGACCACAGAAAAACATCCGAACAGACAAACTAAATTCCAAATGGTCCAGTTAAAATAGTATCTTACCACCCTCGGTCAATCAAACAAAAAATACCGCAGGTAATCATTAGACATAACTGTGAGAAGAAACTTACTTTATAAGCTCAAAGAACTGCAGTTAAACCATATAAACCTCGTTTACATCATAAGTACAAGACTTCTTTCGCAAATAATGACATTACTTGAGCTTAAGGTGGGGCTGTAGGGAATGCGAGTTAATGGCAGTGTTTTTGCAGTTTTGATATCTAAATATTTGTTTGTCTATAATAAATAAAAGATTTCTTTAATGGAAACAAAAAGTTTAATTTTCCTCACACGGTGATATTAACAATTGTCAAATATCTGTCAAGGGTGTCCTCGAAATTAATGACAACTTTTTTCTCTTCATTTAAAAAGTTTGTCATCTAATACCACTATGCTCACGACAAATATTCAACAACTGTTGATACCACCCGTCTCGGTGGCGTAGTTGGCTAACACGCTAGTCGTGTTGAGCTGCTCGACTGCTGAGGACGGGGAGATCGAGGTTCGAATCTCGGTCGGGTGAGCTGAAGTTTTTTATAAATGGTTTTCCACTCTCCCTCCACGCAAATGCAGGTTCACTTACTCTAATTCAACCTTCCCAATTCCTGATCCATTAGCGTAATTAGTACTTAAAGTGTATAACCCGAACGGTTAGTAAGACGCGGTGCTATTATTATTATTATTATTATTATTATTATTAACTGTTGATATCACCATGTGAAGAAAATTAAACTTTATCTTTCTACTGGAGCAATATTTTATTTATTTTAACAAAAAAAAATGTTTCGGTATAAAATTCTAAAAACACGCTCCCCACCCTCACTACCTTAATATGATGTTATGTGAGCTATAAGCTAAATTAGCTTCTAAGTAGAAAGTATTTCCTAGTGAAAGTTTCCTATCTAAACAAGATTCTAGTGAATGGTACAATTCTTTAACAGAGGCCAATGACAATCCTCATTCATATTTATATATCGTTAGCTTCTTTAATTCTCACCACTTATTATGGTTAGGGTTAAACGAATACATTAATAATAATAATTATTATTATTATTACTAGCACCGCATCCAACTACCCGTTCGGGTTGTACACACTTACGCTAATGTGTTATGGTAGGGTGATTGTGATATGAAATGGAGAACCTACAGTTTAACGTGGGATCCGAACCATGGCGGAGGCCTGGCATTCCACACATTCACAAGTTGTGATTAATACACGTCAGAGGTGAAGGAAGGGTTTGGAAATCAGATAAATCTGTGCCAGGCCCAAGGATTGAGCCCCAGAGCCCCAGCACAGAAGTCTGACACCTTACCCCTAGACCGCCAGGTCACCCAATACATTAATTACGCTGAGATAAGAGGAAGGTAGAATTTTATATTAAATGTACCCACACTTCCATGGAAGAAGAATGGGAAACCGTTTAGGGAAAACCCCGCCTTCATTACACCTGCCCGGGATTCGAAGCCCGATCTCCCCGTCATCGACAGTCTACGCTATTGCGGGATCGGCACCTTAAAACATGCGACCACCGAAGCAGGTTTGACGTTAGTTTACTTTCAAATCCTTGCAGATGCCAAACAAGTAACATTTTTCTAATAGGTGAAATTAAAACTGTTTTAGAAATCACAGCACCACAATACCGTACCATAATCATGAGGTTTTGTTTTCTTCTCCCAAATATTGGTGTGAAACACTAATTGAAACAAGTCAGAAATCAAGAGCTGTCTTACGTTTTAGCATCTATTGATGCCACAATCTCTTAACGAGCTCAAATCAGCGTTATATAGTTTTGGAAATAGATAATGATGTAGTCTCATCTATAGCTTTGAATTAATTAAGAAGAGTTTAATTTAAGTAATTTAATGAAATAATCTTTGGTTTGAAATACACCTTAAAATTGTCTAAATAAATTAAAATAATTATTTAATTAGTTAAATTTTTAATTGCTTTCTCACTTACATTGGTAGAAAAAGTATTGTGATCGTCAAAAAAATCAAATTCAAGATTTTGATGAATTTCAATGTTTCGTAACCCCTTGAACCCGATTTTTTTTTAAATGCTGTCTGTCTGTTACTGGGACTAGAGCCAAACCATTTTACCGATTGGGCTAAAATTTGGTATCTAGAGTTTTCATAAGGTTCCTCGTTTGATTTTTTGGAACTATCTACCTAGCTTTAAAATTAAGAATAGTTTTCTTAAAGGTGGAAAAAAAATTTTTTTGATCAAAATTTGGTCTATCGATTTTGATTAAATTTCGTATCTAGGAATTGTTTAAAATTACAAATAAAAATATAGCTCTCACTTTCCCATGAAAACTACTTTGAGGATACTTTACATCAGTGCAAATTTCCAATTTTGATCATATCTCCGCAATTATTTGAGATACAAAATAATATGTCATTGCAAAATGGTAGTACTATTAAAGATACAAACTTTTATTTGAAATATATTTTTATAGCACCAATAGTTTCTGGTATAATATTGGCAAATATATATTTTTAAATTAAAGTCTGGGAAATTGATTTCTATGATCTTTATTGAATTGATATGTTACTTTTTTCTCGGTGTTTCTGCTCTTTTGTGGATTATTTCTGCAAATATGTAGCCTGTATTATTTTATTTCACAAATATTACGAGTTTTGATTAAATATCTCAATTTTTAGTTAAAGGTGCGAGAAAGTTTTTGCGGTACACTGTACCATTTATTTTTAAATTGTCATCCAGGCCCAATTAACAAATGGGGGAGAATTTTTACTGTCGTAAGCCGGTGAATTGTCCAGAACTCTACAAAGCGAGTTTTCGCGTGTGTACACTTCTTTGATCTTGTAGAGTAGTAAGCTTACCTTACATTATTCTATTATGGTATAGCTTATAATATAGGACCATAGTGTAATTCGTCAAGGTAAGACTGCTTACTACCTTCCAGGTATGTCAGTAAAAATTAAGAAGATAAAAAAAATCACGTGCCATGGCGTGTGTAATCAGATGACAGGGATTCATGTTATATCCTTCTTTGCTAATTATTCTCTTCCTCGTGTCTTGGTGAGGAGTTCCGGTGTTTGACCACCAGCAAGGACACGCCAGGCGGAGATGTACCTTGCGTTCAGGATGATGTAATCCTTGTCATCAGGATCCTGAAGAGTGTCACAGGGTCAAGGACTCGAGGTGGATTTCAGGGTCGCCTCACTTTTACAGGGTTTCTGGGTGTCAATATTATTTTATTTTGTTTTTTCCAGAATAAATATTAATTTTTCCAAGTTTTCCATATCAAATATTAATCCTTTCAGATGAAATATATAGTCTAATTTCCATGGGAAGAGCCTTAACTGATGGTTATAAAACGTTAATAGATCTACTTTTAACGTGGAGTGACAACTTGGTTCAGACACACTTCGGTGGCCGCATGGTCTAAGTTTCTACTCTTGCAGTAGACTAGACTGACGATGACGTAAAGATTGAGGTTTTAATTTTGGTCGGGTGTACTGAGGGTAGTTTTTCCAAAATGGCTTACCATACTCTCTCCACGCAAATGCAGGTATAATTCCTATAAAAATTAACCTTCATAATCCCTAAAACCATCAGTGTAATTAGTACATAAGCGTATGACGCGAACGGGTAGTTAGAAGTGGTGCTAAAAAAAACTTAGTTTGGTTGGTAGCGCATCCGCCTTACTAACGTATGGGTCCCAGGTTCGATCCTCAGTATTATCAAAACATTTATCATTGGTGAAATGAAGGTTTCCCTGACACAAAGACTAGTTAACGGCTGGGGGATGGGTGTTTCGTCTGTTCTAGATTCAAGTTTGCTATAAAGTCATGTGTTGATATAATCAGTAATTTCAAAAAATTCACGTTAAATACATTAGATACCTACATATTCTCACGTGGGTCTATAAGGCAAGGGTGTCAAACGTACGGCCCGCAGGAGCGTTTAGCCCGGCCCTACCAGAGTTTAATTACTATCCTGACATTTTGTTTTAAGTGAAAAATATTTGAATTTTGAACTAAGTTTATTATTGCTGTCTTTGTTTTAAGTATTTATTTTTTATTTTAACAATTGTTTTAATACTATTGTAAATTGACAGTTAAAAATTGGGTTTTTAAAATCTGTCTTTTGCGTCCGCCTTAAAAGAAAATATTTTTGTATGGAACAATGTACTTTAAGAAATAAAAAGGGATCGGGAGGAAAAAGGTGAGCTTTTTAATTCTGTATAAACATTTAAAATGTACAATATAATAAATAAAAATCCTATGTGCAGTCCGCAATGTCTCCTTGATGATATAATGCGGCCCTCACGCCTGTTTGAGTTTGACACCCCTGCTCTAAGGCCTCACTCTTGTAACACGCTGGGATGCCGGTGATGGAGGGATTGGGATTCGAATACCGGTCAGGTGTATTGAGGGTTGTTTTTTTAAAATGGTTTTCATTTTGTCTACACGAAAGTTCGGGCACTTTTCCTCTAAATTAAACCTACCTCATATCTAACATAGTAGCGTAGCTAGTACATAAATAGTGTAATGGAGTAAAGGTGGAATGAGGTGGAATGGGTAGTATTAGCTCAACAGAGGGATAAGTGGCGTACCTTTGCTAGTGCGACAGTGAACTTTCGAGCTCCTTATGTCATAGCGTGAGTAAGTAGTTGCAATCTATATATTAATTTACGTTAATCAGTGAGTGTATGAAAACTATTAAGAGATAGTTCCCGATATCGTAAACAATAATTACATACATCTCTGAAAAAAAAAGGGGGGTAGGGGGATCTTGACTTGTGATTTTGCACTTACGCTGGGATTTGCTCCTATAGGCCATCCATCGTAAGAGTGTAGGTGACTGACAGCTAGAAAAAGCTATCAAATAATATACTTCTATGTATCCATTCTCTGAAACAAATGACCTGCAAGACCCTATGTTGAACTGTTGTCACTTTTGGCAGTCAACACTTTCATAATAAACAATGTGTATTTTTCTTGTAAGCGTTTTTACATTATTGAAATATAAATTTATGAAAGTAAGTTAACTTTTTGGATTTGTGTGTATGTATGTGTAAGTGGCGTCTGTAGTTCACTAAACAAATACTTTACAAAAGATAGCTTCTAAAAGGCTGCTTTCTCTTCATAAATTAAGATGCTGAACTGGAGGAAATGAGGATGGTTGGTGTCATACAAACCATATTCGGGACGCGGCCAGAATTTTCTTGAGGGAGGGCGGGGTGCGGCCAGGTTTTTAGTGAATTATGCGTTAAAAATATAACAATTATGACAGTGATTGACACACTAAGCAACCGGCTAGTGAGATATTACGTGACAATACAACTAGTAGTGACTAAAACATAGATTTAATTGTTTTAATTACTTAACCATTATTGTTGATATTAACTAAAAAATGTCTTGAGTTGGGGGGGTCTCCTCTAAGGATCCACCGCTGTTAATCATTAGGAAAGTATTATTATAACCTTTTCATAACACTTTATTTATTACTAATACCTAGTATTAATAAGAAAATAATCACAAAATTGTTTCCACATAGTTTAACTAGTGATTTTCAACCAATGTTTGTAATAAAAATCTTCTCCCAGCAGTCAGTTACGACTACTCCCACACTGAATGGAACATACAAACCATGTGACTTGGTTGGGAAGCGAGTAGGTTGACCATAGTTATTTTTCACATGACTACGACATATATATTTAAAAAACTCGATACCATTTTACGGCATTCCTTCATCTTACCCTTAATTTCCCCAGACCCATCACACAACTTTAATTTTTCCCCTGTAATCAATTTTTTTTTCATATTGATTTACTTCCTGTGTTGATAAGCTTCGACCAACATTCGATATTTGTGTCTCACAAGAGGAAATTTCGATTATTTCAGACGAACTTTATGATAAACTTGGGCAAGATTACCCGAACCCACTCTCCCGCCACAAAAATTCTAATATATTTCCTCCAAAACTCTAAATTAATTTTTACTCGTCACCAACGTTAATGTGAGTAGGCTTACTCTAAATCCAGCCTTCCTCATCAATAACGCATTAGCCTGATTTGTTCATATTTGCATAACCCGACCGGTAGTAGGATGCGATGACGGGGGAAAAAACCCATCAATCAGTTCATTGCTATAAATAAATTCCTAACAGATACCTTAGGCATCTTATAACATTTTCCCAACAGAACTACACTATTCCCATGGATTCTTTGGTACTGAGTGACAGCTCACAGCTGACGGCTTTGAAAAGTTACCAGACCGAATTATGTATCCCTACGCCGAACTATATGATCTGCAAAAACATGTGTTTAGCAGCTGTCACTTCTGACAGTCAACATTTAGGTATATACCTAAATGTTGACTGTCAACTGTCAGCTGTGAACTATCAGTCAGCACCAAAGAAGCCACGGGGCCACTGTAGACGCAGTTTGTGAAAGTACTCACCTCTTGAGGGGGTCCACGAAGAGCGCCACCATCGCCACGGCCACCACCACGCAGCACAAGTAGATGCCGCTGATCTCGTAGATCTCAGAGTCCGGTGGTCGCTCCAGGTTGTCGTTGTTGTGGGTGCTCATGACGCAGAAGTTGGCACCGCAATACTCCAGGTCCTCCGCGGACGTCTGGGTGAAGTTTCCGCCGCCGCCACCCTCACCTCCCGACAACACTGCATGACAACAATAACACAGACTGCTGTGACACTTGGCTGCTATGGCTTACAATACAGACTGTTGTGACAATTGGGTGCTACTGGATTACAATACAGACTGTTGTGACAATTGGGTGCTACTGGATTACAATACAGACTGTTGTGACAATTGGGTGCTACTGGCTTACAATACAGACTGTTGTGACAATTGGGTGCTACTGGCTTACAATACAGACTGTTGTGACAATTGGGTGCTACTGGATTACAATACAGACTGTTGTGACAATTGGGTGCTACTGGATTACAATACAGACTGTTGTGACAATTGGGTGCTACTGGCTTACAATACAGACTGTTGTGACAATTGGGTGCTACTGGCTTACAATACAGACTGTTGTGACAATTGGGTGCTACTGGCTTACAATACAGACTGTTGTGACACTTGGGTGCTACTGGCTTACAATACAGACTGTTGTGACACTTGGGTGCTACTGGATTACAATACAGACTGTTGTGACAATTGGGTGCTACTGGATTACAATACAGACTGTTGTGACAATTGGGTGCTACTGGCTTACAATACAGACTGTTGTGACAATTGGGTGCTACTGGATTACAATACAGACTGTTGTGACAATTGGGTGCTACTGGCTTACAATACAGACTGTTGTGACACTTGGGTGCTACTGGCTTACAATACAGACTGTTGTGACACTTGGGTGCTACTGGATTACAATACAGACTGTTGTGACAATTGGGTGCTACTGGATTACAATACAGACTGTTGTGACACTTGGGTGCTACTGGCCTACTATTCAGACTGTTGTGACAATTGGGTGCTACTGGCTTACAATACAGACTGTTGTGACACTTGGGTGCTATGGCTTACAATACAGACTGTTGTGACAATTGGGTGTTACTGGCTTACAATACAGACTGTTGTGACACTTGGGTGCTACTGGCCTACTATTCAGACTGTTGTGACGATTGGGTGCTACTGGCTTACAATACAGACTGGTGTGGCACTTGGGTGCTATGGCTTACAATACAGACTGTTGTGGCAATTGGGTGTTACTGGCTTACAATACAGACTGTTGTGACACTTGGGTGACACTAGCTAAAAACACTTACTATTGTGACACTTGGATAATACTAGCTAAAAACACTTACTATTGTGACACTTGGGTGATACTAGCTAAAAACACCTAATGTTGTGATACTTGGGTAATACTAGCTCAAAACACCTAGTGTTGGAACACGCAGACAATGAAAAATAGTCACGGGATGGGAGAGTTTAAGAAAGGACAATTCAGAAAAATGGTCACGATTGTATATTTGGAGATCATGACAGTATCAATGCAGTTGACCATGTCGATTACTGTGTTTATTCTGCACACCCGCAAAACTACGCTTCATAGCATTTCAAGAGGAATAAGCTATTTCTCACTAAACCCAATTTCGCCAACGTGTCTCAATAAAATGAGTTCAAATGTGGAAAACTTCCGTTTATACCCACAAACAAGTTCACTTTTTACTAAAGGAAAGAATGAGATATAGGCCTACATATACACCAAATTTGGCATTGATTGAACTTCATCAAGGAGTTTAAAAGAAACGTTAAAAAAGTTTGCTTGTGCAGTGATCTTTTGGTATTTATGGAAACTCTCTACAGATTGCAAATCGGCTTAAATTGATCCCATTATTTTTTGTATTCGCTGTGACTATTATAAGAATATAAATCTATTGAAATCCATCCCAAATATATAACCCATAGTAGGATTATTCTTCAATGATGTAGTTTTTAAAAATAAGTACGGTACACTGAATGGACTTTCTCACTCCTTTACCTATAAATAGCGACATTTACTTAAAGCACGTAAGATGTGTGAAACAAAATAATGAACATTGTTGCAGAAACACAAAAGAAAAAAAAGAGCATCACATTCTATTAAGGAAAAGAAATGAAATAATCTTTACTATTACAGAAACATTACGAAAAAAGGAAATTCTCTGCCCATCAAAAAAATATCAATCAATCCCCATTTCAAAGCCTTCCTTAGAAAAATATATATTTGATTATAGCTAGGAGACAATTGGTTTTATAAAAATATATTTACAATATTATCTTTTTATTTTTAATAGTCCTATATTTTTGCAATGATAAGTTATTACTTAGCTTAAAGCGCTAAGGAGATATGATCAATAATAAGAACTTTATGCTTATATAAAGATTAGTATTAGCACTGCGTCTTACTACCCGTTCGGGTTATACGAACCTTATATAAAGAACCTTTAAAGTCATTCTCACGGGAAAATAAGAACACCATTTGGTTTGTAGTGTTCATCGATTCCTAGATACGAATTTTAATCAAAAATCACTATAGCCTATTTTGAGTAAATTGATATAGTTTTTTTTACACTTAAGTAATTTTTGGGTTAGATATTTAATTTCAAAGAATTGGGAAACCTCGTGAAAACCTTATATACCAAGTTTTAGCCCGATCGGTAAAATTGTTTCGGCTCTAGGCCGAGATACAGACAGACGGACAGGACAGACAGATATCATCGCAAAAAAATACATTTTTGGTTCAGGTGGTCATGAAACATCGACATCCATCAAATTATCGAGCTCGATTTTTTTTTGGCGATCACAATATTTCTGTACCCGAGGAGTCACGATAAACTAAAAGCAAAAAAAATTACCCACTTCGGTAGCCATATGGTCTAAGGCGTCATTCTTGCAATAGACTATACTGCCGATGATGGGATGATCGTGGCTCGATGCCGGTCGGGTGTAGGCCTACTGAAAACTGTTTTTCTTCAATGATTTTTCACTCTAACTTTCTCTCTACGCAAATATTAGTACACTTTCTTTCATTTAAACCTTACTAATCCCCAACCTATCAACGGAAATATAGCCCAAACGGGTAGTAAAACACGATGCTGATTTTTTTTAAATAATATGGGCGCAATTTTGATTTTACCACGTATTTTTCATATGCAGTATAGTGCAAAACATGATTTTTCAGATTTAATTGTGAATACAAGGTCAAACGATGCTATACTGTCATTTACGTCTTGGCTACGTTAATATGAGGACAATTTACTTTAGAAAGCAATAAAAATATAATTACAACTGCGAGCTGTGTTTAAATTGTTGTTATATTTCCCGCAGAGTCTGTAATTTTTATATCATTAACGCGATTTTTTATTATTTTTCGCTTGTCGTAATTGGCTTCGTGTGACATTCGAGCGGGATGTGATAACCTTAAGGCGACAACCTTAAGTAACTTTGATGGCAGGAAACTCGATATAATCCTAGCTACTAATTACGTGGGCTAACAAATAGCGTTTCTTTACACGCAATAAATATCTTTTAACCAGATTTTTTTTTCTTTCTCTCGGCCCCTAGGAGATACAAGTATTGTTATCATAAAAAAAAATCTAACTCGAGATTTTGATAAGAGTCGACGTTTCATGACGCCCCATGAAACGGAAAAAATGTTTATTTTTGTCTTGTCTGTTTGCTTGTATTTTGGGTTAGAGCCGAAACAATTTTACCGAGCGGTCATCGACTAGGTATCTCGGGTTTTTATAACATTTCCCCGAAGGGTTTTCGGAATTATAAATCCAACACTAAAATGAGGTTAAAAAGAAATATAACCCATTTTTTTTTAAATACGTTTTTACTGATTTGATTAAATTTTGTATCTAATCATTGTGTAGCATGATAAACAAAATAGCTACTCTCCGTTTCCCATTAAAATTACCTTAAGGCTAATTTACATAAGCGGAATTTTCCAATTTTGAGATTGTCTCCGTAGCTATTTCAAATACGAAACAACCTAACATTGTAAAGCTGTAGGACGTTTAGAAATAAAACATTTTTTATTCGAAATAAATTTTTATAAAATCAATAGTGTCTGAGTTAAAAGCAAAAATATATATTTATATGTCTTGTGTTAATACAATAAATTGGTTCAGAAAGTGCACGTTAAATATCTTAATTAAAAAAAAAAATTGTACTGTGTATAGCACAGTATTTCTTTCTCTTTTATCTCAAAATAGAGAAATTTACTAAAAACTAACAATATTTGTAAAACAATATAATAAACAATATACATATATCTATTTATGGAAAACTTTGAAATTGGAATGGATTGTTATTCTCTTTGGTGGATAGAGATGTTCCTATTTCTTAGGGTGGAGTGTTTCTGAAACAATGTATATTATGTTGTTTCACAATTCTTGTTAGTTTTTAGTAAATTTCTCTATTTTGAGATAAAAGAGAAAGAAAGTCTGTGGGGTACACCGTACAATTTTTTTTTAAATTGAGGTATTTAACGTGCACTTTATGAACCGATTTATTGTGTTAACACAAGACTTATAAAACTAAATTAAATCTAGAATACACACCCAGCCCATATATCTAGTAATTCATCTTATTGAAAAAAGGTAAACCCACATTTGATAAATATTTCAACCAAGTTGGTTGCAACAATTCATTTACATTTGTGATTAGGGGTATTTCCTGTGGAGTGGTTTCATGAGTCAAGTCAGTGGGTTCCTGTACCCCAACTTGTTCATCGTGAAGATACTGAACATCTTTGTCTTCAGACATAAGATTGATTGTATCTTTGGAATTTAATATGAAACACAGTTTAGTACTCCTGCAAATAAATTAACTACTAATTAAAAACAGAATTAAACACTTTTAAGTAGCTTACCTATTTCATTGAATTTAATTTGATAAATTCAAACAATTTTTGTTATTTTTTATTTAATAAACTAAAACTACGTTACGTTACGTTAGCCTAAACCCTCATGTCACGCAGCGTAACGCTGCGATTGACCCCTCCCCCCTCAAATGCGTTACGTAATACATGTTTGGCCCCACGCCACAATCAACGTGGGACCGACGGCTCTACTTCCTCTCCAAAGGAAGTTGTGCTACGGATTTTTATCGCTCAAGAAAAATTCGTTGAGTTCGACTAGGTTTGAACCCACGAACATAAAGTTTTGAGGTGAGCATTTTACCCCAAGATTACCGAGGCCAGCTATTACCTTCATTTAGATTATCTCAAGAGAGTAGCAAACAGCATTATTAAGAGTAGGGGGAACCAATGTATCCATCAGGGATTCAAACCCCGCTTTATAATAAAGATTGATTATCCCTCTACTGACTCTACAAACCACATACATAATATTACGTACTAAGGCGTCAACCTCATCTGGTTTAGTTTTATGGTCACGAAGTGCTCGGGATTCGAATTTGGGGGTGGGGGTGTTAATAAAGGTTGTCGTTTACCAAGTGGCTTTCCTTTCTCTCTACGAACCCAAGATTGATCAGTCCGCAATCTATCTATCATAAGATCTCAAAACAAAACATTTGTTATAAAAGTTGTACATTTCGGTGTTTGTAAATTTTTTTTTTTACTATACCACCGTAAATAAATGAGTTATTTCTTCTATGTATTACGTAAGTCTATCCCTAACTGCTATATCTAAATACTTGGAGAGCTTTGAAGTGTGGTGTTGGAGGAAACTTGAGAAGATCAGTTGGACAGACAGGGTGACAAATGAAGAAGTCCTAAGAACAGTAGTGGATGTAATTCTTCAGTGCAAAGCAAACTGTATCGGACAAGCCCTTAGGAGGCTCTATCTTCTGCATGACGTCATAAGATGCAAGTTTGAAGGGAAGTGGAGATTAGGAAGAAGGAGGATTCAAATAGTGGATGACTTGAAGGACAGAATAAAAT
This sequence comes from Timema poppense, assembly GCA_902141375.1. Taxonomy (NCBI): domain Eukaryota; kingdom Metazoa; phylum Arthropoda; class Insecta; order Phasmatodea; family Timematidae; genus Timema; species Timema poppense. The sequence continues at coordinate 174,392 of CABFOV010000125.1, forward strand.
TCCGGAGAGCTGAAGGAGTCAGAGGACAGGGCGCATTGGGGATCTAAGTTAATTGGCATAAGGAATGGACCTGTCGTATGACGGAACACCAATAATATTATTAATAATAATAATATTATTATTAATAATAATAATAATCCATACCAGTGAAAAACTCCCAAAAATTCTCGATAGTTCGGAATTTAGATTATCCAGATTGGACCTACTCCCATCGAATTCAAATGGACGCGTTTCTAGTGTAGCTACAAACTATATCCAGTCAATGAGGAATTCTGCGGTCATTGACTTGATCTAGAAGCGTCCTTCTCCCAGCTAACCACGACAGCTTCTAACCACAAACTCTGACCTTGTTAACAATAATTCCAACCGAGGAAGGATCATTAATATGGTTGTGGTGTTGTCACTCTTTCTTATTATCCACCCGATCCAAATACGTTACGGCATTAGCGAGTAAATTGCCGCGGGTGGGATAGCCAGACTGTTACACCATAGCACTTGTTTTTTTTTTCTAACGCCCAGTAGAGAAACTTAATTGGTTCGATCCCCGGTGAGGAACACAGTTTCTTAACTTTTACATTAGGTAAAGAAATAGCTACTCAAAAATTCTTGATACAATCTTAGGTACTGGTTTGCCAATAAGGAGGAGGATGAGTTTCGAATCCCAGTTGGATGTACTAATTTTTTTTTCATAAATGATTTACTGCTGTCCCTTCACACGAATGTGGGTACACTTTTTTAAATTCTACCTTTCTCATTCCTACCATATTAGTGTAAATAATGAGGCGCTACTTGAATAAATAAGTAGCAGCTATGGTCTAGAAAGCTGGGATTAATGTATACGTAATATTTTATGTATATAAATGTTACATAATCCCCATGTCTTCGCTTAGCCCCTCAGGGCTATATGAGCTTACACATTAAAAAACTTCATTACGTGAGCCCGCAATCGAGCTAAATCGACCAAGCGGCCGCCACCGTTAGAAGTTGTAGTTCCAACATTTGGCGATATAGCTATATATAGGCCTACATGAGATTAACACTGAATAATCAGGGCCAGACTTATGCTTTGCCATAAGAGACCCGGACTTAAGAACATGCGATCTGGGAGTGCCATTTTCTCCCCCATGAGGATCAGAAATCCCAAAGTGTGGATGTGCTATTTTAACAATTTTTATTTGAAGGTATGTATGCATACGAGATACCCCAACGCTATCTATGAACAATACTATGAATCTTAAATATACATTCTTGAATTCTGTTCTTTTAGGTGAACATTCACCATTGGGTCAGTTTTAGTTGAAGATATCAATTTGGTAAATTATGGCAATTAGTCCCATTAGAATTATCCCTCTAATGGTTTTCACTCTTCCTAACACGTACACCATTAATGCAAATATTCGGATAGCCAAAAAGGGTGTAAGACACAACACATAAAAAAGATGTGTTTCACTCACCCAAAGACGAGATGAGGTTGCCCCAAAGCTCAGCGGTCTGCCACGCAAGGAAGAAAAACCCGAAGAATCGTACTACGATGGCGTCCACAGCCTGGTCGGTCAACTTGGCGTACACGCCGCCCACCTGGGTGAGGTATGTGGCCTTAGACGCCCACATGGGCGCGGCGCCCAGACCCAGCAGGATTCCCGCGGGTACCAGCGTGTAGAACCTCGGATAGAACTGCGCGGCGATGTAAGGCGCGTAACATATCATCGACAGACAGAGGGTCCATTTGACCGTAAGACGCTTGATGAGGAACGTAGGCACGAACATGCACGAGAGAACCAGCGCGGCGTAGATCGCCGACAGCGAGACCGTCCCTAGACCTTCTTTGGCGTTAATGGAACTCTGAAGATTCGCGGTCCCTTGGAAAGCGGTGAACTGCACCATGAACGCCAAGCTCACGGCAGCTATGTTCTTCAAGATCCTCCATTTCTCCTTCCTAGATAGGCGGCATTTGCCGTCGTCGGTAAGGTTCGCTTCGTCGTCACCCCCTTTCGGGCCCGGGGGTGGTTTCGAAAGGCTTCCGCCCCCGTGTAGGTCGCCGTCGTCTTTGAACGCCTCGTTGGCGTAACCTCCCCCGACAGAGACTGTGACCACGTCACCTTCATTGTCGTCGTCCTTACTGAGTGAGTGTTTCTTGAGGGAGCTGTTGAAGTTATTGGTCGCTGGTCGATCCTCTAAGGAGGCCACCATGGTGTTGAGGTCGCTTACCGCCGCCGCCGTCACTGTAACAAGCGAGAACACACCATTGTTACCAACACGAAGATAAAACATGTTCTTAGACTGATTCGCTCACTACAGTGAAATTGTCATAGGAATAGCCTTTTAGGAAATACAAACACATTCTACAGCCAACATTGATAACGTTTTACCATCGTATTAGTGCTATTAAAGAATAATTGTCTTATTAATAATATCTATCAAAAGTCACATATGAAGTGAGATCAAAAGACTAAATGTATGCATATATGAAAGTGGGCTTAGCAACGTTTATTTATCGAAAACACTTGCTTCTTTAGCTTTTTTACTATAATGATGTGATCAATTTAACTAGGAGTGTGAATATATTGTCCAATTTATTATCTAGTTTTAGAGGACATTCAGCCCATACTTTCTTAAAGAGAGGGTGGTAAACCACTGAGTAAAAACTACTCCATGCAAATTCTACAAATCCCGGTCGGTTTTTCTGAAGGTTGGTTTCCCACTCTCTTTCCAGGTAAAGTGGTAGATTACATATAAAATGCTTCCTTTATCATCCCTACCCCACTGGAGTAATTATCTTATAAAGGTAATTAGACGCGGTGATAAAAAAAACCAATAAACCACCGCCAAGCCCCAATTCTTATTTTAAATTTAAATAATAAGCTATTCCAGGCCTCCACCGTGGTTCGGATTCCACGTTAAACTGTAGGTCCTCCACTTCATCTCACAATCACCCTACCATAACACATTAGCGTAAGTGCGTATAACCCGAACGGGTAGTAAGACGTGGTGCTAATAATAATAATAATAATAATAAATAATAAGCTACCAGCTAGAAAGTTCTAATGGACAAATAATTTGAATTCCACAAATGACACTTATAACTACGTAAAAATGTAATCATTTTAGCTAAAAAAAAACTCAATCCAGAACGTGTGATTACTTCACTAACAATCTGTTACATACATTAGCTGTAATTACTTTATACATACACGACAAATTGAGCGTTCTGAATCTAATACTACACACGCAAATACATTTGTATTCGTTGACATCGTGAGAATATTATAAATCCAATAGACAGCAAGATATAATGTTATATTATGATAAATAATATTTTCTTAAAACCTGTCATCTCAAAAATAATAATGCAGGAAAACCTGTATTTTATTGTTTATCTCCTAGAATTGTTCCCATTGCATACACACACATACATACAATGTGTTCTTTTCTCATGCGAGGATTTTGCACACATGGGTGATGTTCAACCGAGGACCTTGCTCAAGAATATTCGAGATACACGTCTCTTTGTCTAAACTCAATGTCATCGTTGGTATGGGAAGAGATTTTTGTTGTTGTGAAACCTTCTGGATAAAGAGAAAAAGTAGATGAAAAACAAAACAACCAAGAGAATAGTGAGACCTGTAAACAATACATCTTCATAGAGCACGGGGGAAAAAAAAGAGAAAATACAATAAAATGTCTTAAGAACTACATGGTACATGATCGCATCAGGCTAAACAATTTGCCATCTAGGATCTTTGGTTTTGAATGATGTCGACAGTCATGATGCGTATGATGACCTTGAAGTTAAAAAAACCTATTATTAACTCTATCTTGAATTATTGATTTCCTACATACATCATTCTAGACTTCCTTGCGTTCTATAAGATGTTTTATTATTACATTAAGTAATTTTAGGAGTCACCCACTTCAGTGGCTGAACGGTTTAAGGCGTCACTCTCGTGTTAGACTGGTTTGCTTATGACGGGGAGATCGGGATTCGAATCCTGGTTGAATCTACTGAGGGTGGTTTTTCCTAAATGGTTTTCCCCTCACCTTCTACACAAATGCGAGTATATTAGCTCTAAAATTATTCCTTCTTCATCTATACCTCATTAAAGTAATTATCATATATGCGTAGAACCTAAACAGATTGTAAGATGTGATGATAAAAACAAATTGTAAGATTCAAATATAACGTCATCAAAGTACTATTTGTCGTGGAATGAAAACATGGGCAAGGAATATACATATAAACCGCCCCACGCTTTAAAATGTATCTAATTATGTGTCTAAAATGACAAAACCCCTATTTTTATTAATGCATTTTGTTTACTGTTATGTTAGATTGATTACACCTGTTTAGGACTTAGAACTAAAGACTTTCCACAATACGTAGCAATGCTATACTAGATGAATACACCATGTTCCATCTACGTTTAGTTTCATTTCGCTTCTCATCTTCAAAAAATATGTCATAATTAAAACTAATCAAATTTGGATTCTGTGATTTGATACCAAAATTTGTTTACAGTCTAAAGTCCTGATGTTAAATCCCAGGGAGATATATTTTTTTCAGTACGATGGAAACACGGTTCTTTATAAAGTCTCAGATAAAACGCCAGCCTTTAATTTTACATTTCTCAACTAAAAATATATTGAGATTATAATCAGTTTAGACTCGAATAGACAAATCAATGGGTGTTGATTGGTTCTATCTAATTAATTGTTATGATATCCTTTGGGATTAGGATGAATCACTGACTTTTAGTTTGTAGTTCTAGTATTTGACTTAAGATATTATTGATGTTGCGTTCGTGGGGATTTCAAAGATATAAGGCAAAGCAGGCTGCATCTCAACTTGACGCGCCTACATTTTTGTATTTTGTTTCAATGTTAGATCTTCAAAATAGGATGAATAAAACGTGAATATATTAATAGGTAAAATCCTATCTCTATTTTCCGTGACGTCAGAGGTAGGCAACATCCTTAAGATGGGGCGAATGGGAATGCAAGAATGGTCATTATTTTGCAGTTTTCGTGGAAAAAACCTTATTTATTTCGGAAAAATAAATCAAATATCGTTCCAGTAGAAACAAGAGTTTAATTTTCCACACACAATAATCTCAACAGTTCTTGAAAATCTGTTATAAACATATTGGCATTTAATGAGAAACTTTATTATTATTATTATTATTACTATTAGCACCACGTCTTACTACCTGTTCGGGTTATACGCACTTACGCTAATTTGAAATATTAGGGTGATTGTGAGATGAAATGGAGGACCTACAGTTTAACGTGGTATCCGAACCACGTTCGAGACCTGGCATTCCACACATTCACAAGTTGTGATTAACACACGTCTTGTCAGAGGTGAAGGAAGGGTTTGGCAACAACAACCCTTGAAGACCTAATTAGGTATTGCTCTCGCTTGACCATCATTTTAAGTCCGAGACTTTTTTTGATGTAACCACCACCAAGTTGACCAGGCTGCCAGCAGCCCAGCCTGAAATGACTTGGGATAAACCCCTGTATGCGTTTTCACCTGCATCCAGGAGTGGGAGGGCCCCCTGCAGTGGGTGTTCACCACGTGGGGGAGATAGAGTTTAGCCGCGACAGCCGGTCCAGTGTCCGGGGCCCGTTTCCGCGCCCCAGCCACCGTGCCACCGCCACGTTGCCCAGCGGGGACCACGGAAGGGTTTGGCAATCAGATAACAGATAAATCTGTGCCTGGACCGAGGATTGAACTCCGGACCCCCAGAATAGAAGTATGACACCTTACCCCTAGACCGCCAGGTCACCCAATTTTTTTTAATTCATTGAAAAATCACTTATCAAATTTTAGAACACCCTCGATAAATATTCAAAGACTGTTGAGGTTATTATGTGTAGAAAATCAAACTCAATGTTTGAACTGAGAAAATATTTGATTTATTTAGTTGAACAAAAATGTTGTTATAAAAATTGCAAATAGACTGCCCTTAACTCGCAATCCTTACCATCCCACCTTGAAAGTGGTAGGACACATTGTTCACAAAAGTGGTTTATATACGAGTCCTTCTGGTTAGATTTAGACGTGCTAACGAATTACCCAAATGAGATAAGACATCTTTCAAATGGGATTTATAAAGGTTATCATTACGCATTCATTATCCTTGGGCTAAGCTACGTCAAGTAAAGTTGGCGTATCGTATAAAGTTAGTAATTACAAGTTTTACAATTAAATAAATTGTACATTACTAGATTCCAAGAATTGTATTCCAAGCAAAAGCAATAAAATATGCCTTCCCATAAGTTTTTTTTAGCACCGCGGCTTACTACCCGTTCAGTTTATATGCTTTCCCAGAAATGGAGGGAGTTCTTATAGCACTTTAATATGCTAACTTAATATGATAAAGATATACAACTACATACAGGATGACATTTAATGAGAGTTATACCATATAACAAACCTGATTTATATAAATATAATTATATATGTATGAACACAGGTTGTATTTCAAGCTGGGAAGACGTCATACAGCTTAAGAAAGTTAGGGATGGTCGTTAATCTTTAGGTAAAGTAAACTATTAACTGTAATTCATTAGTAGTTTTCAATAACTAAATGGTCATTAATGTCTTAAAACATATTTACTATAGTGAAATCCGAACAACTTAAATAGCAAGATCATGGTGAAAGCTAATAAAATGGTTTAAATATATTCATAAATAAAGTAACCTTAAATCAAGTAATCTTGTAACCTTCGGCTGTCTCTTTTGGTAAATATCAAAGCAAAATAGTTATACTTTTAAATGTTTACATAAAAAACATAAGTTTATTTTTTCTATGACCTCTTTTCTATCACGTTCTTACTATATATTTTCTGCTTTCATTTGGGAATTAGAACCATACCTACTCAAGTTGTTGGATTATGCAAGGTTTAAAGTTAGAAATTACCTAGTTGCTATATTGAAAATTATAATAACTTAAGATGTTATTTATATATCCCCTTAAACTTGGATTTGTTTGAATCATAATTCAATCTCTTCCAAACTGTATTATACTTTCTTTTAATGTGAAGCTATATATAATAGTTTACATGTACATTTATATTTTGCTATATCTCATTAAGTTAAAAACTCATTTAAGTTTGCATGACGTTTTCGAGATAAAAAAAGTTACATCTAGTGTGCACTTATACTTCGATTTTTTTCTGGCAATTGAATATTACGTAAAAATATATCAGAAGAAAGTTTGTAATTTCTTTCACCCGTGATTTATTCTCGATAATAATAACAACCATTATTAATTTAAACCAAATTAACGTATGTAACCATACATTATCCCTCCTTAATTAGTTTATTGATACTTAAGACTTTTTGCAGCGTCAGTAAAAAAAGTGGTAGATAAAAGTAGACAGAATCAATACTTTAAATCAGGAATTGTACTTTTATTTTGGTTGATTTTTTGCTTTTAGTGATAGAAGACACTCAAAAGGCTTTAAGTAGATTTTTATTCAAGTTAGTTGTTTTAGTGTTAAATTCGAATAAAAGGTTTGTCTTTAACATGCAATTTATAACCTAACTACCCAAATAAATAATACGAAAATGTACAAACTATATTGTATACAGATCAAACTTAAGCCAACACTTTATAGAATCTTTGGCTGAAGTGTTTAAAAATGTTGAGTTTCTAAAATAATTTCTCAACGGCTTTACTTACACTGCAAAACTTCTACCGACATGTTTGCTTCAGGTGTTGCAGATAATTTGTCAAGCAAGATTTCTCCTAACTGTTGCTGGAAAGATTATTTTACAAACTGGTTTACCACGTTTACTATAACTATGTTTATGTCTCGAAAGCATTCTACAGGTTAAAAGGGAAGCCAATATTATACTGTACTATATGTAATAAGAATAATAATTAATAGATAATGTCAAGTTTCAAATATACACGGTGACTATCAAAAAATGTTTTGGAATAATCTGAATTTGTTGAAATAGTCGCAAGGAAAGCAAATCAAATGGATTTGAATGTTGTTTATTAATGAGTGTTTTGATATTATGTTATTATTTTAATCGACAGTTAATTTACTAGTATAATGATAGGGTCGGGGAAGTAGTTACTACTTCCAACTTTAATGTAGGAATCTTAGAGCTCAGATACCATTTATTTAACTGGGGAATACTGATGCTTGCAAACAGATAGGTATGAAGATTTTTTTACAACGATCACACAACGCCTTTTTTTTTTATAAATAGTACTGTGAAACATAAAGTATATCCGTGATTGCATGATCTGATGTGTCACTCTTGCTCTAAGGTTGGAGTGTATGGTAGGCGAGAAAATAAATAAAATATTGCTCCAGTAGAAACATAAGAGTTTTATATTCTTCACATGGTGATATCAACAATTCTTGAATGTCTGCCATGAGCTCATTAGCATTTGATGATAAAAAAAATTAAATTAAGAGAAAACATTGTCATTGACTTCAAGACACCCTTGAGAGATATTCAAGAACTATTGATATAAATAATCAGGTGAAGAAAATTCAACTCTATGTTTATACGGTACCAATATTGGATTTATTTTGGCTAAAAATATGTGTTGCCATAAAAACTGCAAACACACCGCCCTTTTCTCGCGTTCCCTACACCTCCGTCCCAAACTGGAATGCCAGCTACAGGTAAATCAGGGTTCGAATCCTGGTTGGGAGTTTTGAGGATAGTTTTTACAAATATATTTCCTCTCTCCCTCCATGCAAATACAAGTAAACTTTCTCAAAATTCAATCTTACTCATCTCTAATAGCGTTATTAGTTCATATGCGTCCAACCCGAACGGTTTAGAAGACGCGATGCCAAGAAACATAATTTTAAACGTTTATATTTTACAGCTCTGCTTAGTAGAGGTAGGGAAGTAAGTAGGTGATTGTTTATTTTGGGTCTCAACTAAAATGGTACACCACATGCGTATTACGTGCGTAAAAATTCCATACTTCAGAAACTACTATTTTTCTATTCATACATGTCCAAACATCAATTGAAAACATTCTGTGGTCTAACTAGAGTTGACTCGGACAGCTGTTTAGTGTGGTTTATTGTGGTAACGTCACATTGCCTCTTGTCTGCTGAACCGCTGGACCATTAACTATATGAGATAGCTGATTTCATTTGGAAATATATATAAACTGAGCCCCCTGCGTTCCACGAGCAAGGAGTATTAGTTCCTCGATTAAAAACAACAGTGGTGTGTAGAGAGACTTCAATGCCGTAGAGAGACTTCAATGCCCAAGTAAGAAGGAATATTTAGTCTTCTCCAAATTATGATAATAGGAGCTACAGTTTTGTTGAGAAATGAGAACGAAATCCTTGTCAGCTAAATCTCCTACAGTCCAATTTTATAGGAACTGAATTTTAGAAAGTTCAAACATATTTTATACGGTCAAAATTGATAAAATTTTACTATATTATTAGTGTTATTTTATAGGTATTGGTAATAAATATCTATCAAAAGTGTCGGCTGCTGATAAGCGGTAAGCGAGAAATTACCGCGCAGACGTTCAGCTTTAATACAATATTATAATTCTACGATACTTTATTTTAAAATATGCTTCATGCCAAAATAAAGTTTAAAGATTCCAACAGACTTCTTTTTCCTTAACAACCCTATAGTGTGAGTTTTATTAATAGAAAAAAAGTGGGAAAATGTCACATTAGCTCATTTTCAATAACACTTTAAGCATACTTAAGGAGATATTAAACTTGATGAAAAGTGGCTCTAGATTTAGCCTTCCTCTAACAAATACAGTAACTTTTTAACAGGCTCACAACAGAACATTTTAAGATATTTGAGAACTAGCAGTGAGTTTTTCTCTTTACCTTNTACTTTAAAATAAGAAGTTTCGTCATTTTCTTTCCCCTCTTTCTTATTGACATGACAGAGGGGGGTTGTAGATGAAGGGTGAAAAGGAGTATGAACTTAGAATATAGAAATAGTCCCAGTTAACGACAAAAGCCATAGTATTTTAAACCATGTGGCCTGAAAGCGATTGATACTTTTTCACTGACAGAGGCGGCCGCCCGCCGATACAGATCACAAGCGTAGAGCAGATTACGAAAGTAGGCCCATACGGAAGTTAATTATGTTTGTTACGCACTAAACTATCTGGATGCCATTGAACTTGTTTACAGTTTTAAAATGTTGCTATATTTTGTTAACCTGACACCATGGATCGTATGATAGAATCAACAAGAATAAATAATGATGTCCAAACGAAGGGCATGTAAAGTTGCTCTGTTGCGAAAATCTATGACTGCCGAAACCATTTTTGTTAACACGTTCTTAATACATACTTTCACAATCTAATATATATTTATATCATTCGTTTGAGGTGGGAGTGTAGGGTACACGATAAAACGGAAGTGTAGCAGCAGTTTTTGTAGCAAAACAGTTTATGGGGCAAAATAAACCAATTAATATTGCTCCAGTAGAAACATAAGAGTTTAATTTTCTTCACATGGTGATATCAACAATTATTAAATATATGTCATGAACATAGTGGCATTAGACGAGGAACTTTTAAAAATAAGATAAAAAGTTGTCATTAAATCCCAGGATACCCTTGACAGATAGATATTCAACAATTACTGTTGATATCACAATGTGAAGAAAATTAAGCTCTAGGTTTATTCAACTTGAGCAATATTTTTTTTTTACAAAAAAGTTTTGATATAAATACCGCCCTTAATTCACACTTCCTACACTACCTCCTTAACGCAGGATTGTTAAATGTATGGTTCACGGGCCGCGTGTGGCCCGGTCCATTATTTTGTGTGGCCCGCGGTTTTTCTGAAGAACCGACATACAATATGGCCTTATTTTCCTTTTTTACTAAAGTTGTGGAAAAAGCCCATTTGAGATTGTTATACTTTGTCACATCATTTACATCAAACACCCTTCAGTGACCGGATGGTCTAAGGAATCCCTTTTGTGTTAGACTGGTCGGATGATGACGCGTAGATTGGGGTTTGAATCCCGTTCAGGTCTAGGGAGGGCAGTCTTTTCTAAACTCTTTCCCACTCTCCTTCCTCGCTATTATGGACAGTTTGCCTCTAAATTGCTTCCTTCCTCATCCATACCCCATTGGAGAAATTATTATATATGAGCATAACTTTAACAGGAGTGAGATATTAGAATTACTAGTAAGAGTGTATTAGCGATAAGAAAATGGACGGAACTGGGTCCACTGTTCACATAACTACTAGTTTATTGAATAATCGCATTTAACGTGGCTTTCGTGGACGCGTAGTAAGACGTAGTGCACGAAGAAGAAGAAAGTTACCTTTTTTTTGTTGTTGTAAACATAGTAAGATATTATTTAACTATTAAACTCTAAACCAAAGACATCACAATACCACTAGCTTGTTGACGGTTTCCTTGACCTGAAAGATTGCCAACGAAATTATTATAAACACAATAACATTAAAAAAAATGCGTATCGCGTGCAGAAGTTGTTTTGTTTTGAAACGAACTGTGTGAGACATCCCCAACGGGACTCTCATAACATATTATTTAATACATATAGAATTGCAAAAATAAAAATAAATTCCCATTGTAACCTGTAATTTGATAAATTGGTTGATGAAGTTCTGCACAGCCATAGCTACAAAATATATATATGAAAACCTTCACCAGAGGAATTATAAAAAATATAGTCAGAGTTGAGCAAGATGACGATGAGATAGCTCCGTCGGATATTCTTTAAAAACAAAGAGCATGACTTTAACCCGCTTCGGTGGCCGCATGGTTTAAGGCGCTACTTTCGCAGAAGTTTAAACACAACACGCCACTGCATAAATTGTATTAAAGTTATTACCTTAAGTCATTATTACCCAATAGACTGACAATGGGGGACGCTTTGTAACTGTGTTTCTATCTTTGTAATTCAAGAAAAGATGTATTAAAACATTATGCAAATGGTATAGTCTACGGAATATAAACTTGTTTTAGTTTGTAAATATTTTATGCCTTTCTGATGATAATTTGTGCATATCTGTTTATCTTGCTGTTTCTTGGAACCAAGGTCGTTAAAAAAGATGATATATTATTTACTCAGTTCAGTTAGTGACCTACCAGTGAATCGGTTACTTTTATTTTTAAGTTGGGCATGTAGGAAACGTGAGCTATGGGCACTCCTTTTTGCGGTTTTTATATCAAAAGAGTTTTTTGGTCAAAATAAATCTAATAATAATAATAATAATAATAATAATAATAATATTTAGCACCGTGTCTTACTACCCGTTCGGGTTATACGCTTTAAGTACTAATTACTCTATTGGATTAGGAATTGGGAAGGATGAATTAGAGGAAGCGAACCCGCATTTGCTTGGAGGGAGAGTGGAAAACCATTTAGGAAAAACCA
>CABFOV010000125.1:194304-212113 GCA_902141375.1 Timema poppense
GGGGCGTTAAGGGTCTAGTCTAGAATATAAACCAAGAATAATATTAATTTTGAAATGTAAGTTTATTCTGTCCAGTCCCAGATAGTATATATAGAGAGAGTACTCGACAGCGGAAGAAGTAAAGGGTCATCAACAGGTAAACAAGAAACTTTGCAGCGTGGACTTGTTTTCTACCCTCTATCTATTTCGTACATTGGCGTCTAAGAGTGTGTGTGTTAAGTTTTGTCGGTTATTTTTAAATAGTTAAGAACAGAAAGTTAATTTGTGAAAGGCCACACTGCATTACACCTAATATCACCTCTGAGGGAACTGTGACTCTTATCTCGGAAGGTGGTGTGCTGAGGTTAGAAAGAGCTACTGGCAACCTCGACCAACCCACGTTGCAAAATTTTGTCTTATATTTAAGTTAAGATTGACCGCAGGAAAACAAGAGACCGACAACGCTGTTTCCCAATAGTTCCCTCAGAGATGATATCCAGTGTAGAAGGTGCATGTAAACTGACCCGACAGGTTATTAGCGATCGTGCTCTAAAAACCCGTCAATCGGAACGGGGACTAGAGTAAAGAAAGCGTGTTTGTTTTTATCAATGGGTGTATACGGGAAGCTCGTATCGTGCGAATTACCGGTATTCAGGGGAAACATCCAAAGGAGGACAAGTAGAACATTTGCCCCCTCTCTTTCTATTATTTTCCCCTTCTTGCGTGTTGGTACCCCTTCGGGTTGTACGCAAATATATTAATCACGCTAATGTAGTAGATATGAGGAAGGCAGAATTGAGAGTAAATGTACCTATATTTTGTGTGGCGAAACAATTTAGGAAAAAACACCCTCATTACATCTATCCGGGATTTGAACCCTGATCCCCTCGTCTTTTGAAACTCATTTTTGCAAAAAAAGTGACGCTTCAGATCATTTGAGGAGCGAAATGGGCTACGGATAAGGAAGATATTAATAATAAGAAACGTACATCCATTTGTTTAGAGGGGGAAGGCGGAAACCATTTAAGAAAAAACCGCCCTTGAGTACACCTGGCTGGATTTGAAGCCCGATCTCCCCCGTCACTGGTTAACCAGATTAGATGTATCTGACATCTAGTACGCTTATCCACCAATGTTGGTTAAACATTTTCAATAAAAGCTTAAACACCCTATACAGAACAGTTCAGTTATGTTTTCTAAAAGTTTCTTCTAACCAAAATAATATGGTGAACCAAAGATGTGTCTGATGCATGGGCCAAGTTTTACGACAAAACATACCAATTTTCACTTAAAATTAACAAATAAAAATAATTTCAAACTAAATTAATAGAACAAGTTACAAGATTCTGGTGGAATAAATCCTTTAAAAGTCATAAATAAAGTTACTTTAATAATTTTGGCAGTGCTCCAAACATGTATTTTCAATTTATTATATAAAACAATTAAATATTTATTCTATGCTACTCAGTGTGTCATATTTGAGCAGATTATTGTGAGGGGGGGGGGGCGAGTGAGGGGGGGGGGCGATATACCCCCCTACCTTATCTCTCGGTATAACGACGCCCGTGGTATCAACAAATGAAAAAAAAATCTGACAACCACTGTATTTTATATCGTCGTTGCAGTTCTTCCAGAACAATGAAATTCAATTTAGCGGAAAAAAACTGAAATATCGATTTAATTTGATCAATATATGCTTTCAAAATATATTTACTTTACGATGTATCGAATAATAAATGTATCGATATATTTGGGACAATAGCCCGCCCTTCCTGCCTTCCCTCAAGTAGAATCTGCTCTCTATTTTCTGCGAACTTATGGTGTCGTCATTCATCTCCACACAGACAAAAGCCAGCCGATGCCTCTTCTCTTCGAGAGTCGGATGAATCTCAAAAGATAGCGCTCACTATCGGCAGTAACGGTATCTCTTACCCACACCGTGTGTCACTGGTCGGACACTGTCCGGTGACGTGTGAAGTGGTAATGAGCACAAGTCCTTGAGTACTTATACACACGACACGCTGACTAGACTGTTGGGATGCATCTGGAGAGTTGACCACTGACTTAATGACCCATCTATTGATCCAACAAGAACTGTCAATATTGGTAACACCTACTTCGGTGGCCGATTGGTCTAAGGCAGTGTGGTCCAAATGGCGGCCAGCGCTCACCGAAAATGTGCTCCTCACGCTCGTTGGAGAATGTGAAATAGCTAATGATTAAAATATAAATATTGTCATGATTACATTTTATTGTGCATTTATTTGATGAATAAAAAATATTTATGCAAAGTTGTTTTGTGAAAATGTATGTGCATACATGTATATAAATACATTTTTAGAAAGATTAATACACTTTTTTTTTGCAGTAAAATTTGAAAGATTCTACCAACCAAAAATACAATTTATAGGTATATATAAGTAATAAAAGTAATTGTTTATTAAGTGTTGTTTGTAGGCCTATATTAAGTTGAGGGGATTACTAACTATATCTTAGGCCCGCGTCACTAGAGTGCCGATGACGGGAAAATCAAGGTTCATATCTCGGTCGGGTGTACTAAGATTTTTTCCTAAATGGTTTTCTACTCTTCTTCCACGTACATGCGGGTACACTTAATCTAAATTCAACCTTCCTCGTTCCATACACTTAAGCTCAATTATCAGATATGCGTACAACTCGAACGGGTAGTAAAACGTGATCCTAAAAAAACCATTGATAACATTTTACATCAAATGATATTTAAGTTTTATATATATATATATATATATATAAATCTTTTTTTATATAAATCTTTTTTTATTTTAATATTTCCATTAGAAACATTTCTTGTAAACGTGTCTGTGAAAATGTAAGCCCTCTTTCTTATCTCGAATTCCAAAATTATTTTTTTCTTTCAATAACTCCTACATGTTCATATATATTGGCCGTCACATTCGTAGGGTAAAATTTATATTTATTGATTTTTATTTAGATAATAAAAGAAGACACAAACTCAAGAGAGCTATTTAAGGAACTACCTTTACCACTAAGGAATATAGGATAATGTTTTATCAGACATTAAATATTTAAAAATAATTAATCTTTTTTTTATTGTGAATTTTATATAAATATATTACTTGTTTATCGATTTTGCTTTCTTTTATTTACTAATTAAAAATATTGTCTAGCTATCTTTAATTGAATTCATATGTAATTGTTCTTTGTATGTACCCATCACTACTTGCCTGCTATACGTATCGTTGCTGTTGATCAGAACTATAATAAAGGAAAGTGAAATTTAAATGATAGATAATGATAATATCTGCCAAAAGTGACAACAACATATTAGATGATTTTATGTATGCATACAATTAGATCTAGTAACTTTTCTAGCTGCCAGTCAGCACCAAAGAAGCCATGGGGCCACTGTAGATCTAGTAAATTTCTAGCTGTCAGATAAGGGTCTTGGTGTGGTAAAAAAAAAAAAGGACTGTAATGAATTATCACCCTGGAGGATTGGTTTTCAGTATCAGACCGGATCAAAATGGGTTATAAATAATATTATAATAAAAACATTAATTTACAAGACCATGAAAATAGTATGTTTCGTGTACAACATTCCTAGTGAAATAGATTTGACATTAAAAATGATGTTATTTATTACTGCTATGTGTGTTGTCACAGACTGCTTTTATTATTAATTCGCTCCACCTAATTTTGGTTTTGTTTAATATTAGCGTGAGCTTCTATGCATGGTAAACATTTAATTTAGCACCGCACGAAAGTAAGAAGAGGCACAATGAAGACCGCTATCTCACACTTTCACTTCTTGACTAACAAGGAAAATTAAAGTACCGGTATGAACTCACATGGTTAAACTAACTAGTTCTACGTTACTTGGGTATAGATATACAGTATAATAATATGTAGTGTATGTGTATATAGTAGCATCCTGACAGTGAGGACCTATTATTATAAAATACAAACTTTTTTTTTTCATGGTGACCTGGAGGTCTAGGGGCAAGCTGTCAGACTTCTGTGCTGGAGTCCGGGGTTCAATCCTCGGTCCCGGCACAGATTTTCTGATTGCCGAACCCTTCCTTCACCTCTAACAAGAAGTGTATTAATCACAACTTGTAAATGTGTGGAATGCCAGGCCTCCACCGTGGTTCGGATCCCACGTTAAACTGTAGGTCTTCCATTTCATCTCACAATTACCCTACCATTACACATTAGCAATTACACATTAGCGTAAGTGCGTATAAGCCGAACGGGTATTAAGACGCGGTGCTAATAATAATAATAATAATAATAATAATAATAATAATAATAAAGAAGTAACCTGACAATCGGTCTCTATTGACCTCCAAGAACAAAAAAGCTATGCTACACCACTGACTAGGGTTGATGGACCCTTCCCAATGGTGTGAAATGGCGGGATAAGCTCTGATGAGCAAGAGGATATCATTTCTCAGTTTTTTTTATTTTATCCAACACCATTACGTTTTTACTCCAATTTCAGGTCGAGTGACTCCAGGGAATGTCACGACTTTAGTACCAATTCAGTCAAGGTAAATGCCTTTTTCCTTTGGAGTTCATTATTTACATCAAATAACCTAGGTCGTCGGTCTTTTGTGGAGACTACGTAATAGGCACCTTTTTACCTTTTAAAAAAAATATAAATTGGCTCAGATATTTCTAAAGAAGGCTCCTCGATTTAGTTTTTATATTGACCTGAACCTTACATTAAAAAAAAATCTTATTTAGTATAATGTTATGATTAAAATACCCAAAATAATAACTTAAAAATAAATATTTCGCTCGAATTTAATATTCGTACATGAGTAATTTTCACAAAACAATGATTTAAACAAAAAAGTTTTTAATGTTTTATGTATAAATATACGTATAGTTAATAAGCCAGTTTAATATAGGGAGGGTTGTTTAGAAAAAGTGCTACCGCATTAGCGATGAGAAAATCACAGGGAAAAATCACCCCATACCCCCAGTAAATCCGAGATTTTAACCTTGAACTTCCACCAACAGACAATCCAGTTTATTGTGAGCCTAATTACAATATTTAATCTAGTTTATCTGAAACCCACTTTGGTGGTCGAATGGTTTAAGCTAGCATCACTCTCCCAATAGAGTGAACAGCCAATAATGAAAGGGCTGGGGATCTAATCACGGTCTGGTGTACTGAGATACATTTCTAAAGGGTTTTCCACGCTCACTCTACACAAATGCGGGTACACTTTATCTTAATTCAACCTTACTCATCTCTTACACGTTAGCGTAATTAATACGTATACGTAACTTAAATGGATACTAAGACACAAAGCTAAAAATAATTAGTTTATTCATGTTCTGATATAAACCTGCACTTAGAAAGTGGACTCAAAAATATTCCAAATGAAAGAGTATTACGCCCATTCGACTCACCATTATACATATTTATGACGTCCACCACCTCATATATTACTTTCGAACAAAAAGTTTGCCCACCTATGACCTACTATAATATTGCACTTTCACAAAAACACAGCAAAAGCTACCAATCTCTTGAAATAAGCGAGATTCTTGGTCGTATGTCTAAGAGAGAAAATACTATACTTAAAGTTATTAAGAAGTTTAGTTTTTTAAACTAAAATAAGGCGTAACATTTTTGTCCAAACGCAGATTATGTATATAAAGAGTACAAAAACATCTCATATTTAAAATTAAACTACTAAATTACCCACTCTCAACATGATTCCTTATAAAGAAGTATTCCAACTTTAAACATTTATTTTTATAGTTAGGATTTAGTTTAAACCACTACTTTGGTGTTTTTTAGTCACGATGGAGGAGAAAATATCAGTGAAGCCATGAGATTGTATGGTGTCAATGACTTTCAATTGGCAACGTTGTGATAACTTAACGACGCTGCCTACCTGGTCATTTCGAAACTATTTTGCAAAGCGATTTGCATCTTAACTTGACACACTGAGCACTCAAGGACTATCACACTTATAAGTTAATTTATAAAATATAAATGGATGGAAGAAAATTAGCAGTTTAACCTGTGAGGCCTCTAGTTTATCTGCTGATAACATTACACCTTTTCATCTGACGAATATACACACTCACTATACTATTTGCGCTTGTACAAACTTAACTTGCATTTCAAAACTACCTTTTTTTTGTTTCCTATTATTAACAATTACACGCATCGTTGGGCACGTAGACTAAATGTCGGACTCGACTAATCTAGTTTGCCGATGATGGACAGGTTAGGGTTGGAACCCCAGCCGGGTGTACTGATGGTTCTTTCTCCCTCCAAGCAAATGTGGGTACACTTCCTCTAAACTATACCTTATACGTCCCCCCCCCCCAGTAGTGTAGTTAAAATGAGTATAGCCCTAACGAGTGCAATTTTTTTAAAATTAATAATAATTATTAATGGTGTGCGAAGTTTCGAAAAGTCGAAGTCTAAAGTTAAATCTCCTTCAGCTTCGACTTCGACATCTACAATAAAATTATCAAACGATTTAATTTTATCTTACTACATTTTTCAATATTTGATAATTTTAAAACAGTAACTAAACAGAGTTTTAACACTGATTAGTAATTCAACTAACACAACGTAAGAATGGATCAAAAACTGGTAAGTAAATATAAATATATGATATTCACTATCACCAACATAATTTTATAAAAAATAAAAATACATATAAAGAAATAACACTATGGTCACTGGTATGAAGCAGAGAAAGCGCTTAAGTTGTAATACCATCGCAGCTCACATCTAATGTTTGGTCTTTAATATTCCATCTCTTTGGAATTATCTGTGACCAATTTACAAGTGCATTTTGACACAGAAGTTTTTCATAGCTTCTTTGCTTTTTTTCTTTATTGTTCAAAATGGTTAATACGGAAAGGAGGAAACGAAAACGGAGTTTAACTTATAATTATTATCAGAGAAATGCAGATAAAAAACATGCATATGTAAAGTTTGCGAAATAATATTATAAACTCTACGATGTAATTAAAAATTATAACTTAATCAAGAATCAAATAGCCAAAGCTATTATTTATGCTTTTTATTGAGAATTACTCCATCTAGATATCATATTCTAAAAATTGTAAATTTACACCTGGACACGGGAATCGAACCCAAATACATAAAAGGTCCCGGGCTAGATTCTCGTGTTCAGGTGTCATTTTTCAATTTTCAGAATAAAACTTAATTGATAAGTTACTAAGCTTATCATTAAGCCTGTGTGCATTAGTTATTAATATAATCATTAGGTAACAAATAAGGAAATTTTCCTGGCCCTTGTTACTGACAAGCTCTAGAAAAATAATTAATTTTAAAATTAAAAGTTGCGTTAAGTAACAACAAAAATCCCAGGTAGCTTCGACTTCGACTCTTCTTCCCATATTTCAAGATTCGCTTCGACTCAAAAGTGGCCTCACACACCCCTAATAATTAGGAATAATGAACACACATTAGACAAGTTGCCATCTATGACGACACGTCGGTTCTTAAAAACTTTTGTTTCAATTTGATGTTCAAAATAAATTAAAAAATACTTTGAATAGATTAATGTGTATATAATAAAACGAGAAAAAACAGAGCTATATACTCCCACACAAAGAAACAATTATTTAAAATAATTACGTATATTAACTACGTCAAAATAATGGGCACGTACAGACCAATTTTAATAGAAAGGTCATTTTAGAATATGCGAACATAATTTTTGCAGTCCAAAATTCATAACAATGGACTATATTAATATTTCTACTTTATATGTATTTTTAATGTATATCTAAAGTGACTGATGAAGATCACATTTTTTTTTTACGTATGATTACGTGAAAGTAAATAATCCTTTACGAGAATCGGACTGTAGGAGTTATTATGTTTATACTTCTATCTTCTCACATAATATTTTTACTGGTCTTTTTTAAATCTTTTTAAAAGCCGTAATAATATTAGCTTGGCATGTTATCAAACATCCATTATAAATAATATATATTATACATATATACTTGTTTTTATTGCTAAAATTACAGAGAATAAATGTAATTGGTGGTGAGGGATGGAGGGGGGAGGATAAATTCACGTGACTGGTACCGGCCACTATACGACACGACCTTGAAGATATAATAAGTATCTAATATTGTCCTATTGTTCCCAGGAGTGGCCTAACTCAGACGCCCAGCGGCTTGTTATTTCTTCCTGCATCCTCCACACTGGCAGACTGCTAACTACCTCATAAAAATAATATGACTCGCCTTGTTTAATACACCCGGGACATATCTGGAATAGTAATGCATTTTAACATTTCTAGATTGTGGTTGGGGAGGCGAGGAGGCATTTTAATAACCCCCCACCCTCCCCACACGATATCTGCAGGTGACCAAGTGGTCATCTAGAGCAGGGATGACAAATCTATGACACGCCAACATTAAAATAATAAACATGAAATTAACATTTTTTGCCAACGGAGTATAATTTTCTTGGAGTCAATATTTCGACACCCATGTAGTTCAATGTCATGTCACAATAAACTTTATGAAGTTAAAGGTTAGAAATCGTCTTGGTTGAGAGTGTAGGAAACGGAAGAAATGTCAGTGTTTTTTGCAGTTTTTATAACAACACATTTTTTCCGCCAAAATAAATAGAATATTGCTCCAGTAGAAACACAGATTTTAATTTTATTCACATGGTGATATCAAAAGTTGTTGCGTATATGTAATGACCATAGCGACATTAGACGACAAAATTTTTAAATGGAGAGAAAAAGTTGTAATTTAATTCCAGGACACCCTTGACTGATATTCAACAGCTGATGATAATCACCATGTGAAGAAAACTAACTAAACTGTTTCCACTGTAGCAATATTTGATTTATCTACGCCAAAAATAGTTTTGCTATAAATACTGCAAAAATACTTACTTCTCTCGCCAATAAAAGCTTTTATTACGTGTATATATGCACCCCCCCTAGGGGGTGATCCATCAAATTCCAGGGGGGGAGGGCAGACCTCCCTTCAAACCTCTCTTCCCTTTCTTCGTACTTAGTCTAGTTGTTTTTATCACCCTGTCTTACTAGCTGTTCAGGTTGTACACATATATAATAATTATTCTAATGGGATAAGAAGGAGCAAGGTGGCATTTTAAAGGTAATTTACCCGCATTCGCATGAAAGGAAAGGGATAAAACATTTAGGAAAAAACATCCTCAGTAAACCCGACCGGGATTCGAACCCCGATCTCCCCGTCATCATCAGGTCAGTCTAACACGAGAGTGATACCTTAGACCATTCGGCCAGAGAGTGTATAGGGTAGCCATGCTCTTCTCGCTGTCGACGTGGTCGTGGTTCAGATGGCATCCTACTTCACCGTGGTCAGAAAGGGTGGTAAGAGGGAGAAAACAAGCCAATGAGGGTGAGGAGTTCCTCTCATTCCTACAGCATGGATTATGTCTTTAATCATTTTCTTATTTTGTGCACCACTTCTCAATCGTTAAACCCGACTAGATGGACCAGACATTTAGTCTGCGTGCTCACCTATGCCCCACCGCCAGATCTCCCAACCATCCGACACATTGATGCGTGCACCATTTAAAAAAAAAGAGTGGGGACCCTTCTATTATTAGTCACAGTGATGATGAAAAGGTACCACGGCAGGTAACGACAATACGCCATTCAGCACGCGCCAAGTGTTGATTTGATCGACCACGTATCGTGTCGATTGTCGACTGTTGCGTCAAGTTACGTGTAGTAGCCGTCCAAACCGAGGGGGGTCAACGTAAACTTAAGAAGGAGGGTTATATAAATCTATTCTCTGATCGACAAACGAAGGTGCTTGCTAGAGTCCAATTTTCTTAGGACGAGCCTTTAGGATAATGTAAGCCCTATATAAGATTGATAAGAGTTTACGTATTATTTAATAGGTATTGGTGATAATATCTAACAACCGTTTAGGTGGCAACATTGTCCAAGGTGTCACTCTCACTATATACAGGACTTCCGATGACGGGAAGATTGAGACTCGAATTTCGGTCGGGAGCATTGAGAGTGGCTTTCGCCTAAATAGTTTACCGCTTTCTCCCCACGTAAATATGGGTGTATTTCCTCTAAATTCAACATTGCTCGTCCTTAACACATTAGAGTAATCAGTACCAATACGTATAGCCTGAACGGGTGATTAAAAAAGAAAAGGATATAGTGCGGGATTGAAAGTTCGTTGTACACCCGTGCGTCGCAGTCTCCGGTCCACCTTTTCTAAAAAAAAAAATTGCAAATGATGGCTGACTCGAGGAGAAATAACCTTGCATATACTAGACAGAGGCTACAACTGTAACCTTGAAAGATATGTCCATTGTTGTGTGAAGTGTGTGTGTGTGTGTGGGATAATGGGGCGTCACACAAGGTTTCTCTGGAGGTTCTTTCATTACCTGTTCGCTAAAATCATGGCGTCATCTGATTTATCGTCGAATAACATCATAGACTCTCAATCATCCCTGTCTGAGAGACTACCGTAACCATAGAGCGTTAACGCCAGATGAAAAAAAACCCATTGGAAACAACCACGGACGCATTTAAGTCTTATGTAAGACGGAATACAGTCCGATTTATATAAGATGGGCCTTTTATAAAATGCAAACTTTTTTTCGGCCAAATTTGTTAACAATTTATCATTTGGTTAGTGTTATTTATAGGTATTGATAGTATATATTTTACCCGCCTCAGTGGCAGATGGTCTAAGGCGCCACTCTCGTGTTGGACCGCCGATGATGGGAAGATACGGGTTCGAATCCAGGTAGAGTCTACTAAGGGTAGTTTTTCCTCAAATGGTTTCCCACTTCCTTTCCACGCAAATGCGGGTAGATTACCTCTAAAATGATTCCTTCTTCATCCCTAATCCATTATCATATATGCGTATAACCTGAACCGGTACTAAGATGCGATGATGAAAAAATAAACAATTTTTAACGACTGTCCACTACGTAATATACTATTCACTATTAGGTTAAACCCTTGGGATTGGAAGACTTATACCAGGGGTGTTAAAATCAAACGGTTGTGAGGGCCGCAATATGTAATTAATGGGGCCATATCCAGCCCACGAGCCGAATGTTTGACAACCTTGTTCTATACGAACTTAAATTTATTTACATTAAAGATGCCATTAATTGTTTTCTTAAAAATCATGTTTCGGTATTTCATAAACATAATATAATAATAATTATTTTTTAAGAAAAAACACAACATTGGTTTTAAATGAAATCCCATACATTATTTTATTCTATGCCCTTGTGCCAATTTGCTTAGTGTTTGTCGACAAAACGTGTGCGAATGTGAAAGTTTTCACTGGTATCGTTCGTTATGCAAGATATGTCGTTCCACTAACTTGTAGTGACAATAAAACACGTTTGAAACTGGAAACAGTAGTGGTTTTTGTTTAAAAAAACACTTAACTTACACTCACAAACAGAATGGTGTATAGTCAAAACTTTCAATATATGAATTAATAAATTATACACAAAAATTGTATGAACTATTAAAAGAATATATACTCGTAGTTTGTAACAAAATTATTTTCACGTCACTTCAAAGTTCATTTTTATGTTCCTTTTTTATATTTATATTAGTTATATAAATAATTTTATTCTCATGATAAACACAAGCGAATGAACATCTAGGAATACTTAAGGGTGAATAAAGATTGTTATAAAGATTATGTTTTTAATTTACTAGAATATTGTTTTGTATTTATTATTAAATTATTTAAAAGAGGGAAATATTGAAAGTGAACAAAAAAATCTTATTCCATTATAATGACAGACAAAAAGTACGTCACCTAGTAAAACTATTTAGGAGAGTATTTCGGCAAAGGTATAATAAAACGCAATTTATTATAAAGAATTTAGTCCAATATTCATTGGAAGAACCGTATCTAACAACTAGAAAAGCTACTACTAGACCTACTTTCACGTATTCATGCGTGAAGTCATGTGATCTACAGTTGTCATACCCACTTTGGCGGCTGCATGGTCTAAGACTCTAGGGCGCTTCGCTAGGGCGAGACTAAACTGCCGATGACTGTGATATTGGGGTTCGATCCCGGTTGGGTGTACTGAGGTTCTCTTTTTCCCCTAAATGGTTTTCCACTCTCCATCGACGCAAAATCGGGTACACTTCCTATAAATGCAACCTTCCTAAACTCTAACACGTTAGGGTAATTACTACACAGGCGTATAACCCTAACGGGTAGTAACACATGGTGATAAAAAAAATATTGCTATCATTTTAGATAAATATGATAAATATCTATAATATAACACCAATAATAGAATAAAATATTATCATAGTTGAAAGTAAAAAAATAAGTTTTATTGTTTCTTAAAGGCTCTTCCTACCGAAATCCTACTATATGCCTATAAACAACTTGACGTATTTTTAATTACACATTATTTCTATACAATGATGATACACTCACAAAACAAACAAAACGTGCATACAATTATATTATATTAACAAGTAGTATGACATCACAAAACATAGCCAACAGCTTGACAAACTAACATAAGTAGGATACTTGGAACGATAAAAGTTGATAAATATGTTCTTCAAACTAACCTTAAAACAGGTTCCGACCTTAATAAAAGCCGTAAATTCCGATTTAAATTAGACACATTCCCTTTATATTGCTTTTAAGAAAAAACAACTTAAAATATTTATTGGAAAGGTGGTCTACATTTTCTGTTCATACCATAACCATAGTCGCATATGTAGTAGAGACCAATTCATTGAATGTAAGAGGGACTAGGAAAGTGGAAGCCATGGGAATGAAGTTTGTGAGGAACATGTTAGCTGTCACGAGGAGAAACAATATTAGGAATGAAGTTTGTGAGGAACATGTTAGATAGTCACGAGGAGAAACAATATTAGGAATGAAGTTTGTGAGGAACATATTAGCTGTCACGAGGAGAAACAAGATTCGGAATGAAGTTTGTGAGGAACATGTTAGCTGTCACGAGGAGAAACAAGATTCGGAATGAAGTTTGTGAGGAACATGTTAGCTGTCACGAGGAGAAACAATATTAGGAATGAAGTTTGTGAGGAACATGTTAGCTGTCACTAGGAAAAACAATATTAGGAATGAAGTTTGTGAGGAACATGTTAGCTGTCACGAGGAGAAACAATATTAGGAATGAAGTTTGTGAGGAACATGTTAGATGTCACGAGTAGAAAAAGATCAGGAATGAAGTTTTCCAGGTAAGAATTGAGGTACAGGAGATACATAACATAGTAGAGGATATAATGATGAGATGATATGGTCATGTAATGAGGATGGAAAGGGAAGTAATCCCAAAGGAGAATGATGGAGATGAAGTATGTGGGCGAAAGACCGCAATGTCTATTAATAGTTTAAGGAGGGTAAAAAAATTGAGCAATTTTGAAACATAGTGCGCCATGCTTATATAAAAACGAAAAAACAGTATTTTTTAGGCCCCTACATGTTTATTTTTTATTAATGCTTGTAAAACATTGTTTCTTCTACAGAAAAAAATGTGTGTACGCAAATATTAAGACGTGTTTCCTAGAAAACATTGTATAATGTTTTGTCTTTGTGATAATGTAAATGAACTGCTAATCAACATAATGTTTTTTTTCTTCCAAAGATTCAAAGAACTATATCTTTAAAACGTTTCTATTCAAAAAGTTTTTCCAATGAGTGTTGATTTATACACGTCAATTGATATTTCATTTGAATCCATAAAACTGATAATCTCGTATTTTCTTCGTATGTTAAGTAACACATACCATAAACAAACAAAAAATAATGTGAGGCTACAGCAAAAACGCATATGGTCTTCATAGTATCATAAGAAATATAAAAGATTACTACCTTTGTTAAAGAATTCAGAAAAAGATTGAGATGGGAATTCAGATAAATTGGCCTGAATTTATATAAGGGGAAATTACAATTGGTGCAATTCGAAAGTTGAAGTATTTTAGAATGCCACTGGTACTTGCATACAACAGGAAGATTGCCAAGACAATTGCGTAATCTGTCTTTCAAAGATACGTGCATCTAGAACTTTGCAGCAAGCGATTTTCTACTGAGCGTATAATTAGTTATACAGGATAGCTCAGAGTCTAAAGGAACTTAAATATGTTTTATTACAAAATTAATATAGTATTTTAGATGTAACATAAATAACTTACAGATATATAGAGAGTGGTTTTATAACAATAATAGAAAAGGGTAAATTGTTATGACCTAATAATGTTAATATGAATAAATATAAAATAATACTATTATTCTCACTATTTAAATAACTGTTTCTAATCATTCTGTCATTTTATGTAAATTCAAACAAATGTTAAATGTTAACCAAAGATGAATATTAAATATCCTAAGCATTATTTAAAATCAAACTATCCATATTTACCACTAAACAAAAGCATTATATATATTTATTTTTTTATCTCTAACTTTTTGGAGGAATTAAATAGCACATCTATTAATTTTGTTAATCACGGCTATAGCAGCATCTTTCAATTTAAAGAATATGATATCTAGATGCGATTATAACCGTAATAATTAACCAAAAATAATCCATCATGGTATGTGGACCTGTACAGTTGTAATTGTACAAATTGGCAGCATAGAGCCAACTACCGAGTCGATGGTGGGCGCATTATCTGATAGCTCGTCATCTTAATTGATCGTTCATATGTAGGCGACAATTTCCGCACGTCCACCACTGATCCTAGCTCAAGTTATGAGTGAATAATTACGCTGGTGTCGGGATGATTACTGGATAGCTCAGTGGCTAGAACATTGGTTTAGTAAGTCTCGGGTTCGATTCCCGTGTCCAGGAGTCATTTTTAAATTTAAAGAATGTGATAACTATCTATATGCGGCTACAATCGTAGTTTTCAGTTTGAAGAATATTTTTTGAGGGAGCAAAGGCAAAGTGTTAAGTTTTTATATAAGATATATTTTAATGATTTAACTAACAACGTTGTATGATACATATTTTTAACAAGAGCATCGGTGACCTGGTGGTCTAGGGGTAAGGTGTCAGACTTCTGTGCTGGTGGCCGGGGTTCAATCCTCGGTCCCGGCACAGATTTATCTGATTACCAAACCCTTCCTTCACCTCTGACAAGACGTGTATTAAACACAAATTGTGAATGTGAGGAATGCCAGGCCTCCACCGTGGTTCGGATTACACGTTAAACTGTAGGTCCTCCATTTCATCTCGCAATCACCCTACCACTACACATTAGCGTAAGTGCGTATAACCCGAACGGGTAGTAAGACGCAGTGCTAATAATAATAATAATAAAAATAATAATAATAATAATAATAACTTAACAAGAGCAATCAGTAAATGAACTCAGTACATTAAATAAAAATGTATACATAACATTAAGTTATTTTAATGAAAATTAACTAGCTTTTTTATTTTTAATACCATTTCTTACTACCCGTTCAAGCTATAAGCAATTGTACTAATTATGCGAATGTGTTAGGAATTAGGGATATTGGATTTGGAATAAGTATAGCCACATTTGCGTGGAGGGAGAGTGAAAAACTATTTAAGAAAAACCATCTTCAGTAAACCCGATTGGGATTCAAAACTGATCTCGCTATCATTGGCAGTCCAGTCTATAGTGAGAGGGGTGCCTTTGACCATGCGGCCACCGAAGCGGGTAACTAACTAACTAACTAACTAACAAGTTTTGCAATGAAATAACTCATTGGTCAGGTATCAACGAACATACTTAATGTAATGTTATGTGATGTAATGTAGAGCAGAGCCTATGCATGATAGGTCAAATAAGGGAATAAGTCGGGAAGAACACATCACATATACCCTACTGGGCTTATCCTAGAAACACGGCACGACACGACACTGGTATAAGATTACAATAAACCTCGGTCAGAGGTCGTCGAAAGCGGGTCTAGTGGTAAGGGAGATGTTGCAAGAGCCCGCCATTCTCGATGGCCCGTATGACCCTGGTCAGAAGGTCCTCTTTCTTTCACAATCACCATCGGTGTCATCGAAACTCATCTGGTTGATGTTTTTACCCCGCTGCGCCTCCAACTTCAAACGCACACACATTTGACCGTGTAACCACCATTATGTAAAAACCATGACTAATGACTAAATTAATGTAATCAGCACTTAAAACTCTTCCATCCTTTCTAGAAAATACTCTTTTTTTCTTTTTTGTACTCACTACGGGGCTCAATCTGGGAGGCAGTAAGTGAGAGAGACTATATGCCTTTTCGATTAAACTACCCTATGTGTGAAGGTAAACCAATATCCTTATTTATGGGGGTGTGCGAGTATTTGAAAACTTGAGTTTGAGTTAAGTTTTCAAATACTAGACATTTTAGAGTTTGTTTCTTTCTTGTTTTACACACTTTGGTGGTCGAATGGTCCATGGCAGAATTGGGCAACATATTTTTCATTGTAGCCACAGGTGTGACGAATGAGAAGATATATTCGCCACAGCGTGTAGAAATTGAGAAACTATCTTGCTCAATCAGACATTTAAATCAACACACACTGCTGGAACATTTTTATTCAAGAAATGTACACTTTGACTACTTAGTTACAACTCTCTCAGACGCAAATGACGAAAACTGTTCAAATTGAAAATGTAAGATAATTAATTGCATAGTTTTATAACCCTTTTTCTTCTAATTACATGCAGGAAATATCAAACTACAACCATCACTCGCCGTCAGAAAAAAATGTGTATTTTACTGTGAGAGCTGGCAAACTCACATTTGCCACACTTTAATGGACAATTCACCACTTTGTGGCGATTGGCGACAGGGTTGCCCCCCCCTCCCCGGTCTAAGGTACAATTCTCACGATAGGCTGGTAAAGCAATAACGGGGATATAAGGGTTCAAATCCTGGTAAAGTGAACTGAGGGTGTTTTTTCCTACATAGTTTTCTACTCTACCTCCACGAAAATGGGAGGACACTTCCTGTCAATTCAACCTTCCTCATTACGCACATTAGCGTAATTAGTACATGTGTGGATAACCCAGACTGTGCCAAATATATACTATATATATATACACACACACACATTATGATTATATGTATCTAAGACATTAAAATATCCTGTAGTAAGACCTGTGTATTTTAAATATCTTCAATAATTATTTTTATATATATATAAAATTGATATATATATTATTGATATAATATATATATATATACATTGAAGTATTGAAGATATTTAAAATATTAAAATTATATTACAGGATAATTTAATGTCTTAGATACTGGTGATCACTCAGTCTAAGGCGTCAGGTTTGTTATACATGGAATTGCCGGGAAAGAGGATGTCAAGGCTCAAATATCGGTGTAACATTAACCTAGCGGTGATTCGGGTGTATTTCCTTAAAAAAAAGAAGCGAATCTTTTCTCTTCCTTTAAAAAGTTTATTATCAAATGCTAAAATGTTTATGACAAATATTCAAGAACTGTTGGTAATAACCACGTGTAAAGAAAATTCAACTCTGTTTCTACTAGCTACATATTTGATTTATTTGCGCGAACAAAATTATTTGTGATGAAAACTGCATAGACACATTATCTTTTATCGCGTCTCCTACACATCAATCTTAACTATTGACTGCTATGATTGGATCTTTTTTTTTTAAATTCTCAAGGTTTGTGTGTAAAGTTGGAAGCCCCATTCCGACCAAACCAGTTAACGATACAGGAGGCGGACAATATGACAACGTCTGTAGGTTGAGGTTAGAAAGTACGGTAACAACCTACTTTCTGCGCAAAAAAAAAAAAAAAAATC
>CABFOV010000125.1:212233-267872 GCA_902141375.1 Timema poppense
AAAAAAAAAAAATCTACCGTATCGCGCAGTGAATTTTGTACGCGGCAAAAACAAACGGCTCTCGGCATTTCATTGCCACTTTCTTTTCCTTGGCGCGGAACTCTGTGGAGTACGTTCGCTGATAGCTTGTTCGAGTGTGAACTATGAACTGAAAGTGTGTCCTATTAGACATTTTCCTTCACATTTTGAAATAGAGAACCTAAGCTCTCGTTTTTTTTTATATAGTTGCAAACATTAACATCCTTGTTTCTTTGCCTTTATGAAATGTAACGGTTTCAAATTGTAAGCACCTTCCTCCCCCCTCCCCCCCTCAAATGGGCCCGTATTATTTGGGACGTGTGCGATTTTTTTTCATGTGAGAGATTGGTGAATTGGCAATCGTCGACTCAACTTGAAGATTTTGTAAACGTATGAATTGGACACCGTCTATTCAACTAGAAGGGATTATAAAGAGGTGGATTGGGCACTAATAGTAGATAGGATTAAATAGTATAATATAAACAGGAAATTAATACAATAAATCGCAAGCAGATTTCAGTTCAGTATAAGCCCTCCGTTTGAACGTTAGCTATTCCAGACAGTACGCCCGAGGTAAAATTAATTCTTAAGGAGAGGGCGGCAAGGTTAGGTTAGGTTAGGTTATGTTAATATTGCTCAATCCCGTAGAGGGGGGATTTTACTGGTAGCCTAGGGTTAAAATCATTTACAGTCCCCTTACGATCTATTATTTTTCTACTTTTCGAAAATTGTTACAATCCTTAGACGTGGTCACAGATTCAGGTTAATAACTACTGATATACTGTGGCTCGAATCCCGACAAGGTTGAAATTTGAGTATTTATGTGGTCAGTAAATAAGAAAAGTACACGCCGTTTACACTAAATGGTTGCAGTCTTACCTTGACCTATTACATTATGGCCCTGTCTTATGCGTTATATCATAGTGGAAACATGCAAAATAAGCTTGTCAACTTTTAGCGTAAACAGAGTGTACATATGTGACTCAAAAATTGACTATAAGTGTGGTCTCAGGTGATAATGATTCCAGTCTTGTTGTGAACATTTTGTAAACATAAGAAAAATAAAATAATATTTATTTAAATAAGTAAACTATATTTCACATTTTTAAGAAGAATGCAAATTCCAACATTAAACCAATATTGTTTCTTAAATAACGCAAAAATCTGTTCTGCTGGAGGAAGGTGTCGGGGTTTGAAAGAATGATGCAGTGCTTAAAATATACCTTCGCGTATTCAAAGGCCAAGCTATCTAATCTGCAGCTGTCAATTTTGATAAATTATCACAAAATAACAAATAAAATTGTTCAACGTTAGTCGTAACAAAATATGGTTGCACTTTTTAAAAGGCGCTTCCTATGAAAATTGAACTGTATCTTAGTGGAAAACAACTTCTAAATAACGCAAAGGAAAAAATATATAGTACGGTGCACCGCACAAAATTTATCTATTTTTTTTTATATTTTAAAATGGAAATATTTACTGAAAATTCCTAATATTTTTGAACCGAAATAATGTACACTGTCTCAGAAACACTCCACCAAAGAGTATAGCGATCAATTTCAACTTTAAAAGACCTCTTTAAATATGTTTATGCGTTTAGCTCAGAAACTACTGGGATTATAAAAATAGATTACAAATGATTTTTTAAATTTTTAATAGGACTACACCTTTACAATAATAAATTAAATCACATTTTTCAAATAAATGGGGAGATATAATCAAAATAGGAAACTCCTGATAAGTTAAAGTACCCTCAAAGTTATTTTCATGGGAAAATAAGAGTTGCCATTTCGTTTGTAATGTTAGACAGTGCCTGGGCACAAAATTTAATAAAAATCGTTTGAGCGGATTTTGGGAAAATATTTATTTTTCTTTCTGCCCGTCATTTAACTACCATTAATTTTAGGGTTTGATATCTAATTCGAAAAATTCGTCGAGGGAACCTTATGAAAATCTTAGATACCAGGTTTTAGCCCGGTCGGTAAAATTATATCGGATCTAGGCCGAAATACAGGCGGACAGACGGCATCACGAAAACAACTTTTTCAGTTTCAGAGGGTGGACATTCATTAAAATATTGAGTTCAATTTTTATGATTATCACAATCCTTCTCTTTCTTAAGGGTCGAGAGAAAGTAAAAAAAATAGATTTGAGTTTCTCTACAAATAAAATATTAGATATTTTACTCAGTGGACCTTTATGTTTATCTTACATCTGACGTCATACACACCTGTCTAGTTGTTTAATTAGATCGGGGGAGATGGGGGAGATTAATTAATGAGAGTAATTACAACATATGTAACGACGCACGAGAATACCTTGTGGGCGTTCAACTCTCTTTCCTTACACACATTCGACGGAACATTTCCACATATCGACATAAACAAACATTCAAACGGAAACATGTCATGCGTTCCATCGTGACATCAAATTAGTTCATAAAACACGTAACAGTAAAGCTCCACATTAATAGTTGGACAAACAAACCCGAACGTTTTAATGGAGTTGCAAATATTTACTGGTATTACAAAGAAGGTAACAATCGGTAGCAAAGGGTGAAAGAAGTTAAGACAATGGTTTCGACCCTGACGTGATGAGATGAAGTTTTTTTTTTTTTACCAGTCACATTGAATTGAGAAACAGTCTTGAGATCGTATATTATCTTTCTGCGCACTATGTCATGGAAATTCTTTGACGTTGTTATATATGGCGAGAATTAGAAGGGAAAAGGTTGAATTCGAAGCTATTTTTCAAAGCTTGTTGCAACACAACTTGACGCACCTAAGCACTATCAACGCTAATGTAATAAATAAATAGAAAGAATGGGAAGAAAATGAGCAGTTAATACTTTGAGGCCTCTAGTCTAACTTCTGGTAACACTTCCCCCTTCCCTGAACGAGTATACACACTCACTCTAGTATATGTGACATGCATTTAAAATTATATTTTTCTTGTTTCCTATTACAGATAGATATATGCTTCCAAGGAATTTTTTTAATACACACCCTAGAAGTAAGATTCCTAATGGCCACTATTGTGAATAAACCAAAAGTTATAGAAGATTTTTTTGAAATAATGTGTTTACATTAAAAAACTACTTAAAGATTTTAAAAAATGTGTCAAAGTAAGATTGTTGCTAGAATTATATAATAATTTGTAGTTTTTATGTTTGGATATTTAAAACTCGCTGAATAAAACGTAAATACAGTATTATGGAAGATCCTATATCAACTTGCCGTGATGTCACAGGTAGGCAAAGTCGGTACATACACTCAAACCAGAAAACATATCGAAGTGTGATATCTTATTATTATTATTATTATTATTATTATTAGCACCGCGTCTTACTACCCGTTCGGGTTATACGCATGTGATATCTTGAATTCTTCACTTGACAAAAGAGAAATTGGGATCAATGTGATCGTTTTTTGATTTAAAAATAATTATGTTTAAATTTTGTTGTATATTTAATAAACAAAATTAGTTTAACGGTTTTACTTGTGTCTTTTCATTTATTTATTTTTAACGTATAATACCCAATACGATGATACGACGGGCTCTTAAGTTAATAGCTTGGTTTCAAAATTGAAACTATATAAATATAAATTGAGTGTGTTTGCATGATCAAGATCTTATAATATGTCACACATTCACTGAAGTTTTTAACAAAAATTATTTCAATTTATAAAAATAGAAAATAAATACTTTTATACAAAACGTCAAAAACTAAAAATACATCAAAATTAAATGAAAATAAACAAAAATTAACAATAAAAACAAGGAGGTTCTATTTAAGTATTTTGATTTTCATTTACTTTTTGATTTTCTTATCGCTACTTATTTTTTAGATATTTATTGTTAAATGTTATAAAACGTTAAAATGTTTTTAAAAACACGTGTCAAATAATTATTACGAACCTTACTAAAACACGCACTAATGGGCACTCTGAGAAAGACGTTAGTCTGGTTTTGTCTGGTTTGCCGGGTGTCGGGAGGTAAAAGAGATTAAATTCCGGCCGATTGTACTAATGTTTTAAAAAAAGGTTTCTCCCTATACATCCACGAAAATATAGATAGATACATTTCCATTTAATTCCACCTTTCTTAGCCTCACCTCTTTAGTGCCATTATAAGAACATCCCATACGCAAATGCGATTGTAATACCTCTAAAATACTTTCTTTTTCATCCTTACCCCATTAGAATAATTATCATATATGGGTGAAATCTGAACAGGTAGTAAGACGCAGTGATAAATTATTTTTGTACCATTGCGTACAACCCGAACGGATAGTAATACACGGTGACAAAATACAAAACCATAAAATACACTAATCCCACATACTTTTTTGTTATGTAAATATAATTATGTGATTTGTAAGAGTCGTTTGGCCTCTGTGCCACCTTTTTAATTCCGTACATGAAGTACCACGAGCAGGTTATAACAATCCGCGACCTCGCCCTCCGTTCTTTTATCAGTTGATCCTAAGAGTTCTATGTAGGGCAGAAACAAATATTGTAAATATGTAAACCTCGCCCAGACAAGTCCATATTCCGAGGTTATCGTTTTTTTTATCAAGTCATCTGTGCGTTCGTGTCAAGAGGCGTCTTCCTATTTTACAGGTGAAAATCGGAATACATAAAAATAAACAAATAAAAAACAAGTATACGGTGTTATTTATCAGTTCACCCTCTTAGAAATTCATCCCAAACAAAAGTATTAAGACAATTTTAAAAATTTAGAAATTTTAAAAATCACTATGGTTAAACTACTCTTAATTTAAGGGATATGATCCAAATAAAAAAAACTCTTAAGGTATAGCCACTTCGGTGGCTGCGTGGTATAAGGCATAACTCTCGCAATAGACTAGACTACCGGTGACGGGAGTATCAGAATTCGAATCCCGTTGGGGTTTATTGAGAGAGTTTTTTCCTAAATGGTTCTCCACTCGCTCTCCATTCATATTTTGGTACACTTTCTCTAAAGTAAACCTTACTAATCCCTAACAATCTAGCGTAATTAATACATATGCGTTCAACCCAAATGGGTGCTGTGCTTAAAAAAAATAGCATAAGAGCCAAGAACGTTTTTTCGCGCAGATAATTGATGGCTAAATGGCTTCACGTTCCTTATTGTCCTTTTAGAAACATCAGGGAACACCGAAAGAGTATGAAACCGAAAATTTAACAACGAAATTGAAGTAAATAGCAAATATATCTTTACATGAAAAGCAAATCTAGATTTGATTCATGGGCCCGCACTAGACTCTTCGCGGTCCCCAGGTTGGTAACCTCTGGTTCATGGCTATCATCAGTTATATAGGGTTTTTTTTTCCACGTCAAGAGCGAAGTTTGTGACGACAAACATTGCGAATATTGTTTTGTTCGATGGATGTGCAATTTGGCGACAAAAACAAGGAAAGAGAGTATTATATCCTGCCGGCTATGAAAGCGAAAGGAAGTACCGAATCAGAGCATGTCAACCCATAGAGGACCTATCAGCGGTCAACTATCGGAAATGACGGTGGCAAGGTCCCTCTGGTCGTTGTACCATATACCGCGAGTTTAGTTCCGGTTTGAAGGGTTCCATTTCGACGTACATACATCTTTAATGGTTACAAGCGTTGAAAATTAGTCTTTTTGAGGTCTAAATGGTTGATCATTATATTTAATTTTGTTGGGCTATGAATTTTGACCAGAGACGAAATTTTGCCCGCACTGGCGGTGTTACTGTGTATTCACAAGTTCACTGAACAATGAGAAGAGAGCTGAAAATGGTGCGCCACGTGATGAGGTATAAACCAATAACATGAAATCATCGAGAACTGGATAGATCTTTATTCACCAGAAGAGACAATCTTGGTTTGGTCCGCGCTTCTCTATACAATCCGCGTGAAAGAACCGATCAAATTTCAAAACCAACCGTTCTAATCCTTTCGCATGCGCTTGAACCAACCTATTTAATCAATTCGCATGCCGCTGAACCAAACTAATTGACTAAATCAGTGCGCATGTGCCTGAACTAATTGACTAAATCAGTGCGCTTGCGCCTGAACCAACCGACTCAATCAGTGCGCATGCGCTTGAACCAACCGACTCAATCAGCTACGCATGCGCCTACAAAGCGAAATACAAACAACGTCTCCTGTCTGGAAATAATTTGAAATAACTCATTGAATAAAAGGCGTTTGTGTCGTTCTCATTTTGAAATAATTAGAAAACATCAATTATGCTATTAATATATAAAATAACTGTTTATCCACTAGAAAACTAAATATATTGATAAACAGTTGTTTTAAGTTTTGGTTACAAATTATCTTGGATCAACATACATATCCGCTAGCGCGTGAATTGCTGTATCACTCGAGCAGATTATGAGGTGGTAAGTAATGGCTATCAGAAGGTTATTTATTGCAAACATTGGCTGGCAGTAGCTAACGTCAACTTATTCAAATCTAGTTATTGATGATATAGTATTACTAAGAAGTAACAGAATAATTATCTCCGAATAATTTGACAATATGCTAGTAGCTTCCAGCCAATGTTTGCAATAAAGAATCTTCGGCTAGTTGTCATTTACCTACACTCCTACTATAAATGGAGTGTATCTATAAATCTGACGTCAATTTCATGAAGAGGTGGTTTTGGGGTAAAACGCTCGCCTCAGGACCCGATGTGCGTGGGTTCAAACCCAGCCGGGATCGATGGATATTTCTAGAGAGATAAAAATCCGTAGAACAACTTCCCTTGGAAGGTAAGTAAAGCCGTTGGTCCGATACCGATTGTGGCATGTAAGAGAACCCTAGAAGGTACGTAAAAATACCTTTGTCACCAAAATTGGTAAGGCCTTTCGCACTCGCTCTTAGAAATTTTCGTGTGCTGATGTAATCAGTCAGTTCAGAAAGTGTATGTTAAATACCTCAAATAAATAATACTAAATAATAGGGTGAAAGGGGGAGGGGGTAACGTAACCACTAAATCTTAGACTCTTAAAATGATCTTTAAAGTCGCCGTTGTCAATTTAAGAGTGCGGAAAACCACTATTCGATCAATTTTCTGGTCCGGAAGAAAGCATGCACATAATTTCATGGTTAATATGTCTTGAGAAGTGCTCTTTAATCCACGTGCTCAGCGATACAGACCTTTATTCAGTTATTGATAGACAAATAGCGTTACATAAACTTATGTAACACCTAATCAACTGTTGGTGTGGAGCACTGAAACACGTTCGTGGCATCAGCGACAAGTTTTTTCAACGGTAACCCTAGAATCTATGTCACAGTGTTCGGGATCGTTTGTATCCCTTAGACACGACTCAACTACTTTGACGAAGTCGCCTACTTGGTGAGTTCGAAGTTATTTTGAACTGGACGCACTTAAGCACTCAAACAAGATGCCCAGTCAAACTATATCTTAAAATTCACCGACTTTTCCAGGTGTTTGAAAGCAAATTGCCAATTTCTACACTAACTATAGTGTTTACTCACTAAATGGCATTAGAAACTCGAAAGTTCACTGTCGTACTTAAAAAATTACGCTACCTATTCCTATCTTGAACTAGGTCTATATAGTCCACCTCATTACACCCTATCTCTTTCAGGTCCATTCTAATGTTATCCTCTCATCTCCTTCTAGGTCTTCCCGTTGGGTCTGCCAATCAATACCATGAACAAGATTCTAGAATTTCCTATTATTTTTATTTATTACTAGATTACTACATTACTATACATTACAAACATTTTCTTAACATCGCAACTTAGTGTAATAATATTTTAGAGACACATTCTGAAATGATGTCACTCTGCGAAGAAGTTAAAGGGTTTCAGCCTAAAGCGATTGGTGCGACCTAAGTTAGATTTCAGAAATATCATGTTGAGACATTGAAAGATCGCTTTACGTTAGTACAATTTAAAACTGTTGTAATACACACACATATATATATATCGCGCTAATCCGGTGTTAGACTAGACTGCATAAGACGGAGAGATCGGGGTTCAATCGCGGTTGGGTGCACTGGTTTTGTCCCCCCCCACCCTAAATCATTTTCCACTCTCCCTCCACGCAAATGTGGGTGCACTTTATTTCGATTAAACCTTTTTAATCCATAGCCCGTTAGTGTAATTAGTGCATAGGCGTATAACCCGAACGGGTAGTAAGACGCGGTACTAAAAAAAACCTTGGCTGAAGAAATTAGATAGAGGGGTGGAAATGTGACACTGAAATCACATGTTGACCTTGAGAATTGAGATTAGTAAGCACAACTGTGTTTAAAGAGATTCGTGGTGAGTACTAATTGGAATAAATATGTGAATTACTGCCATGAGCATATTAGCATTTGATTATAAGCTATTTAAATTGAGAGAAAAAGTTGTCATCAAATTTCAGGACACCTTTGACGGATATTCACGAACTGTTGATATCAATATGTGAAGAAAATTATTCTATATTTCTACAGGAGAAATATTTGATTTATTTTGACCAAAAAAACTTTGCATACAGTCTAAATGTCAAGTTCCGTTTTGTCGATGACAGGGAGGTCTAATTTCGAATCTCAGCCGCCTGTGCTGAGGATGTTATTTTCCTAAATAGTTTCTCACTCTACTTTCACCCGAATTCAAATGTAATACCTCTCCACTATACCTTTCTACACCCTATTCCTTTAAGTGTGAATATCCTAACGTGTATTAAAATGAGGTGTACAGACAAAAATAAAAACATAAGGAGGGAGTGTAGTCTAATGAGATAGACAAGGGGTCAAGGAAAACAAGTGTTTGCAACCAGCCAGGTACAGAGGGGGGTGCGATCCGGACTAAGACCTTGCACGACATGAAAGAAAGCGGGTGGGGGGTGGAAATGTACAAACCATATATATTAGATTAATACCTTTTGGAAGGGATTATGCTAGTGGTGTGCAAAAAATTATAACGAAATATGATAGATTAGTAAATTTTGAAAAGAGTTATGTTTTAGTTGTTAAATAAGTTAGTAAAAATAATTATATATTATCACTCGTAGATTAATGTTTTTAGTAAGTGGTAATAGTTTTATTGTGCAAAGAGCTAATACAAATATGTTAGATTAATACTTTTTGGGAGAGGTGTGCTAAATGTTATTGGAGGTATTGGTGTGCTAAATGTTAGTAAATAAAAAAATATATTAATAAGTTCGGGGAGGGGTTATAACACTAGAGTGCAAAATGGTGATGATTAAATATATTACATTAATAATTTTTGTGGGGGATTCATAATATTGTTGGCCAAAATGTTACTAACGAAATATATTATATTAATAATCTTTTGTTTATTTTTTCGAGTCCCACTCCCTGTTTGAGCTATAGGCACTATATCACACTTCTAAAGAAAAAGAATAAAGGCAAAATTTAAGAGTAAATGTGTTCGTATATGTGTGAAAGGAAAGTGGGAAATCAATGACTTAAGTAAATAAAACCATTAAACCACTCAACCTGGGTTCGAGCTCAGACCTTCTCTTCACCAGTAAACCACACTAGGTGAGCCTGACATTTCATACACCAATGTGAGTGAAATATAATGTATTACTGTGGATTCCCACACTCGCCGGAAAACAGAAACGGGGTCACGTGACGAGCTCTAAGACAGCCACAAGATTTGCGCCTAATTGTTGCGAGCTGTTCTGCTAAAGTTCAACTCGTCTCTACTTTGTCGGATCTGTCTGAGATATTCGGTACGAGAGGACCAATCGAATCTCAAAACCAACCATCTCTAATCAGTGCGCATGCGCTGTAGAGCTAGAAGCAAGCAGACAGCTTCGTTGACTTTAGTCAGGATATTTGGAACAACCCGTTGATATGAAGCGTGTGGATGGATGTATCGGATTATGCAACGACACAGCGTTATAATTTGAAAACATCCATCGTGACAAAAATATATTTCCATCCAATGCTGATAATCAGCTGTTAAGTTTGCATTGCAATGCATCGTGGGTCAATCAACATCATACAGCGTGTGTTTTGCTACCTCACTAGAGCGGATTCTATTATCTATTTTAGGTGAACATGTGAACCAAGCTTTACACCCTGTAGAAAAAGTCAAAAGGGGAAAGCGTTTCCCCCACCCTTTCAAGGTGAGTCACAGGGTAGAAGATCACCAAATCGGAGAAATTTCGTTTGAATGAGTTTAAAAGTATATATTTGGATGAATTCAGGTCACTTAAATTGGGGGTGGGTTTTCCTGAATAACATTTCCTGCTCTCTCCCTCACCTCAAAAATGCAGGTCGATTAATAATAATCCTCATCCCTACGTAGAGTAAATAAAGGAATATCCCAAGCGGGTGGCAACACTTAGTGGATAAAAGAAAAGCTATTTACGGGAAGGAAATTTGTCTTTTCTCTCCAATGACTTATAATCATTAAAAACCATCTTTACATATTTCTTGGCCATGTGAATGTGTTCAAAATAAAGCTAACGATCTCCAATGACTCATCTCTTTGCCCGAAGAAAACCTGTCACTTGGGAATAGGGAAGTGACATGACGAGGAAAAAGTGCTGTTGTATTTCACTGAATCACCAATCAGTCAGTCAGTCAGTCCATTACCACGGTCAATGAGAATCTTATACGTGTTTGAGTGACGTAGAGTTGAGGTTTGTGATTAGGACAGCATGACAATCCAGGAGGTGTTGAAACAATTCTTCTCCTCCCCAAACACGTTTAATCTTACTTGAGTCCATTCGTCTTTGTGATTGTAACTGACAGCAAGCAGAAGATGTAAAAACGTGTTTAAAAAGGAAAAACACAATCAAAAACTATTTGTTTGTTGTGGAAATTTTGATTGCCAAAAGTGACGGCAACTCAATAAATGGTCTTACATATCATATGATTTGGCGGATGGATACATAAGAGTAGATCTGGTATTTTTTTCTTAGCTGTCACTTAAGCTGGATGGAATGTATTCATCCTTCTGCGTCAAGTCATGTGATCTACAGCTGTCATTCTTGACAGATATTATCGACACCTGTAAATAACGCTAATAAAATAGTAAAATGTTACCAATATTTACCATTAAAAAAATGTGTTTGTAATTTTTCAAAAGGCCCTTGCTATAAAAATTGGACTATTCTCATTTCCCAGTTCCCCCCCCCTCCCTAACCCCCCCTCCCGCCCCACTCCTCTCCCGTAAGTCGGTCCACTTCATATTCACAAGTGAAATGTTCTTTCTCACTTAACCATAGACAAACTTATTTACAATGCCTTCAACGTTCATAAAATATTTAACAATACAAAACGTCGAAATAAAATCCGTATATGCATTAATTTCCGCTAAGTTAAAATTGTAATTACATTTTATAGTTGTACGCTTTAAGAATCTTTACTGTCAATAAATGATGGCCTTGACCATCAAGTTATCAAGCGCATAACTTGAAGGGACATAATTATTTCAAGGACTGGCCCTGTGTATGTCAGATTCCCCAACCGTCTCGCTACCTGTATCGGTGGTTGAATCGTCTAAGGCGTTGAACTCATTCATAGACTCATGTACACTCCGTTTACACTGATAGGTAGAAGTTCTTCTTTGACGGATTACACTATGGCCCTATCCTATAAGGTACGCCATAGTGGAAACATGTTTGTTACCTTTCAGGGTAAAAGGAATGTACTTGAAGAATTTTTTTTTTACTTGCTTCGGTGGCCTTATGGTTTAAAGTGTCACTCTCGTGATAGACTAAACTCCCGAGGGCAGTGAGATCGCGGTTCGAATCCCAGTCGTGTGTATTGAGGAGTGTTTTTCCTAAATGATTTACCCCCAGTCTTCCTCCCCGCAAATGCTGGTACACTTACTCTAAATTCAACCTTCCTGATCCCTAGCTCATTATCGTAATTGGTACACAAGCGTATAGCCCTAACAGGTAGTAATACGCGGTGCTTAAAAAAAGTTACGGTGCACTGCACAGACTTTCTCTTTCCTTTATCTAAACTATACTTAAGTAGCTCGTAAGATATGACAAACTAAATAATTACATTGTTATAGAAACATTATGGAAAAAAAAGAACATCGTATTTCACCAAAGAACAAACGTAAAATTATATACACTGTCACAGAAATATACTATTTGTTTTGTGCCTTTTCTACTCCCCATTTCACAAAGATCTATTTAAAATATATTATATATTTATAATATAAAATAATTGATAATATGGAAAAATCTAGTTTTTATTCCCTTCTTATTTTATATATATTTTCTTCTATGGCGACATGTTTTGGTGAATTTTACACAATCTTCAAGACTTATATAAATTAAAGATGTGTGTATAACCCAAACGGGTAGTAAGACGTGATAATAATAATAATAATAATAATAATAATAATAATAATTTACTAAAGATAATCGATTTTACTTCATACTATTGGAAAGTTGTGAAACACTCTCCAATAGTATGAAGTAAAATCGATGATCTTTAATACAGATAAAGACTTGAAGATGGTGTAAAATTCACCAAAACATGTCGTCTTCATAGAAGAAATAATATATATAAAATAAAGATAAGGGAATAAAAACGAAGATTTAACCATATTATCAATTATTATATATTTGCCTAAAATATTATTTAATATAAAAGTTTATTTTTAATAATACTACAAATATGCAATGATAGTATATTTCTTAACTCAATTGTGGAGATTCGAGCAAAATTGGAAATTTCTGCTTACATAAGGTACCCACAGAGTAGTTTTCATGGGAAAATGAGACGCACCATTTTGTTTGTAATGTTAAACACTGCCTGGATACGTATTTTAATCAAACTCGTTGAAACAATCACCTTTTTTTCTTCTTTCTAGTTTCACCCATAAGTAAATTACCCTTAATTTTAGAGTAGGATGAATAATTTCAAAATTCCCTCTAGCTAACTTTAAGGAAAATCCTAGATATCAAGTGTTAGCCAGATTAGCAAAATTATTTTCGACTCTAGTCCCAGTAACAGAAGACAGACTGCTTTTCTAAAAAAAACTAACCCATTTTTATGTTCATGGGGTTGATATCCATAAATATCTCACTTTAGTTACAATACTTTCTTTCTTCGGGGGGAAGACAAACAAAAAATTAACAAAATAAACGATGGTATGGTTATTCTAACATATAAATTGATATGTATGCAGAAAGTGTAACAAAATTTTTAAGTTTAGAATTATTTTATTATTACGAAAGTAGAATGCCAAATAATTCTAAACGGTACTTTGTATTTTAAAAGATGTATATAGACCTTGTTCAAAAGGCCCTATCTGGCCATTCGTTCTTATGTAGGGCCTACTCGAGTTTTAAATATAATCTTATTATTGGGAAGGCACGTATTTGGGCCAGTCTGCCTACAGTCCTCGAATTTTAAACATAAGCATAATGGATGGGTAGGCACGTATCGAGGACATGATTTCAAGGGCGAATAATTTAGTCTTATGCACATCCTTACTACCCATCCAGGATCTCCGCATATTTACATTAATGCGCTAGAGACGGTGATGGTAGAATTTAGAGTAAATGTAACCCACATTTGCATGAAAGAGGGAGTGGGATTTTTTTTTTTAATCATTCAGTACATCTGACCGGGATTTTAGATCCGATCTGCCCGTCGCCATAAATTCAGTCTAACACCAAGTGACGCCTGAGACCATGTGACCACCGATGCGGGAAAGAAGGAATAAGTGGAATAGAGGTGGTGGGCTGGCTAAAATAGGGCTAGAGGGAGGGTAAACACTTATATATTTAACAATGCTTTGTGAAAACGTATTTGCGGTTCCTATATAGATCAGTTCAAAGCTTAGGGTAAACATAACGTCTTTCAAACCACCAACTAAGCGGGTTCCCTGTTCTCGGTAGCAACGGCTCTTCAATGTATTTGCTAACCTCTATAATATTATTGCAGCTCTTGGGTCAGGGTTTCTTACCAAATTAAAGACGTTCTTATCAAATTCATCCCAAACACTTGATGAACTTTGTTCTGGAATGACAGGTAGTGGAGCTAGAGGCGTCGTCCCTCCAATTATAGCTCTCTCTCTCTCAATCACTTGATTAATTATGGCATTTTTTACCCTTTCAAAACTATGGGGGTCAGAAAATCCATGGCGCCTGAACCGAGGATCCAAAACTGTAGCTTCAGCAAACACTTTGTTCTCTTCAATGGCCTTAAAACGTTTTTTTAGAGCTTCCAACAGTTTGATGGCCATTTCCTTCACGTAATTTCTTACATCAGCTCGGTTAGTAAATTTATTGTACCACATTTTCAGGGCCTGGCTAAGCATGATTATTTTGGAAGCAGTAACTTGCTTTTCGTTGCTCATTTCTTCAGTGCAGTCTTTGAACACTTTTAATAGCTCACACACCTGCCTTATGATAGCAACGTCCTCATTTGTAATGTTGTCTAGTTCAGGATAGTTGATGGACTATAGTTGACATCAACGAATTTCTCACTTCGATGATGCGATGAAACATGTCATTGCTTGAGTTCCAGCGTGTGGCAACGTCTTGCTTAAGTTTTAGTGTGGACTCTCCCAATTGTTGTTGCATTGCTTTCAGTCGGCCGCTTG
The DNA here is from genome assembly GCA_902141375.1 of Timema poppense. NCBI lineage: Eukaryota > Metazoa > Arthropoda > Insecta > Phasmatodea > Timematidae > Timema > Timema poppense. The sequence continues at coordinate 226,806 of CABFOV010000125.1, forward strand.
CTTGGGGACTTCTTTTAAAAACTCGACCACTGTTTTTATCTCTTGTAAACCATACTGCACAATAAGATTAAGATTGTGTGCAAAGCATGGGACGTGTTTCCACTCGGTCAATCGTAATTGCTGCAACAATGTTGGCCGCATTATCACTAACCACAGCAATAACCATTTCTTCAATACCCCATTCACGAGCAACTCGTTTCAGTTTGTTAGATAGGTTTAGGGACGTGTGTTTGTTATCATATTTAAAACAGTCCAAAAGACAAGATTTAAGTTCCATGTCATTACTAATACAGATGTAATGAGCCGTAATTGAAATGTAGCTCTCATTACTAAGTGATGTCCAGCTGTCCGTCGTGATTGTGATATCATTTGTATTAGGTCTACTCAGGTTTTTTTTTTACTTTCTCCCTTGTCATGTTATATAGTTGAGGCACTAGGATGCTTAAAACTTTTTTGCGGCTTGGCATTTGGTAAGAATTGATTAGCTTGTACACATATTTTTGAAAATGAGGGCTTTCTACAATTTGAAAAGGAAAATAATTTTTAACCAATGTCTCTACAAGTGTAAAGTCTATTTCATCAATTTTTTTTTTCCAGACAGAGGTTTATGAAAATAGATACTAATCGTACTTTGAGTAAACCCACGTATTCCAGTTAAGTTTAAAAGGGAGGTTGAAGCTGGTATAATAGGTGCTGTTTGCTGTGATTGTTCCTTATTGTTTCTTGAATTATTCAAAATAATTTCTGAAGGATCGTCAAAATTAGTGTCATGAGTTTCACTAGCTAGAGGGTTGGAGGCTGGTGTAGACCATGCTATAGACAATACGGCTGTGGGATGTACCGAGCGTAAATGACGGTATGGATTAAAAGTACTTCCTCCTTTAAAATAAATACATTTAGAACAAAAATTACATTTCGCTAAACGTTCGTTTTGTTCCGTAAAATAAAACCAAATTCTACTGGTTCTGCGAGGCCTTGATTGTGTGACCATTATGATCAAAATACATTCACAGTCTACTTAAAATTATAAATGCTAAACCACATTCAGAATTTTACCAACACAAATACACATAATAGTTTGATTTATTATCTAAAATTTAGCACTAACATCAATAAACATAAACATTAAACCGAAACAGTTAAAAAAATAAAGTCTAAAATTAAGAGATATCTAAAATACAAATAAAATGACAATAATATTCCGGTAGAATGAAGAGCGCGTGAGAAAGCAATCAAAAGCGAATTGGTTAGGGATAGATAGACCACACAAAGAATGCGTAATCAGCAGTAGGAGGGGAAGATTGATAACTCACTCGCGCTCCCAGCTCCACCGGTACCTCTGGGAAAAAGAGCTGAGCAGCATACGCGCTCTTTCAGGGAGCGAGCCAAACAATGAACTAATAGGGTCATACTTTCCTGGTCACTCACAGCGTTTACTAAGGGTTTTCAAAAAGAGAGAGATTATTAAATAGATGTACCCGCTTCAGTGACCGAATGCTCTATGACGTCACTCTCGTGTTAAACTGATCTGATGAAGACTGGGAGATCTGGGTTCGAATCGATTGACCACACAAAACAAGAGAATGACAATTGTTTTCCATCAACAACCGTTCAGTTCCCTCACATCTAAGATTCAGTGCAGATGGATGAGCCTCACATTTAGGGATCATCCATAAACCACGTGATGCTTTTTTTCTTATAATTTTTTACCCTTCTTCCCCAACCCCATTTAACACCAAAAATACATTTAACCCGACGCCTCCTCCCTTCATCCTGTATTACGTAAATTTTCACATCAGGAGTGAATGTCATCATTTCATTTGGAAGCTTTTGTAACACTAAAAGAGGAACTCCGATTTAATACATCTCAGAATCAGAAGTTATCTATAAGTAGGCTATGTTTATTAGCGGCGAGAAACATGTACAGTTATTTTGTCATTTTGTCAACATTAGAATTTAAGTATAAGATCTATGTTACGTAACACACTGACGTACCCACCCTTCCCACCCATGTAACAACATAGAGATTAGAGCTCCCCTTTTACCTCCTTTCAACAGCGTTACGTGATTTATGGATGACACCTTATTCCGTATCGTATGCCTATCAATACGCCCGATACTCAAAGGTTAAAAAAAATATCTCGGGTAAAATAAGTTCTACTGTTTTAGATTCGGCTCAATGTTTTTTAAGCATATGTACGCTGATGACTTTATGATGTGGAATGTTTAGTTTAATGGAAGTGTACCCGCATTTTCATGGATGAAGTGTGTAAAAACCATTTAGTAAAAAAAAACTCGGTACACCTGTCTTGAATTTGAATCCCGATCTCCCTGTAGTCGGCAGTCCAGTCTATTCCGAGAGCGACGCCTTAGAACATGCGGCCACCGAAGCGGGTCGGCTCAATGTTGATGTCACTGAGTTTTTAAGTCGAGTGTTTAAAATGCGTACGTTTCCGTGCATGTCAAACCAGAGCGCATGCGCGCGGCCTGAACTAACTGTAAAAGCTGTATATCTTGTACGTAATACTAGTTGACAAGTATGTTAAACGTGTAGCGCAGGCTTGGAACATGCGCAATGGGTGACCGATGCGGGTTAAAGAGAGGAAATGTTTTAACTTTATATTTCCGGGGATTCGATTGGATAGAGGATGGAAAGCTTTTTTTTTTATCAAAGATTCCCGTTTTTTTTACGTGGTCTGCAACTTAATATTCGTGCAGGCTATCCGCGTATTTACAATAATAAGGTGGGCATGAGAAATGTAGAACTAAGAGGAAATGTACCCACTTTTGCGTGGAGGTAGAATGTAAACTATTTAGGATAAATACACCCCAGCATACCCAGTCGAGTTTTTAACTCTATGGGCAAATAAGGCTAGATGAGCATTGCTTTGGCAGAGGTATGAAATTGACTAGTGATCCTAGCTTTGATCCGGAATTATCGAGTGAGCGGTTAATGATCCTAGTTTTGAGCCAGAATTATCGGGGGAGCTGTTAGTAATCCTAGCTTTGATCCGGAATTATCGAGTGAGCGGTTAATGATCCTAGTTTTGAGCCAGAATTATCGGAGGAGCTGTTAGTAATCCTAGCTTTGATCTGGAATTATGGTGTGAGCTGTTAATAATCCTAGTTTTGATCCTTAATTATCGGGGTAGCTGTTAGTAATCCTAGCTTTTATCCGGAATTATCGTGTGAGCTGTTAATATTACCAGCTCTAAGCTTGGAGGCCGGAGTTCTATCTCGACTGTCTAAAGTGAGGATAGTTTCCCATCCTCTTTTCAAGTGAATGAGTATTGAGTTACTCAAAGTTATCAATCCTATTCTCTAAACTCAGTAATATGTGATAGCTAGTTCTAGCACAAAAAAAACCCGTGAAATTAAAACAATTAATGTTTAATTTTTCTTTGTAATACCGCTAAAAATATTTAAGAAAATAATCTTCTAAAAAAATATGTTGAGTACATTTTGGCCAAAGGACAATTTTTAATACAAACTGTTTGAAAAATAACTAAAAAATTAGAATTTACCAACCAAAATAATTTCGTTAAATGATTTATTTTATTTTAATAGCAACAAACCCGCTTCGATGCCCGCATTGTCTAATGCGTCTCTCTCGAAATAATCTAATCTGCCGATGACGGGGAGATCGAGGTTCGAATTTCGGTCGGGTGTACTGAGAGTGTTTTTTCCAAAATGGTTTTCCCCTATCCCTCCATGCAAATGCAAGTACACTTCCTATTAATATAACCTTCCTAATCCCTAAGATCATTAGCGTAATTAGTACTTAAGCGTATAACCCAAACGGATAGTAAGACGTGGTGCTAAAAAAGTTGCATGTATGTAATACATATATAGACCATGATTTTGGTTTCAAAAGCAGTAGATAACATTTAAAAGTATTTCTTTACGGCCAACATTAATAATATTTTACTTTATTATTTTTGTAATTCTATTGATATTATTATTATTATTATTATTATTACTAGCACCGCGTCTTACTACCCGTTCGGGTTATACACACTTACGCTAATGTGTAATGGTAGGGTGGTTGTGAGATGAATTGGAGGACCTACAGTTTAACGTGGGATCCGAACCACGGTGGAGGCCTGGCATTCCCCACATTCACAAGTTGGGATTAATACACGTATTGTCAGAGGTGAAGGAAGGGTTCGGCAATCAGATAAGTCTGTGCCGGTACCGAAGATTGAACACTGGACCCTCAGCACAGAAGTCTGACACCTTACCCCTAAGCCACCAGGTCACCCTCTATTGATATTGATAATATCTATCAAAATTGACAGATGTAGACGACAGGACTTGATGCATATGTATATTAAAATTGTTTTAGTGACTTAAGTAACAGATACCTGATCATACCGTTCGTTCCTTTACGGGGTAGGCAATAAACTGTGCATATAGCTCAAAAAACCACTCTGTACTTAATTCATCCTCACTAACTTTCTCCACACGTTCCTATTCTTGCATACTTCCTTTGTTTCAACAATATCCATACACCGAGCCACAAATGCTCTTTTATTCTTAAAAGAGTAAAATCTTACAATGCAAACAAAGCTGTTCAATTTAAAGAGCATACTGAATTTTCCCAACAAATTAAATGTGAAAATAAGGTTGATAAATTGAGGCGTATCTCTAAGAAAAACACCAAGTATACCTCGATTTTCTTATGAATGGACATATCTGACAGCTATAAAAAAATTTACTAGATACACTTTCACGTATTCATTCATCAATTCATGTGATTTGCAGCTGTCACTTTTGATAGATATTACCAAAAACTATAAAGTAACACTAATAAAATAGTTAATTATTATCAATGTTGACCGAAAACTAAATTATTATATTTTCTAAAAGGTGTTCCAGATGTCAATACGTAAGAAAATCAAGATGTATTCCTGCATTTTTACGCTAGTCATTCATAGCACGCTCTAACATATGTTTTGTTTTCAATGATTTTAATAAAAATTCATTTTAAATTGATTTCAAAAACTGACATAGCACCGTATATTATATTATATTTTTTTTAAAGTGACGTTGAAATATATTAGCTCACTCTTTTAAGTAGTACAACATTACTTTGATGATATGTTTTATAATTAACTACCCTCAGCATTTCCATTAAATTAACGAGCTCTTTTTTGTTTTTAGAACCTTTTTTACTTTCCTCTATTTCTGACTTTCCCTCGTAGTTATTTTTCCTTATTTAATTACATATTAAAATCTATGTTAAAAACTAATGATAACAATTTGTCGGTGTAAAGCTCGTTTTTTCAAAACATTATCACGAGAAAAATTTTAGTTTACTTTTGTGCATAGTGTTAAACCACAGACACAACATACAGTAACCGGCTTCGTTGGCCGCATGGTCTAAGGCGCTATTCTCGCAATAGACTAGACTGCCGTTGACGGGGAGATCGAGGCTCGAATCTCGGTCGGGTGTACGGTTTTTTTTCTAATATGGTTTTCCACCTTCCATTTATGCAAATGCAAGAACACTTCCTAGGAATTTAATCTTTCTAATCGCAGAAACCATTAGCGTAATTAGTACATAGGCGTATAGCCCGAGGTGCTAAAAATATACAGAAACAATTAACAGGGGATGTAATGTTTTTAGTTACTTTGTCACTATATTCACGTGTGGGACATTTCATTCAACATTGTACTCACGTATAACCCGAACGGGTAGTAAGACGCGGTGCTAAATAATAATAAAAACATTGTACTGTCCAATTTTCATAGAAAGGGATCTATCCTAAAGAATAAAAATTAGTAGTATTCATACGTCAAATAATATGATATATAACTGTAATTTTGATAGGTATCAAAGATACCTATAAAATAATATAATAATATAGTAAAAATGCTATCAATGTTGACAGCAAAAAATATATTAGTATTATATAAATGGATTTTCTTATGAAAGTTGGACTTAGCAGGCGTACTATATTTGTAACTAATGTTTGAATAAATTTTATTTATAAAAATATATATTAGACCCAACTATATAAAATCCCACTTTAAGAATTCATACCCATCAATCAGAACATTCCTCATAAATTTAAACAAATTTGTGAAGGAAAAAAAAAATACAAATAAAATTATTTACTTATAAAAAATAAATCACAGACTACCTACCAGAACGAATATTAATTACTTAAGTTTATAAAAAGATTATATTTAAAACTCACATGAAAAAAGACGCCGTCGCTTGGGGTTGGTCCAGAATGTTTTCAAATCACTCAAAATATATCTCCCGGAAAAAAAAGAACACCCAACACTTTTATATAATAAAAAAAACAACACTGTTGTCCAACAAGTTGTCACTAAGGTTGAACCAGAAGCTCTCAGGTGGTATCAAATGTTCCCCCCTTTCTTTCCTACTAGTTCTGAAAGTCTTCCAAGTCTGCTGCTAAACGTGTGAAGGAGAGGAAGGATAATATACAGATAGACAACCTGTTGGTTGCGCGCTCCCAGAGAGAAAGTGTACTTCACACAACTAAACACAACACACGACTAAAAGCTTGATATAGACACACCAAGGGGGATTGTCTGTCCTATGCCGAGGGGGAGAGGGTGGTGGTGGTGGTGGTGGTGGTGGTGGGGATTTTTCTACCTCTCTCTAACTCGGTACCACCGACTCTGCAGGAGGATTGCTTGGTCTCAGGTGCAAACCGGCAGACCATATCAGCTGGAGACCCCGTCGTCGTCTTCGGAGGGTTCTTGATCACGTGACGGGCCCATGGGAAAAGACTCTAGTCCCCCTCCCCCATTCCCCTCTAACTCCTCCGTCCCCCTCCCCTTCTTTTTCTCAACAGAGAGTAAAGGACCTTTTTTTTTTTCAAAAAGTTTCTTGTTGATGAATGATGATATAAGGGGGAGATATTGTTAAAAAAAATTAGTTTGCTATAAAACAATCAACCCCCCGCCCCCCCTGTAACACCTTTTTTTTCAAACTGTTTGTTTACTGCTCCTCATATTCTCCTCCTAACCTCTCCTACCCCCCTTCTCTCCATTTTTTTCCCTTTCTCAAGTTCACACATAATTATGTTCGGAGACATCGCGTATCAGCAGTTGGAATTGTTTCAGTGGCATCATCACGATTCTGACGAAGAAGTGATGTTGTTGCCGTTCAACGATATCTTGGTCCACGTCACATCACGTGGCTTCCGTAAATTAAACTTTTGGTTGGAAATTGGATTGATGTATTGAATACGACATATTTTTTATCATATATTTACTATATAATATTCATTAAGCTTATTAGTTTTATTAGCCTATATAGTTTAAATACTGGAAGTTTGTAGTGGTTTTTAAAACACGACGTAAGAATTATAAAATACAACACTATTATCAGTGACTATATAATATATAAATACATATACATAAAGTCCTACTTATATATATATATATATATAAACAGTGAAATTACATATACAATGACTATATATATAATTTGTCTATAATGCCTAGACATATGTATATATCATTTCAGTTTTAGTATATATATACATAATTTCACTGTTAGTAGTGTTGGATTGGATTTATGACGTTAGTTAAAAATACTTACAAACATAAAGTGTTTAAAAAATATACTCAAATAGAGCAGACTTAAAGAGGGGATGTAGTTGACGTAAGAATATGTCAGTGTCCTTGCAGTTTTCATAACTAAACTTTTTTTGGGCAACATAAAAAAAATATTTCTTCAGTATAAAAATAATCTAATTAATGGTCTTCACATGGTGACCTCATCAGTTCTTGAATATTTGTCAAGGGTGTCCTGAAATTTAATGACAACTTTTTCTCTTCATTTAAAAAAGTTTCTCATATAATGCCGCGATGCTCATGACATGTTCAACAACTGTCGATATAAATTTGGGAAGAAAATTAAACTCTATATTTTTACTGGATCAATATTTTATTTATTTTGCACACAAAAAAAGTTTTGTTATGAATTTTTTTTTTTAAACTCGTACTTTATTTCATAGCCTTCCATCGTACCTTAAGAATAAATAACGAAGAGGATAAATTTTAATAAAACAGTCTAGACAAAGTATCGGTGCCAACTTTGTGCGCCGGATCGGGATCGAATAGCTGCCTGTAAGATAAGTGAGGATTGGTAGCCACTCACCTAACATCCTCATTGTGTTCATATCAATGCACTAGTACTCAGCTTCAATGCAAACATAATTTACAGTTCAATTTTCATAAGAAATATAGGCCTAAAGCTATTATTTTGCGTTTAACATTTATTAAATTGTATTATATTACTGATGTTGTTTTATAGGTATTGACAATATCTATAGGAAGTGCCAGTTTCAAATCACATAACTTCACGTATAAATACGTGAATGTAGATTTAGTAACTTTTCGGAATCTGTCTACATTCGATTAAAACGTAACCGGTTCCCAGTGTAACAACTACCCAACTCCACACGGTTAACATGCATGCTCTGTGTCATGCGCTACGACTTAACCATTTTTAATTATTACCTAAGTCCAGATTGTGGTACAGGGCAAAGATTGAAGTTTATGACGTGACGCAGTTAGTATTTGTTCAAATATGGATATAACTAGTTTTGATAAACTGAGTCTGAAGGCACCTTCATAAGCTAAAGTAAGATTCTGATAGAAAGTAATTCCATAAAAAAACTTTTTTGCGATAAGCATTGATATTAAAGAAATATATTGGCATTATTTCATAAGTATCAAGTAGGAGTGTGTGGGATTCCCACGGGAAAAAATATTTCCCGTTTCCGACCCGATTGTTGGGACAGAGATGCTATAAACTAAAAAAATTCGGGAATTTTTCTTTCATTCCTGAATATAGAAAACAGTAGGTAATTCAACCCATGTTTATGTTTACAATTATTATTTGATATATGTTGGGTATTTATTTAAGTTATTTTGGTTAGTTTATTTATTTTATATCTCACTTAGATATTCATTTAACAAATTAAATATTGCACAGGGTTTTAAGATAGTATTATAAATAATTAATGCTATACATTTTTAATTCCCGTTCTCGTCCCGAAGTAAGGGATTATAACATTCTCGTTTCCGTTCTCGTCTCGAACGAAAAAATCGCAATCTTGCACACCCCTAGTATAAAGGTTTTAGAAAGTGGGGTTTTGGGGGTTCCAGCCCCTTTGAGATTTGATTGACCCCCTTGCCTTGGAGGTTCCATATATACGTGCGAAAACGCCCTTAAAAAACTAGCTTTCTATCTCCTTGAAAGGCATTAAAAATATCTACTAAAAGTGACAGCTGCAAATCACATGACTTGACGTATAAATGCATGAAAACTATTTCAATGAATTGTATAACTGTCATAAGTTCCTTCTTATCCAAATTGGACTGTATACCTATATCCCACGTCCTAAGAAAAAAAATTGTTTTCGATAGCAAATTTCGTTAAGTTTATTGTTATTTTTCTGGCTTAGCATCTTATTAACTTTTCAATACATTTACTCCAACTGAGGTTGGAATAAATGAAGGGCTATTTAGAATAAGTGTGGTCCCGCATTTGCTTTGGAAGAGAATGAGAAACCGTTTAGAAAAAACTACTCTCGTTATATCCGGATGGGATTCGAACCTCGGGCCTCTACATAACCGAAAAGCCAGAACATACGAGGGTGATACCGTATCCTGCCTGCTAATACATGTAGTTAAATAAATAGAGTCTCTAATAGTTAGCAATAATTATTCTTATAATTACGACAGAGAAGAAAGTATTGGTTTGCAAAACAAATAAAAGCAACCAAGGATTAACTTTTAAATAAGTTATCTAATTTTTTTAAATAACTTATAGTAATAATTATATAAATAATTCAAAGGTATACGAGATTAGTTTTCCCAATCTTAATGTCATAGTGAAAGTAGTTTTTTTAATATCACGTCTTCCTACCCATACAATCCATACGCCGTTTATTTACGCTAACGGGGGACATATAAGAAAGGTTAAGTTTGGAGGAAATGTAGGCCTACCCAAATTTGTGCGTAGGTAAAGTTGAAAATCAATTAAGGAGGGAATAAAACACTCGTATCACACCCTGCTGGGATTCGAGCCCTGATCTCTACATCACAAGTAAATCCGACTAGATAAGCATGCAATTAAGTCCGAGTGACCACTGAAGCGTGTTAACTTACATTTGTATTTTGTATTAACAAACTTTGATTAGTAGACACTATAATATTTAGTATAGAGGAATTATACAGGTGCAAAGGTATGGTCCAATTTTTATAAGAAGAGCCTTTTAAGAAAAACCAAATTTTTTTTTTTCCTCTCAACATTCATAACGTTTTAATAAATTATCGGTATTATTTTTTAGGTATTTATAACATCTTTCAGAAGTAACAGCTGTAGATCATATGATTTGACGTATGAATAAGTGGAAGAAGATCTAGTGAATTTTCTAGCTGTCAAAAGTTGACTGTAATTTGTATTCCAGATTGTAAGACGTTAGTATGTTTTAAAACGCCTTGTAAATGCCTACAACGGGATATTGCAGACAACCTTGTAAATAAATGTAATCTAGTTTGTTGCATTTTGACACATTTCACCTCGCTTTTAATTTAACTGTAATAGTTCTAAGACGTCACTCTCGTAACAGACTGGAATGCTGAATGACGTATACATCTGGGTTTGAATCCTTGACGGGTGTATTGAGGGTTGTTACTCTTTCTTTCCACGCAAATGTGGGTACACTTCCTCATACACAACGTAATTAGTAAACATGCGTATAATCTAAACTGGTGATAAGATGCGGTAATAAAAATAAATAATTAACTGTACAGTTTTGGAAAACACAAAAATTTTTTTTTTTCGATATTAACTAAACTAGCTATTTATTATTATTAGGCCCATTCTTTATTATTATTACATCGGAATTGATATTTTATATATATATTAAAAGTTATGATTGTAGAATATATGGTTTGACATATTAGGATGTAGAAGTAGTTTTCGGAACACCCGCTTTAGTGGCCGCATGGTCTAAGGCTCTAGTCTCGCAATAGAATGGACTGCCGATGACAGGAAGATCGGGGCTTGAATCCCGGTCGGGTAGATGTAGGTGGTTTTTTCCTAGATTGGTTTCCACTCCAAACAAATGCTGGTACACTTCCTCATCCCTACCACGTTTACGTAATCGGTAGATAGGCGTAAAACCTGAATGTGTAGTAAGACGTGGTGCTAAAAAAAAATGTTGGGAAGATCGGTGTTTGTTATTTTTTCTAAATGATTTAGTAAACTCCCTCCACGCAAATTCGGGTACATTTACTCTTAGCCGTACCTTATTACGGACATTGTGGACTGTTATTAAGACGTGGTGCACCGAAAAAATCTGTCCGGTACCTACTTTTATACGGCGATTCCATAATTATGATTGAAACATTTAACACAAGGATAATTAATTAGGGTTGCAGAGAACCTGGAAAGCCGGAAAAACACAAGGGAATTTTTGTGTTTGGGAAAACACAAGTAATTTTGCAAAACCAAATAAAAAATACTGGAATATTTGTTAAGTTGGGACATTTAACTGAAAGCTTAATATAGTAGCTCTTTGAATGAACGAAAAGTGAACTGAAAAATTAAACGAAAGAAGAAGTATTTATTTCCCCATTGATCCTAAATCATCCTGTCACATGACTTCACACAAGTCAGTTTGATGGAATATTAAACTATATTACTCTTTTCTTCAATCCAAGCTGCCTGGAAAAATTGTAATTCCTTCAGGAAAACCTGGAAAATACGGAAAATTTTGAAGTAAGAAAATACAGTAGTGGCGGCCCTGTTAACGAATTAATATCAAGGAGTAGAGTGGACGTACGGAAATAAAAAGTAAATTCACCAGCATTCTCATGGATATAGAATATAAACTAGATTGTGTAAAAATCACTCCCAAAATGCACCCAATCAGGATTCAAAACCCGACCCTTTAGGTCACACTCGTCGTTTAGCTAAACTCTCCGATGATTTTTTAAGAGTAAACATGAACGGTGGTTGCACTATCTTAACGCATCACTATCGCATTGTATTGGGCAGGTCGAGGTTCGATTCTCGATCAAGTGTACTGATATCCCCCCTACCCCCCTTAAATTGTTTACCGATATAAAGTAGCTCACTACTTTATGGTCTTCAGACACATATTTTTATATTAATCTAAAATGTATTTTGAAAATACGTTGTTCCTAAAAATAGTTAACAATTCCATAACGCAAATGAGGGTGTATTTACTCTAATTATTATCTTCCTCATCCCCACCTACCCCAGGAGTGTAAATGTGTGGATAGCCCGAACGAGTAGTAAAACATTATGTACTCACACAATAAAATACAAATTAATGTATCCTGTTGAAAGAGTGATATAGTTTGCCATATTTTTTGGTCGATCTGACACTAGCTTAACGTTAACATGTGCTAAACGGGACCAATTTCGGAACAATTTATGTTCTCCTTTCATCAAGATTAGTTCATCTCTTTTAGAAGGCCATATTGCGATAGGTAACTAACGCAAGTCACTCACTCATGAGCAAATACTGTATAACACAATTATCCTCGTCAGTCATCTTTTATTTGACTTTACTCAGACATTAAGATCAATGTGTATGGAACAATGTTTAAAATTTACGTCGTAAGTTTGTCGAGAGATTTAAGCAAATGTTTCTTTGTGTTGAGTAAATATTCTCCTGTCATGAGTATGGTTTATGATAGGTGGGTATTTACTTTCATGTGTCAGCAAAATACTGTGTAGAATTTTTGCAAAAAAAATAATAATTAAAAATAGCATAGTTGATTTTCACGACAGGAAAAAAAGCCCTCATTTAAATATTCCAAGTCAAAGAATAATATAACTAAGCAACCGAGCAATTTTTTAAAATATACTTCCTTAGGAAATCAGATTGTAAATACTGTAGCTGATTCAGAATATCTTACTAACGTTAATATTACAATTTTAAGAGATTTATGGAACATTATGTGGAAAAAGTTTTTATTAGTGATTAAATACATACCTCCACCGTGGTTCGGATCCCACGTTAAACTGTAGGTCCTCCATTTCATCTCACAATAATCCTACCATTATACGTTAGCGTAAGTGGTTATAACCCGAACGAGTAGTAAGACGCGGTGATAAAAATAATAATAATAAAATACCCACTTAAAAGTAAAATTACGAAAGCTTAATTTTTATAATTTGGCCATGACAAAAAAAAAATGCTGTTCTATCATTTCAATTCTGTGTAGGAAGTACATCCAATATTATGGAGACTTAATTATTTATCTCATTATAATTTAGTTTGTACACAGTGAGAGAAACATGCGAGTAAAACCACATCAGGATAATAATTAATAAACATTATTCACAAAACTCTGAGTACACGACATTGTGATGCTGGTTTGAATAGCTGTTTTTGGTATTGAGGTAAAGTTCTCACCTCAGGACCCAATGTTCGTGGGTTCAAAACCAACCGAGGTCGACGGATTTTTCTTGAGCAATAAAAATCTGTAGCACAACTTCTTTCGTGAGAGGAATTAAAGCCGTTTGGTCCCATATGGATTATGGCATGTAAAATAACCCTGGGAGGTATAAGAAAATATCTTTCCTGACATTAGTGGTAGGCTCTTTCTCTCTCGTTCATAGAAATTCTAGTGTGCTGATATAAACAGACGGTTCAGAAAGTTCACGTTAAATATCTCAAATAAATAAAATAAAAATAAATAATATTGGTTTTATATAAGTTTGTTTGTTTAATACTGAATTATAACGAATTTTACACAATAAGTGAATTAGTAAAAAATTAGGGATGGAACTCTCTCGAATCATTTAATGATATTTGAGATTCGATGATTCGATTATTATATGGCGAACTGAACAACCAAACCCAAGAACAATAATTTAACACTTAGCTGAATGTATGAATGTTCTAATGAATAGATTATGAGAAATAATATTAACATTTAGCTACTATTTATATTTTCTACTGCATACTATATATACAACAAAATCTACCGCCGCACTTTACTACCCGTCCGGGTTACACACTTATATACTAACTTTTCCAATGGTTTTAGGTATAAGTAAGGTTATTTGTATAGGAAGTGTAAAACCATTTGCACGGAAGAAGATTAGAAAATAATTTAGCAAAAACCACCCTCAGTAAACCCAACCGAGATTCGAACCTCGATCTCCCCATAATCGGCAGTCTAGTCTACTGCTAAAGTGACGCCTTAGATCATGCTGCCACCGAAGCAAGTTCTACCAATTTATATTTCCTCTTATGTTCATAATTGTTTTCCAAGATTCAAATTCATATTTGAAGGTAAATTGGAGATTCGCATTCGTAAAATAGTGGACTCGACCCAATTCTAGTAAAAACTTATTGTGTTGAGTTGTAACATTAATACTCTAATATTCACAAAATAATTACAAAATGTGTGATGCCATAACATTACTTAGTAGTGTTTAATAGAACCCTAAATTTTATTAAATATATTCCAGGATTTTGTTAGTTAATTATTTGTCGATAATAATTTTAACACAAAATATTTGGAAATATACCCTCGAATTGTCGTGTAGAGATGATTGGGAACTTCAATGAAACTCCCAAGTGTGAAACTCTTCAGTACACCCTTTCGGGATTTGAGTCCCTAATTTCCCCACCAACGGCGACCTTGTGCGATGTGAATCTAGCGCTCTAGACAGAAAGGCCACCGCTGCGGACGTGACGAGTGTTTTTAATATGTCACATACAGACACAATATTTATTTCTTCCAGTGGCGTAACAACATAAAACGAGGCCAGGGTTGAAATATGTACACAAACAAATTAGTTTTACATTAATTTACATTCGCGTCTTATATTCTCTCCCTCCTGAAATTAAAAACTCTTTCCCTTAAACGCATATTTAAGAAAAATATGTTACAAGATTTTTAAATTATTATTATTATTAGCACCGCGTCTTACTACCCGTTCGGATTATACGCACTTATGCTCATGTGTAATGGTAGGGTGATTGTGAGATGAAATGGAGGACCTACAGTTTAACGTGGAATCCGAAAACGTGGAATCCGAACCACGGTGGAGGCCTGGAATTCCCCACATTCACAAGATGTCTTGTCAGAGGGGAAGGAAGGGTTTGGTTATCAGATAAATCTTTGCCGGGACCAAGGATTGAACCCCGGCTGCCAGCACAGAAGTCTGACACCTTACCCCTAGACCGCCAGGTCACCTATTATAATAATAAAACCATATAAATTTACGATACTGAGTAAGGCATGAATCCCACCTGGTGTAGGTTGCCGGTGATGGAGGGGCCGGGATTTGAATCCCGGCAAATATTATTAACGTAGTTTTTTCCCTCCAATAGTTTACCACTCTCTCCACGAAACTGGGAGGTATTTTACTATAAATTCTAACTTCCTTATCGCTAAGCTTATTAATGTAGTTAGATGTGTAGTAAAACGCAGTGTGATTTTTTTTTAAAAAGTAAAAAGTTTGTTTTATTCAGTGTTAAGTTTAAATTTCAGATTAAATTTCTAGCCCATTTCGCATATTTTATTACAGTTCCCATATAAAAATTGTAAAAAGTGACGCGACGGTTAGATTGAATGAAACACAAAGATTGTGACAGCCTGCATCGAGTAAGCTAATACCAGAAAAATAAAATTAATATATTTGGTTTTAAAACCTAAAATATATTACACTACTCATCCTATGGAATTTGATGGACTTCCACTTAGGGGAGATCTATAGGCCTACGTATAAAATATTATTGGTTAAAGTTTTAGTAACATTTTCTAGCCCCCTCCTTAGAAAAATTAGCTTTCCATGCCCTTGCCTTTTATTAAAAATATCAATTTAGGGTGTACAAAACCAAATTTGTTAAAATTTGCCATTAAACTATTTATATTTTTAAATAAAATTTTAGAATTATCATAAAATGACTATTAATAATTTCTATCTAACAAAAATATCGCATTTTGCCTTTCGAAGATTTTCAAACACACTGAAATGGTAGGTTTACTTGCTGTATGCAGTTTGTGATAGGTGCAAATTTGTCGGATACCGCTTTACCATTTTAAGGCAAATTCATATACAGAATAGTAAAACTATAGTATTTTTTAATATAAAACTATAGATGTTGTCATTTACTTTTAATAAGATTAAACAATGTCTATGTTACCAGCATTTATGACTAAAATAATGTAACAAACCATACTTTACAATCTGATGAAAAAAAATTGTTTTATTTTGACGGATTGTGTCAATTTTGTGAGTAATCAAATTAGTGTTAAAAATTATCTTTTAGCACCGCGTCTCATTGCCCGTTTGGGTTACATGCTTATGTACTAATTCCACTAGTTGGTTAAGGATGAAGAAGGTTGAATTTAGATTAAGCATACCTACATTTTCGGGGAGAGAGAGTGGGAAACAATTTAGGAATAAACACACTCGATACACCCAACCGGGATCGAACCACACTCTCCCCGTCATCGGCAGTCAAGTCTATTGCGATAGTGGCGCCTTAGACCATGAGACCACTGAAGCTGGTGTTTTAATTGTTGGTTAATATATTTTATTTTAGTCTTTAAACTACGCTACCTATAAACCCCAACTACACCAATTATTTACAGTTTGGTTTTATGTATTCAACATTGTGTTAACACGGCTGTATTATCTTACATAATATTCATTACCACGAGATTAAAACAGAAAATGCGGAGAAAAATATTTCAGAGAATTCTTAAGTCATTCTAGTAAGGCACAATGAATTATATTTAATCCCCATGAATTGCACTTCCGGTTCTGAAAAATGTTATGTACACTCATCATGATGACATGTAATTTAACAATTTCAGAGAATATTTGATTAAGTAAAATTATTTACATGCCCACACTGTACGTATTATCATCAATAATGTTCATCCTCAATTAACATATCGGTAACTTATAAGGCTTCGAAAATTAGTTACAGCCACAAGCCCGATTGTGCAAAAATCTTTAAATTGCTTGTTAACATGATATTCTTTGCTATCTCCTGTCGGGGGCCTTCACGGGAAAACCTCAGGTAAAACTTCCTCACAAATATATTTCTGGGTACGGCTTTAGGCCCAGTTTCATAGTCAAATTTAGTACGCCTCAAGTGCGGCGCTACACTAAGTACATGACGACACCTACCTAAACCAGAATGGAATGGGCCTGTTTCCTATGCGAGAACGGCCCATTCCATTCTGGTTTAGGTAGGTGTCGTCTTGTATTTAGTGTAGCGCCGCACTTGAGGCGTACTAAATTTGACTATAAAACTGACCCTTACTCTCCCAAAGCCCTGCTCGGTACGAGTTGCGGCCCACTCACATGAGAGAAAGGCATGATTTGCGTCCACCTAATTAGGACTGTGCTTTCTATCATACTGTCTAAATTTCAGATAGAAACTATCATCGTCTCATTTCGATATTCCTCGTAATTTCCAAACTTCCTCAGTTCTTTCCGTTCAATGGTTTTGGCAAAAAAAAAGTGTTGGTTGTTAGGTTAGATTATTTTAGGTTAGGTTAGGTTATCAGCCCAGGCCGCAATTCAACTGTCTCTTTAGAGGTAAACAATTCGTGCAGCCGCTCGGATAAGCGAGACGTGTATAACAGTGGTCAGCGGGAGACTCTCACCCCCAGCCCACTATAGAGTAGTGTCTCCGCACATAACTCTAGAAACTCTTTATTCGGTTTACAACTCTACTTCCACGCCCCAACCCCCAACACTAATAATAATATGTCTCATCTCTCGTTACAAAACCTTAGTGAAATGCGACATCCTGTTTATTAATTCCACAAATAAACACGGTTTGACCAATTGGTCGGTATATGATGGAATTTGCTCTCGTGCTCCCCTTCAGGGAGCATCAGAGCATGCCAATTCGCATCTGCATATGTATCTACTCGCCCATCTCTTTCGGAAAATATTAAATATCCCAAAGCGAAAACAAAAGTTTCGTTAGAGAATTACGATGGATAGTTTATCTTGAGAAGATAAAACCTGCTTCGGTATCCGGCGGTCCAAGGAAACACTCTCTAAATAGACTGGAATGTCTATGACAGGGTGATCATGGTTTGATTCCGGTCGAGTTTGCTGAGGGTGGTTTTCCTAAAGAGGTTTTCCACTCTCTTTCCACAAAATGCGAGTATATTTCTTCTAAATTCAACCTTCCTCATCTCTAACTCACTATCGTAATTAGTACATATCAGTATAACCCGAACAGATAGCAAGACGCGGTGCACAGAAAAAATATTAAATGGTTTCTTACTAATACTAGTCTTGGTGGTTTGGTTCTAAAAAAAGTATCGCTTTATTTAATAGTGGATTTTTTAAGACTGCCCTTTCATTGTTTCTTTTTTTCCAGCCACAAATGTTCGCTATTTTATATTTGGTAAAAAGTGTAAAAATCGTCACTTGTGTTTAGCCTTTTCTGGTTCTTTTCTGTTCATGCTTCTCTTAAAAACATTGTTTCTTAGTTGAGATTAAGCACCATATATATCCTAAAGGGTTTTTTAGCTTTCTCTAAACCGCCTCGGTGGCTTAGTTGGCTAACGTGCTAGTCGTGTTGAACTCGACTGCTGAGGACGGGGAGATCGAGGTTCTAATCTCGGTCGGGTGAACTGGGTGAGGTTTTTCCTAAATGGTTTCCCACTCTCCCTCCACGCAAATGCGGGTTCACTTCCTCTAATTCAACCTTCCCAATTCCTAATACCTTCCCAATTCCTAATCCAGTAGCGTAATTAGTACTTAAAACGTATAACCCGAACGGGTAGTAAGACGCGGTGCTAAATAATAAATAATAATAAATAGCTTTATCTAAAATACAACTATATTAAATGTTAATTTCAATTGCTATAAAATTTACTAAGGTGCGTGATTAAAGAACGGCCACATCGACAGGAAACCGCTGTAAAATACTGACTTATCTTAACAGTAGGGTAGTGGCTTGACAACAAATAAAACTGGCCTGTACTTAACGTTTTGTAGGACGTAGGGAATGGTTCATTTTATCAGTCACTTCCGCATAGTCTTAAGGTTTTACAAGTGGTCAAACCCGGGTCACTGACCTTTTGACACGAAGAGGATCTTGTCTTGACTCTTTTGTATGCTCGAGAAATAGATAAAGATGGGGGAAATACTTAAAGAAATGATAGTAGTAACTTAAAAAAAAAGACCTGTTCTTCAAGCATTTGATTCCATTCAAAAAGAAACCAGATATTTTAAAAAGAGGACTATTACTTTATTTAATGGATACACTTGACATGTAAGAATGAAGACAAGAGGGAAGGGGTAGTGGTAGACAAATGTAAACGCTTACTTCATGACATTTTTAAACTATCCTATATGGTTGCAAAATATAAGGTAAAGAGGACTGTTTTAAAAGGAGCTGTAAACCCTACACATTAAATATAAATGTATGAACCTTTATCAGAGTAGCAGAGTAAGAAGTACGTATGTTAATTATATTATCAACTATTGAATACCAGTATTATGTATTTTTAAATAAATAATTTATCATAGTTATTCAAGCAGATGCAATATATGATATGTCTAATTTATAATATAATCTCTTTTTCAAAGTTAATTTTGTAAAGTAAATTATTAATATTGTTATTGTGAATCAAAACCAATGAAATTAAGAATAAGTTATGAGTGTGATACCGTGCTTATTTAAAAAAAAATATATAAGAATATATTTAGATATAAAATAATTTAAATAAAAATGATAGGCTTATTATCCAAGAGTGAGTATTTATAATATTCGCGCAACTATTAAATTATATTATATGCCTAAATATGTATTTTAAAGATATTTAAAAGAGGTAGATTCGGATGACCGTTCGTGCCTGCTATATGCCTATAGGATTTATATCTTATTTTGGAAATATTATAGCTACATCATAGTTTGATGAACAAATGTAAAAGTTATGTGTCAAAATAGTACCAAAAGTGAAACTACACGATATAAAATGAAGCTGTTCGTCTAAAATACCAAATTTTGTGTTTAGAAAGTTTGTTTGGGATCCATTCTTTCAAAATCCATTAGGGATGCACTAGTATTTTAATATTTTTTGATGCACCAGGTATTAATACACGTTTGGGTTATGCGCTAATGTGTTAGGGACGGGAAAGGTAGAAATAAGAGAAGTGTACCCACATTCGCGTTGATAAAGAGAGAGTGGGAAACTATTTTGGAAAAACCCCATTCAATAAATCCGACCGTTATTGAACTTCGATATCCGATATCCTCTTCATCGGCAGTCTATAATCTATAGCCTTAGTAGCACCTTAGACTGAAGTGGGTAATATTTTAATTCATCATATTATTGTTTCTACAGCAGGTTAAGGGACAAATATTTCAATCCTCATTACTCTATATCGGGAAAGATTTGACGCCAAAATTTTAAATTGTATTTTCAAAATAACATAAGAATTAAAATATTTCTTGCATTTTATAACATAACATTTACTAGGATTTTAGGATACACACTATAATGCTCAAAGAAAACAATAATGCTACAAAGAAAAAAAGTTTGTATAGTTCCCTAGTAATAAAACTTTTAAACACACGCTTTTAGGTTAAAATATTCATAAAACTATTTGACATGTCAATGCCTAAAAATATATGGATCATTATGCACCGATATTTTTTTACCTGAGAAATAGGCGTATCTTATAAATGTTGTTTTGTCTATACTTTATAGGGATAATACATTAATGAGCTATTATGTCTAAACTTTAATCCAACTTTGACTAGGATCTAAACATATTTTTAGTTGCGTTGATGAAAAAAGTTGATTATTTTATTTGGCATATAATGTCGTATTTTGGGCTTTCTAAGCTTTAGGGCATCCAAAGGACAAACTGTGGATATCTTAAAGAATTTACTAAAAATTATAGTTTAAAAAAATCTAGCAAAAAAAATTACTAATGAGAAGGTGATTTTGGTCAAATATGAATAAATAGTGATTACAAGTTATATTATATTTATTTTGAGCTTTGTATCAAATATTTCTAGACAACTTTAGTCAATGGTGCATATATTTGAAGAAGTCGTTATATTTGTAGGTCTTTTTCTTCTTCTCTTTTTAAGGACATATTTTCATGATGGTTCATGTTTTTTTTTAAAGAAATGAGCATGGTAGTTAGACCTTAAATAAACGAAATATTTGTTCCTAATTAGACTAAGTAATACATCTGTATGTTACGCAAATCACGGAAGGGAAGCTTCTAATTCGTGTAATGTTGCAAGATCTGTATCGGCGAAAATACAATTCTTAGCGAAGGTTAGCACGGACCAAGGCTAGTCTATTACTTGATGCATGTGTGTACATTTTTCCTTAGAGATTCTCATCACAATACCCCTCATCAATACGTCTGCTTCATGAAACATCTCCATTGTTTTAAGAAATATAGGATGTTATGTTTTATACGCGAGAGAAAAACAAGTTGTCTCAACTTGTCTCGCTTTTGAAAATAAAATTAGCCAAGGTCGAATGATATGGAAGGGGAGAGAAAAGCATTTCCTAACTCTTTTAGCGTCGAGTCGCCTTGAGTAACGACGCCGGTGAAACAATTGCCGCCTATTAGAGAGCAATAATTGGAGGAGAAACAAAATAACGTCGATGATGCGTCCGAGATGACACATAAACATCGGCACTCTAGCGGATTTCACACCAACTAATTGGAATGTTTTCAAAACTCGGTCCGCATTGTGCGATTTTACTTTTGAGAGGATTCACTGCAAGATTATTTTTTTATTGCAAACACGTTTTATTTATCCGTACGTGCTATCCAAGTTTAAATACAGTCCAAGTTTCATAAGAAGAGTCTTTTTTTAAAATTATCAAACCGGTAAGAAAGGCTAATAGATCTAATTTCGACCCACTTCGGTGGCCACTTGTTCTAAAGCGTAACTTTCGCAGTAGATTTGACTTCCGATGATGGCGATAATGAAATTCGAATCCCGATCGGGCGTACTGAGGGTGGGTTTCCTAAATGGTTTTACACTATCCATCCCCACTAATGTGGGTGCACATCCTCTAAACTCAACCTCACTCATCCCTAACACACTAGCGTCCTTTATTTATTTACAAGTGATTGATTTATTGATTAGTAGGTCGAAACAAGTCTGAACATGTCTGAGCATGCATTAACATGTTGAAAATTTGAGATTGTCTCACCTAAACCTTATAGCGTGATGTGCAAATTAAAGATGGGGAGATCTCATACCCGAAAACTCAAACCCGTACCGGTAAAGCTCCATTTTTATTATTTTTGCTGTAAGGTGTCATTTTCACATTATTGAACTGGTTTGAACACGTTTACCAACCGCATTTCCTTGTAAGGTTATTCGTTTCATTCCTTTTTTCTCCCCTTTCTCTCCCTGTCACGCCAACATGTTGCGATGGTATCACCTTTTTGATGCTACTGACTTTATTTCTGACGTAAATACCTCGGCATGCGGAAGGCTGCCCCAAGCCAGACTACCAACACCCTATATGGACATGTCTGAACATGATAGTCAATCATGACCGAACATAACTGATCATAACCGATTATGACCGCTGTATAAATCTGTTTGGACCTATTGACGTATACAATGTATTCCCTTTTTCTTCCTGACCCATCAGTTTATGTGCTATTACTGGCTTTTTATTTCCGATGTAGATACCCCTGCAAAAGTTTCTTCCTACCATAAACCCCTTACTCATTTTAAACAATTTTGATGTTTTTTTTCAACCTCACACAAAATCCATAACCCATAGCGTAATCCCAGTTGACGCAATTCCCTTTCTTTCAACCTCCTCATCGGTTGCTCGACTCAACACACCCAGAACTAATAACGATGGGCTACCCAAACCCCCATTTCCTTCATCCCCACTCACCTTATTTTTATATTTTCCAAAAGTTTCTTCCTACCAAAAATCTCACTATAGATTTAGAATGTGTTTCAATGTGGTAGAATCACAAAAGGCTTTTGGACGATGATAAGGTTTTATTTCTAGCCATGTTCTGTCCGTCCCTGAGTCTTTATCTCGAGAATGATGGCAAATTCTTGTTCTTGCTATGTTCAACACTTGGACCAGCCATGGAGATTGAAAATACCCATGATTGCACTTATGATAAACTGATTTGTTTCCCAATGCTTGCTGTAAATACAGTACGTGCTCTTCAGATGATGAAATAATACTGTGATATATGCCTACACTTCGTTTACCCTGTAAGGTGGCAAGCTGATCTTGCATTATTTCACTAATACATACAGTAGCTCCATAGCGTCTTTGGTGCTGACTGACAGCTCACAGCTGACTTTTGACGGCTTTGAAAAGTTACCAGACCAAATTACTTATCTATCCCTACTCTGAACCATATGATCTGCAAAAACATGTGTTTAGCAGCTGTCACTTCTGACAGTCAAAATTTAGGTATATACCTAAATTTTGACTGTCAGAAGTCAGCTGTGAGCTGTCAGTCAGCACCAAAGAAGCCATTGGGCTACTGTAGCTTATAAGAAAGCCCCGGATTTTTATGACATGACACACTTAATTTTTTGTTACATCACAGACAATGATATTGTGTACATATATTCTCTTAATGGTCCCCTGGTTGTGTAAACAATTTCATGTTATGGTAATTATTTGTAATTTTAGATTTTTAGGTAGTAGTTTCTTATTTTTTGTTATTTTAGTTTATTTTTAGGCATTTTCGAGTCATTTTTTGACATTTTGGAATCAGTTATAGGTTTTTATGTAGAATAAGTATATTTTAAAATACTAAACTATCAATTTTTTTACTAAAAATAAAACATAAAAATGTTTAGCATAAAGTTTTCGCAATAAAAAAATAATGTAGGCAGCTAACTTTGTATCTATCCTCTTTGCTTGTTTGGTTGAAAAGTACATATTTCTGGTGAGACACTGCAACTACGGTGGAGAGGGTTGCGTTGGAAGGGGGCAGCTTTTTTCTGAAGAGTATATTTGTAAAGCATGTAATGTTAAAGCAAAATGCAATAATTAGTTGTTAAATGCTTTTCATTGCATTTTACATTTGTTAAGTGTGTGTTTGATTTAGTAGTGTTCATTCATTGCGAGTTTTTGTTTCAATCTTTAGCTAATTTTTTTTTGTAAATATGAAGATTATTTTTAGAAGATTTATGCAATTTTTGATTATTTTTAGATAATCAAATTTTGGAATATACATTGTGTAGTACGTTATGTTAAGGAAATACGTCTAGCTTTCAGGATAAATGGAGTGTACCGGACACATTTAAAATTTATTTTCCAAGTAACTGATTATGTTAAACATTATCTTTTAAATCATTACAAAAAGCCCACATTTAACATCAACGCATTTATTATACAATTCAGGGTAAAGTATTCAATATAACATTTGTAAGCTTTAATCTACAAATTGTAATTTCCCCAACTGGATACCTTCATTTACATAATTTCTAATATTCCAGGTTGATTCATTCAAAGACAAAAATATAAAACACATAAAAAATAAATAAAATTCCAGCACAAACAATCAAAAAGTCACTAAAATGTCAGCTATTTAATTATACAATTTTCTCAACCGATTTGAAATCTAATAAACTGTTGTTTTTTAACCAAAAAAATGCAGTTTAAAACAAGTTTTTCCCAAAGAAGCCAACCTTTTTTTTCTTAAGTCCAACTAATTTTTTTATTACTGCCTCTTGCTATTTGTTCAGGTTAAACACATAAATGAGAATTACTCTAACGGGGTAGAGATCAGGAAAGAAGCATTTTAGGGGCAAATTACCCGCTTTTACATGTAAGGAGAATGGGAAAACATTTAAGAAAAACGCCAAACCCTTCCTTCACCTCTGACAAGACATCTTGTGAATGTGGGGATTGCCAGGCCTCCACCATGGTGTGGATTCCACGTTAAACTGTAGGTCCTCCATTTCATCTCACAATCACCCTACCATTACACATTAGCATAAGTGCGTATAACCACGAACGGGTAGTAAGACGTGGTGCTAATGATAATAATTTAAGAAAAAACCCAGCCCCAGTAGACCAAACTGGGATTGGAACCCCAATATCACCATCATCGTAGTAGGGCCAGTCTAACACGAGAATGAAGCCATACTGACCAGGATGGACCATTTTTTTTTATCCCAGGGGCCAAACATAATCTTCAGTTTGCACCGTGGGCTGAAAGTGTTTTTAATAATCCCATCAACTTAATATAGGCCTATACCTACAAACATCACTTAATAAACAATTATTTTAAATAATTAAATATAAAGTTGTCATTTTAATTTTTTTCCCCAAAATAAGTTTATTTGTCTTTCAAACTTGTATCAGGAACTATACACGCACTTTCACAAGACAGCATAGCATTGTAAATATATATTATTTATACATATTTCTATTAATTAAATAAATTCATAAAAATATA
Organism: Timema poppense; assembly: GCA_902141375.1. Taxonomy (NCBI): domain Eukaryota; kingdom Metazoa; phylum Arthropoda; class Insecta; order Phasmatodea; family Timematidae; genus Timema; species Timema poppense. Next base: position 252,277 of record CABFOV010000125.1, read on the forward strand.
AATTATTAACTATTCAAATAATTAATATGTTTAATTGAATCAATGTCTATTTCTCATCTATCATCGAGGATTTCGCTCACTGTAAGGGCTACATTTTTTCGGTGCGTGCAAGACTAATTTGGCCCGCGAACCGCCAATTAGATCACATTAACTTTGAACATTCGACCACTAAAATGGGTATTTTTAAATATATAAAAAGATCCTCCAGAAAACGTTTTAAGATGCGCAAACAACACCTTCAAATGTTTTTTTTTTTTTTGCTATCTCGTTTTTATTATTGATCCCGTGTAAATCACAGTTGATTGACTTGCTCTTGATGGCTGTCGATCAAAACAACGAACTTGGGAAACGATCATATTCTACTTCACCTATAATAGCTTTGAAATAAACTAAATACATTTTTTTTTTTAGTTATTATTGTTCATACAAGGTTATCTTTCAGGTGTATAATCTAGAACAGTGGTTCTTGACCTGTGGGGCATAACACCACCCTCTCCTGGAGAGGCGTGAAGCACTTTCCGTGGAACAATTAGAAAATTACGTTAAAATCAGCTAAAAATTAAAGACATTCTTTTTTTTTTTTTCAATTCATTTTCCAAAGTAAGATATTTTTTTTTAGGTATTGGCAACACTGCCTACCAGTTGGACGACCCGATATTCAATAACACATAAAAACCAAATTCTGTCAGCCATCACATTAATTTTGAGTCAATTTATTTGTACCTTTACGCTGTCAGTGCTACATTGGTATAAAAAATTATTATGAAACAAGATTTAAAAAATAAGTTCAATATAACTGTCTAAAATAATATTAAAAGTGTGGGTGTGGGAATTTGATTAAACAATTGTTGGAGGGGATCTGGGTGGGAATTTGATGATCTACCAACGGGGACGTCAGATCAAAAAGGTTGAGAACCATTGCTCTAGAATATCAGAGTTAAGTGTGATAGAACTAAAGTGGGCAAATCTATTTTAAGAAAGAAATAAGGGGCAAGTTCTGATGGGGAAGATCTATTACATCCTTGACCTAATTCCCTCTCAGGTTCCACCATCACTGAGAGTAATAGTATTGTCTCTTAAAAGTGACATCTACAGATAACATGATTTGGAGTATGAATATATTAAGGAAGTTTTAATAACGTTTGTAACTGTTGGATACAGTTTTTCCTCCCAGAATCCTACCACAGTTTGTATAGTCTAATTTTATTTCGAATGGAGATATGTGATAGCTAGAAAAAGTTACTAGATCTAATTTCACGTTTTCATACGTTAAATCATGTGATCTGTGCGGTCACTTTTAATATATAATACCAATACCGTCGACCTTGGTGGTCTTGAGGTAAAATAATCGTCTCAGGATCAGATGTTCGTGGGTTCAAACCCGGAAGAGTCGATGGATTTTCCTTGAGCGATAAAAATCCGTAGCACAATTTCCTTCGGAGGGGAAGTAAAGCCATCGGTCCCATGTCGGTTGTGACTTATAAAAGAACCCTGGAATATATGTGAAAATATCTTTCCCGGCATTAGTGATAGGCTCTTTTTCTCTCGCTAGTAGAACTTCTCTTGTGCTGATATAATCAGTCGGTTCAGAAAATGCATGTTAAATACCTCAAATAAATAAATAAATATCTATTCCTATAAATTGATCACAAAAAAAAGTTTCCCGTCACATCCTCAGGCGATGTCCATTCATAGATAAATCAAGGTTTACACGACACTGTAAGACGGTTCTAACGATGGCGTCATAGTGACCCTCTCCAGTGACGTCACTACTAAGAGTGCGAGATCACGGGTAGCGGCAAGTAGAGATCAGATATCCCTACACTGTAAAAAAAATCATTTCTTGTAGTAGTTTATTTTAAATATTTGCTTAACAATTCGTCTATAATTTAGGCTATTTGTTTATTTCAATAAAATGGCTGTAGAAATCTTCCTGCCAAGATGTAGATCAATAGTGTCCATGTAGCACATGTCTATCTAAAATATCAAACAAGATAATTTTTAAATGCATGTCAATACGGTCCAATTTCAAATAGTAGAGTGAAAGTGTATACTCGTCAGTGGAAGAGGGAAATTTTTATCAGCAGGTAAATTAGCGGCCTTTCAAGATTAATAGCTTATTTTCTTCCCTCTATTTCTATTTTGTATATTGTATTGACGTATAAGTCTGAGAGTGCTTAGTGTACTTAGATGCGTCAAGTTTAAGATGCAATCCGATTCGCAAAATAGCTTCGAATTCCATCTATTAGGTGACGTCGTTAAGGTGGGGATGAAAGGAACAAGTGTTAAGGGCAGTGCTTTTGCAAATTTATAGCAACATTTTATTTTGTCAAAATTAACAAAATATTGCTCTTGTAGAAACATTAATTTAATATTCTCCACATGGTGACCTCAACAGTTGTTGAATATCTGGCATGATCATAGTGGTATTAGATGAGAAAATTTTTAAATTAACAGAAAAAGTTGTCAATAAGTTACAGGAGACCCTTAACATATGCTCAACAAATGTTAACATCACCACGAGAAGAAAATTAAATTTTCCGTTTCTACTGAAGAAATATTTTAATTAGTTTGGCCTAAAAAACAAGTTTTGCTATAAATCTGCAAAAACACTGAACTTAACTCGCTTTTTCTATGTCCCTACCTTAAATAGTTAAATCTTGAGGCCGATACACACAGAATGCTAAGCTAAGCTGAGCTAAGCAATGGTCCCTCTTTTTCATCCCGAATTCAGAGTTGTTTCTTTCTGGTCTGCTCCAGTGAAGTTTAGTTATGATAGCGTTCTCCAAAATGTCTTGTTTGAGTTTAGGTAATAGTACTGAGGAAGAAAAGATGCTGCTGTTATCGGTTGTTTTGGAATGTGAAGAAAATTTAGTAGGTGGAGGTTTGTCTTGTTCAATTAACCCTTCCATTTTAATACAAAAACCTTTATTAAATATAAAACCTAAGTATAATATTATTTAAATACAAGTGAAACAAACTGAAGACAAAACTTCAACACTTAATTAGTTATTTTTACTAAACCACCACTGCGTCTGTTCAATACGGAGCTCAATCTGCGTTACGCGCATGCGCAGCGTGGGATGGCTCAAGATGGGAGATGGAAAAATTGCCCGGCCAGCAATTGGAAAAAAACATAGCGTGGTGTAGCAAGGCATAGTATAGCTAAACTTAGCTTTGCTTTCTGTGTGTACCGGCCTTTGCACGTTGCTATAAGCGACAAACAGTAGCTATAAGTGGTCCATCGGATGGGGGTAGGGGGGGATTTAGGAACATAAAAACAGGGGGAAAGGGGGTCACCTCCTGGGGTCATGCACGAGGGTACCTCAGGATGAATTCAGGGATCCGTATCAACTGCTACACAGGTGCTGTTTGAGGTAGAATTACTCGTCTCCGGTGTTAGGTTTCTTCTGGGACTGTATGTAACCCCTTTTTTACTAGAGAAAATAAAATAACGAGTATTATTTTTAGTAGTTAAGGGGGGAGATATACCCTGCCTACGGTGGGAGTTTATAAGGTATTCGTGGATGGAAGGGCAAAAAGTGACAGAAGAAGGTTCTCTATTGCAAACATTGCTGAATGCCACTATTGTCAACTTGTTTTCAAATTATTATTATTATTTGCTTAGTGTTACTATATTATCAATAAACATTTTTTTATCAAACTATTCTAATAATACTTCCCTAAGCATAACTATAATTGGCGTTTTCATAACTTATTTAAAGAACAAAATATATTAATACAACAATTTAGGTTTTTTGTTTCGTGGTTGTGGCAACAAGATATATTATAGTGCATGAAATAATAAATAAAAAGTAAAATATTCCCACTTGTATCTCCTTATAACTGGCCACCAAATTAAACGCATTTTTTTAAACTTCTAGATAAAGAACCATAAAAAATATTAGTTTCAAAATAAACCGTTTTTATTTTGCAAACAACGCATGAACACAAACGAAGGCGGTTTTTATGACCTCATCAACCGCCCTTATTTTGGTTGGTTCATCATCTTAATTTATGAAGATAACTCAACCTCTTAGAAGCTCTCTTTTGTAAAGCGTTTTTAAGTGAACCACAAATGCAGCTTCCACATAAAAGAAACATTCAAATGGTTATTCATAAGTTCGTGTTTCAAGAAAGTAAAAACCGTTTAAAAAAAATGTTTGTTGTGAAAATTTTTATTTCCAAAAGTGACAACTCAACATATTGTCTTGCAGATCATACGGTTTGGCAAATGGATACATTGTATCCTTTCCTACCTGTAACTTACCTACACTCCAGCCGTAAATAGACTCTATGCATTTCAGAATTTTTTAAATCATTGGATGCTACCAGAAGATTTTTTTCGGCAAATATAATCAATATTTTCATAATTTTAATTTTTTAATGTTATTTCTGTTTCATTTAAAGTATTTAACCTTTGCTTCTTGAACATACTTGTTTATTAGCATACACTTATTAACGCATTTAAATATAGAACTGACAAAACACCTAGCCCCCCGTTCGTTGATTCCCCACTGTGAAAGGGGAAACCCACAGTTCTTCAATGATAAAATTGTTGGCCATGCCGGAAATTAAACCCAGGACTCTTTTAACGCAATAGGAAAACACACTACCAACTGAGCTAAGGTAATGGTCCTACTTTAGAGTTAAAACAACAATGACTATATTAATTTTAAGCTGTTTATAATTGTTTTCTAACCTAGATAAAAGAAAATACTATTTGTTTAGAAAATTGTGATAGGCAGTTTTATTTACTTTCATTGATGCGTTCATTTAGATTCGCGCATCGATGCTAATTTATTTATCTGTCTGTGATTGGTTCTCCCTGACCATTCGTTACGACAGTACTTAAGAAAGTTTATCCTTTTACATTTACGGACTTGGGATTGGGACTGTGCAGGACTTTGTGGACAAAGCAATCGGTTACCGTGGAGTCGATCTCTTCTTACGGATTAAGGACTTTACGGATACGAAGTATGCAGGACTTTGTGGACAGAGCAATCGGTTACCGTGGAGTCGATCTCTTCTTACGGATTAAGGACTTTACTGATACGAAGTATGTAGATGGGTCTTTAGTGTTGGTTGCGGAAATACCGGACGAAAGGTAAGACGAGTAGAAAAAATGTGATGTTGTGGAGAAATGTGTGTTAATGGACAACACCGTTACTAGTTTCACCACATACCACTGTGTCAGGAGAGTGTCGAGTAGTGCAGGTAACATACCTCACTCAACCTGAGGACAAAACGGTATCCTCCATAGAAAAACTAGTATCTTTAACATTTTAAATATATCATCTTCTTTTTGTCTTTAAAGTGTTTGTTTATTAAAAAATACCCTAGGCTTTCATATCATTTGTGTAGTGGCTGAGTAAATGACTTGTATTAATTTTTAAATACACTCTATATACATACATACATACGTTACCATCCAAACCCAATCCCAGGACAAACTAGATAAGACTAGGTCGAATTGCTACATCTAAAGAGTCTCAAGATGTACTAATTTAGCCTAGTTTAAATTCGTTAATCCTGAAATTTTGGCCTAGCTTGTAGGATAAATTAGTATAGCCTACAATTTTATTAAGCCAAATCAAGGTTAGGTTAGGCTAGGTTAGATTAGATGACAACATTTGCGTGCGAAACGTGAATGATGAAACCTGTCCAAAGTCGATTCATCGTATGGGTTAAGAAGAATGAAAACTAGTGAAAATATCAGGCTATAACATGGTCCTATACACATACGTATATACCTACACTCACACACAAAGATGCATACTTATATATACTTACATATATACCCACGGGGGGAGGCTTTGGTAGTTCAAGCCCCCCCCACCCCAGCTGAAGGTTCTTCCCCAGAAAATTAAGAATACTACAAAAATATGATTAGCACTGTGTTCTGTCAACTAAACAATTATATTTTGTTCAATTATATTTAATATAAAATAAATAATTGTGTGCCGTAATTTAAAGCTTTTCAAAGGAATACTTTATCTGTTGATTTTTAACTTCACTGTAAATTTGCACTTAAATTAAAATTGAACCTGTGATACCGTAATATTTTCTAGAATGGTTTAAGTCTTTATTCGTTGTACATAAAGTTTTGAAGTGGGTACTTTTTTATTGAAATTATCATTTTAGAACAATTGTGTGAACATTATTGTATCAGGAAGAGGGGAAGGGGCAGTGTACCCCACCCCCACCAACTGCAAATCCTTGGTGTGGAGAAGAATGTGTAAACACAGACCTGTTGACCAGTGACGTACACAGTGCTAGAGGGTAGGCCGAGGATCCGATTTCGGTACAAATCAGCTTGAATATTACCATTTGTATCCTTTAAAAAAAAATTTTTGGGGTGGAAAACTCCCGCCCCCCACTTCTTAGGGGGCGTCGCTGATTCTATGTATTTCTTATCCCCCTACTTCAAATCTAATTTCCAAATATTACAGTAATTGAAATATATAATGGTGCAATTATGAAAATCAATTTGTAAAAAGCCTCCAGCTCAAAATCTTGGTTGCGCCCCTGTATACTTAAATATACATAATTTCATAATTATATATATATATACCTATATACAGAAAAACATTATCCTAACAACATACATACACACATCCGGACCTAAGTACATGTACACATATATCTAAATTTAAGCCAATAAGAAAAAAATATGCTCAATTTTTGATTCCTAATAATTTATGACCACATATAGGATTTAAAAACTGTTCAACCATCCTTATGATTCTCAATTTCTGAATGTATCATGAAATATTGAACAAAAACATTAATTTAAAATTGTTATTTTATTTTAACATTAAATATTCGAAGAAATATGTTGAGCATCCAAAAATATTTAAAACTAGTAGTTCTAAGAACAATAAACCTTGCTTCCTCGCGTGTTCTTATTGTTATGAAATATTATGATTTATCTTTGGATTTTATGTTGAAATATCTCTTATAATTTCTCCTCGGATTGAAGTTGACATTTCCCCTTGGTTATACAGAAAGAAAATTGATACTATATTCAAAAGTACATTATATATTAATAGAGAATAACCGTTGTTCCCTTGGTTTAAGATGTCAGTCCTGCAATGCAAGTCAAAATTTAAGAAATATGCTCTAGGTACTCTATAGATTGCTTAGAATTTTAATTACAAATCATTTGGGATAATTTATTAAATACAAACTTTTGCGTGGTCACCATATTAAAATGTATAAGCATATTGAAAAAATACGTGCTAGACCAGCGGTTCCCAAAGTGGGGTACGTGCCAGGACGTTTCGGGGTACGCGAACATATTTGAATAATGGTGGAAAGACCTAAATATGCCAACAGTGTAAGACAAATAGATCAATCAAATGTGTTAGATTAACTCAACAATATGGTGAAGGGCGGTGCAGGTTTTCTTCTATATTTGACCTTGAGAAAATGATTTCAATTTCAAACGTGAAATTGTTTTGTAAATTTATTAATTAAGTAATTAATACATAAATTAAATGTGTTTGGAATATTTAATTGGAATAGGCTGCCAATGGGTACGCAAGCGGAAAAAGGTATGGAACTGCTATGATAGACCTATGTTCAAAGAATGTTCCTACCAAATTTCTCTAAAATTGGTTAACGCATTTGGCAATCATCGCTGAACAAACAGACGTACAGATTTTTGAGTGACTGCAATCTTGAAACAGATAAACCAAAACGAAAAACCATGTACGTGGGTTGTTCAGCCTATGTTCAAAGAACATTTCTACCAAATTTTGACAAAATTGGTCAACGTATTTGACAGATATAATGGAACACACTTTCGGACAAACAGATATACTAAATTCCAAATGGTCAAGTTAAAGCTCAGTCAAACAAGTAGACCTATACTAACAAATAATTTTGCATGGACCTAGTTTGGTGTCTTTGCCAGATTTTTGTTTGCGAAACACACTGCGCAGTGTCTGACTACACGAACGTGAAACTGGCGTGACATCATTACTTTCGTTACACTTTCGATTTCATCTTAATAACTCCTCACGTATTCGTTAAGAGCTGGAAAACAAGTGACAATTATACCCTCAAAATATAACACAATACTTGCTACGCCATTGATGCAACATGAGATAATTTTACAAAGACGGCTCTCAACCATAGCATTTAGATTTTAGAAATGTAAATTCTGGATTTCTTAAATCCAAATCTAGGGCGAGGGGGGGGGGCTTGTGGCATTAGAAGGCCGAATGTTACTTTACGGATTCCTAATAAGGCCACACACTATACAGTATATTTTGCAAAAAATATGATACTACGCCAAACATAGATGGAAATTTCAATATATATTTTAACATTACCAGTATGCTTTAAAAATTACGATTGGTTTATTTTAGGTAGTTAAAATACACACTGTTTGAGAATGTATAATTAATAAATGAGGAAGCTACATTAAGGTGACAAAACATGTGAAAAGACCACACCGAGCACCTCACCCATTATGTTATATTTAATGTAGGTCTACAATATTTCGTTAAAAAAACTATACTGGTTCAATAGAATTGTGTAAATTTTTTCTTAAATTGTAGCTTTGCCATTGAATTTGTTTTATAAACTTTGATATGATATCTTAAATTAAATTATATGTGATGAGAGTCGAGAAATCCATGCCGAAAGAAATGGTCGTTTTCTGAAATTGCTTCATTTCCATTGAATATCCCTGAAAGCTTACATTTTTTGGGCACAACCTTGGTTTGTATACAGAATGTTTGGAAACTCATAGCCCAAACGGGCAAACGGGCAAACGGGTTTGAACCAAAAGTCATACAAAATCCAAATACAGTTACATCAGTAAGCATGCGTGTACAACAAGTTGCATAGGAGCTAGGCACATGGCACTGCATGTAATAATGGCAAGCCATTTCTGTGATGTATGACCGTTAATGAAGACCCTCAGAACGTATTCGAATTTCTAGATGGACTGACATGTTGTTTACTACTAATTGTGGTATGTTCTGATGCCGTGCTCCAAGATGTCGAGGTGTGCAGTGCTACGTGCATAACTTCTATGCAACTTGGTGTACACGCATGCTTGAGCAGCTTTGCTCTCCTGAAGCTGTATGCCGAGACTATGAACACAATTTAATGGTATTAGCATTGTTTCCCATATGTAAGTATATGGGGATTTTGTATTGATTTTGGTTCAAACATACTATATGTGTAGTTTGGGCTTTAAGTTTCCGAACACCATCTATATGCATACACATATATATTTCTCACTTTAAACTTATTATTTAGTAAATTATTTTGGATGTAATTTATTTGATTTAGCCCATCCCATATCTAGATTACAGAATGTTATGTATAACTTGCATTATGCACCAATAACTTTGGATGTACAAAGTTGAAGAGAAATTATGTATGAGGATACGCGAAAAGAAATAAGTGTTGAACCCCACTGGTCTGTAGGGATCGCTCCACGTTTTAAATACAGTAGAAGCTCTTTAATCCGGCACGTCTGGGACCGCTGACGTGCCAAATTAGCGATTTTTTCGGATTATCGAACGTCAATAATTTTAACGTGAATACCAAAGTGAAATCACTCTAGATAAAAATGCAAACGATTAAAACATGCATTTTAAGAAAAACACAGAGTACATAAATTAAATTCAAACATTGAATATTTATTTAATTGAATATTCATGTAAACAAAAAACACTATAATGTACAAAAGATAAATTAATACACATGAGCCTTTTTTTTTAAAGTCTCTGATATGACGTTGCTTCCGTGATTCTGATCTCGTCTTCAATAAAACGTTACGGATTATAAACAAATGTATGAGTTCTGCAGAGTTGTAACTTTTGTTGGATTCAGCAAATTTTATAAATGTGTGCAATGCATCAGAAGCCTGTTTCCATGAGACTTTAGCTTCATCTGCCATGGTTCCTTCTTCTTCATCCGATTCTACCTCCTGAACCTGAGCTTCTTGTGGGTTAACAACACGTTGTATAATCTGTTCCTCACTCAGTTCTTCAACCACTGGCACACTTTTGTCTATTTCAATCCAGTCTCTAGCTTCCTCATGGGGTGCATCTCTTAAATGGTTGTTTGGCACAGCTTTTACCAAATCTAGCACCATATTTTGATCCGCATCTTCATCATTAGGCCAAAGTTTGCGCCAGCACCACTGTAGAGTCACTTCTTTCACCTGATTCCAAGTTAAGGCAATTGCAAAAATTGCATCTTTAACAATAAACTGTTTTTGTAAGTCTGTTACATCAGAATCAGCGTTCAAAAGGCCTTGTACAATATATCTTCTATAGAAACACTTAACATTTTGAATCATACCTTGATCCATCGGCTGAGACAAGGGAGTGACATTTGGTGGTAGGTAAACTGCAGAAATACTGCCGGAAACCAAATCAGAAGCAGGAGGATGAGCGGTACAGTTGTCTAGCAACAAAAGTTCTCTGCTGTCAACTGGCATTCCACGTTTCTTAGAGTTTTCCTTTACATTTGGTACAAAATGATGGAAAAACCACTCCTTAAACAACTCTGATGTAATCCATGCATTTCTCTTTGCATCATAATGCACAGACAAGTTTACGATTCCTTTTAAAGCTCTAGGTTTTTTATATTTACCAATCATGACAGATGTCAGCTGATGGTCACCATAAGCATTTGCACACAACAAAACAGTCAATCTGTCTTTATTTTTCTAAAATCCCTTAGCAGATTTTTTATCCCCACCTGCCAGAGTATACGTTGACAAACAACGCCATAAAAGGTCGGTTTCATCGGCATTGTAAACATGAAAACGGGTTAACTCCCACCGTAAACAAGGCTGCTAAAAGTGTCCTTAAATTCTTCAGCGGCATTTTCATCGGCTGAACTGCTCTCTCCAGCCACATCCAGATTCCGTGTCAAATTTTAAATTTCTGAAGCCAACCATTGGAAAACACACAAGTACTTTCAATCTTCAGATCACGATGAAACTGTTCTACTTTTTCGATGATCATAGGCCCAGTGACTGGTTTTCCCTCTGATCGTTTCGCACTAAACCAAGTGCACAAGGCACAATCAAGAATTTCAAGTTTAGGTTTCTTCAATGTGTGTCTTGATTCCGTATTATTTGCTGTAACAGCTTGAGTAGCAAACTTCTTAAGTTCCTCTTTTTGTTTTTTTATATCATAAATAGTCGAAGAACCCATATTTAAATCACGCATTATGAAGTTTCTGTTTTGACCTTTTTCGAGACGATTAATTATTTCTAGGTTTTTTTTTGTATAATGAGAGTCACATGCCTACGCTTATTAGTTTTATTAGAACTTGAAGAACTCGTGCTGAGCTTCGATAACATTGTGCAAACGTGATTTTTAGCCCGTTATAAAACAGGAAACACTGTACTGAAATGAATACTGAACTGACAGTTAGTTACGATACACACTGAGCGAACTAATACCGCGGGAACAAGGGTCCTAGACAACACCGTATAACTGCGTGAAACACAGACGAACTGAAAACCCGCCAGGCGGGTACAGCCGTGCCGGTCGAGGCCAACGAACGCACGAATCCACCCGAAAAAACCCGAAAGCGGGCGTTTTAATCGGTGCCGGATTAGAGAATGTGCCAAACCGTAGAATGCCGAACTAAATAGCTTTTACTGTATATAGGTACTAGCAAGTATCATGTATGTATGAGAAAGTTATTTATTGCCAAGTTGTTTTCACTATTCGATCTTGATCAAGCTATTTGGAAATTTTCTTCATCGCCCAGCACTACATGCTTATCCCTTCAAATCTATTGTGTCTATTTTTTAACATACATAATCGGTGACAAACATAAACTTGCATTTTATAATATTCAAATAAATACCAGCTTTTTTACTACACTTTCGCAACCCGTAGAAGAGGGTAAGTATTTTTATCGTCAAAATGATCAAATTTGAGATGTTGATGGATGTCGATGTTTCATGCAACCTGAATCCGAAAAAGTGTTTTTCATGACGCCGTCTTTTTTATCCGCATGTATCTTAATCTAATTAAAGCAGGAACCAATTTACCGGTCAAGCTGGAGCTTGATATTTAAGATTTTAATAAGGTTCCCAAGGTTTAATTTTTTGAACTATCAATTTACCCCTAAAATTAAAGGTAGTTTACTTAAGGGTGCTTCATAGGAGGGCGTTTCAGACGTTTAGAAATCCCGCAATATTTATTAAGCTGCTTGATATTTTTAAATATAGTTTTTATCAAAATGTAAGAGAAAAGTATTAGCAGGATCCTGACCAATTAAAAAGTTAAAAATATGTAGTTTAGTTATTTTTAAATCTAATGAGGCTTTACACTAAAATGTATGCTTCTTAAATTAAAGAAAAAGTTAGAAACCAAGATATAGCTTTCCACTATCAAATAAAGTCATGTTTTGGAGTTTTTTGGAACTTTTAAAAAAAAATTGTTTTCAATAAAACTAATAATTTCCTAGCTATAAGCAAATATATATTTTAAAAAGATAACCTGGTAAATGAAGAGTTGAAACTTCAATAGATAGTACACCCCAAATGTGTTTTAAAAGTCTTTAAACTAGAAAATCCAAAATTGGGGGCTGGTAAATGGAGGTGGGCTCATGAAATACACCAAACTAATAAAAAGAATAAATTACTTCTTGGTGAGGCAGAAAATTGTAATTTTACATAAGAGACAAAAGAAAAGACTTGAAATGAACGAACGTATATCACAATAAAGATTATTGAAAAGGAGGGTTAATTAGCTTAGCGATTACATAATTAATAATTGAGAAAAAAACTAGGGCGTAGTCTGTGACGATAAAACAATTTAATATAAACATCAGCTGACACAGTGCTTCTGTAACAATGTATATTATTTTATCTCACATCTATTTTCAGTCAAAGGAGCGAGACAGTCTATACAGGGAACTACACTTATTTACTTCACGCCTTCACTGTCTGTAGGGCTGTTTGTATTTAATTACGCCATTGGGTAGAAAAGAGGAGGATATAATTTAAAGAATATGTACCATAATTTGCGTGGAAGAAGAGTGCATAACCATTTAATAAAAACATTATGCACGGCTGGCCTTTAAGCACAGACCCGCCAGTCACCGTACTAGACAATCTTGAATTTTAGCACGCGTGCCAACGAATGCGGGCCAGTTTGAGCTAAAACTATATAGTTCCATGGTAATTTTTAGAGCCAAATTTTCCTAAGCAAAAAATTGTCCCCTGCATCGGTGACCGTATGGTCTAACTCTAAGGCGTGACTCTTGCAATAGATTAGACTGCCGATAACGAGAAGGTTTAGGTTCGAATTCTGGTCGGATGTCTTGAGAGTAGTTTAACCTAAGCGATTTTCTATTCCTCCTCTATGAAATTTGGATACATTTCTTATAAACTCAACTTACTCATCCCTAACTCATAAGCGTAATTAGTTTATGGGTGTATAAACCGAACGAGTAGTAAGACGCGACGACAAAAAAAAAAGTGATCATGTTTTTAAAATAGATTTAAAAAGAAAGGAATGATCAGATTTTTTTTTCAAACTATTACTCAATTGCTTTTAAAACCTGTAACGGTTAAATTAACCATAGCTAGTGTGGCGAACACTTGACCTTCACTAAAATAAAGATTTCAAAATAGATACCAGAAAACAAAACATAATAAAACAAAATACGACTTTTAACGACCTTTCATGCTGCACTTGAAATAACTTTCTAAGTACGTACTGCCATTCAAAAGCTAAGTAATCAACTACTTAGATATTTTTTTAAGAAAACCCATCTTAATTCCAGTTTTACCTTTCAACAACATACGCCACATAGTTTATTTTATGAACAGGAGGGAATTTTAAACAACTGTACCAGTATTAATCTGAAGATATGATGGGAAACATTTTGTTTAAATAACACCTTCACTTAAAGTTGGACGTAATGAAACCTCATAATTCTAAAAATATTCGAATACGATAACCTTGTGAGCAACCTTTCTGATACTACGTCGTTATATGAGGATACCATTTTTAATCAGCTCTTCAAACAAATATGGACTTAAGGATATAGAAAGTCTTTTAAACGTGAAAAAGATTTTAAATATTTACTTAATCACTTACTTATATGACATTAAGAACTCGAAAGTTCATTGCCGAACTTACAAAAATACGCCACCTATCCTTATTTTGAGCTCGTTCTATCCAGTCCCCTTCATTACACCCAATCCCTATCTTGAGAAAGCTCTACCCAGTCCACCTCATTAGACCCTATCGGTGACCTGGTGGTCTAGGGGTAAGGTGTCGGACTTCTATGCTGGGGTCCGGGATTCAATCCTCGGTCTCGGCACAGATTTATCTGATTACCAAACCCTTCCTTCACCTCTGACAAGACTTGTATTAATCACAACTTGTGAATGTGGGGAATGCCAGGCCTCCATCATGGTTCGGATTCCACGTTAAACTGTAGGCCTTTCATTTAATCTCACAATCACCCTACCATTACACATGAGCGTAAGGGCGTATAACTCGAACGGGTAGTGAGACGCGGTGCTAATAATAATAATAATAATCATACGCCCTATCCCTATCCCGAGCTAGCTATATCTAATCCACTTCATTTCACCCTACCCCTATCTTGAACTAGTTATATCCAGTCGCTCACTACAACCTATCCTTATCTTGAACTAGTTATATACAGCCCCTCACTACAACCTATCCCTAGATTGTGACAGTTATATCCAGTCCACCTCATTACACCCTATCCCTATATTGAACTAGCTCTATCCAATACACCTCATTACATACTATCCCTATCTTGAGCTAGTCCTATCCAGTCCACCTCATTACACCCTATCCCTATATTGAACTAGCTCTATCCAATACACCTCATTACATACTATCCTTATCTTGAGCTAGTTCTATCCAGTCCCCCTCATTACACCCTATCCCTATCTTGAGCTAGTTTTATCCAGTTCACCTCATTATACCTTATCCCTATCCCAAGCTAGTTATATCCAGTCCACCTAATTACCCCCTATCTCTTTCAGGTTCATTCTAATATTATCCTCCCAACCACGTCGAGGTCTTCCCAATGGTCTCTTCCCATTAGATTTGCCAGTCAATACTTTCAACGCTGTTCTAGCATTTTCCATTCGCGCTGCATGATCTGCCCAACGTGACCTGCTATATTTGGTCACCCTGACACTGTCTGGTCTAATTGCATACCTTTTTAGAGGGAATATCAGCCTAAATACTCAGTTTTCGTATAACTTATGTACAAATAATAACTATCTTAATCACTACCCAACCCGATAGAGTCAATACAGGCTCCTCTAGATTTGCGGTCGACTGCAACCGCTAAGACGAAAAGCTGGACCGTGGCGGTAGTATTTCTTGGACTGTTGCAAAGTGCTGCACTTGACCGTGAAATGGTCATGGCTAAGGAGACTCGAATATCAACCATCATCAGGTAGTTGTTGGGGAATCCGACTTGCTAATAAGCGTTCTTCCTGAGCCGGCAAACACAATAGTGCGCTTTATCGATCAGAGTAGATTTTTTTTTTCTTCTGAAGGTCAGAATGGCGTTGTTTTATGGTGGTTGGGTCCGTCAATGTT
>CABFOV010000125.1:268231-285168 GCA_902141375.1 Timema poppense
CCTTCCCCCCCCCCCCCCCCCCCAAGTGTTTTTTCTAGCACCGCGTCTTAGCACCAGTTCGGGCTATACGATTATGTACTAACTACGTTAATGGTTTTAGGGCTTAGGAAGGTTATATGTATAGGAATTGTACGCACATTTGCGTGGAGTGAGAGTGGAAACCCATTTTGGAAAAACCACCCTTAGTACACCCAACCAAGATTTGAACCTCAATCTCCCCGTCATCGTCAGACTAATCTATCGCGAGAGTTATATCTTGTGACACCGAAGTGGGTGGGGCAAGTTTCATAGACCTAGTACGTCTCAAGGGCAGTGCTAAACTAAATACAAGACGACACCTTCCTAGACCAGAATGGAATGGGCTAGTTTCATAGACTTAGGTTCAGTTTCATAGTCAAATTTAGTACGCCTTAAGTGCGGCGCTACACTAAATACAAGACGACACCTTCCTAAACCAGAATGGAGTGGGCTAGCTCGCATATGAAACTGGCCCATTCCATTCTGGTTTAGGTAGGTGTCGTCATGAACTTAGTGTAGTGCCGCCCTTGAGGCGTACTAAATTTTACTATGAAACTGGCCCTTAGTACGTCTCAAGCCCAGTGCTAAACTAAATACAAGACGACACCTTCCTAGACCAGAATGGAATGGGCCGGTTTCATGGACTTAGTACGTCTCAAGTGCAGTGCTAAACGCAGTGCTAAACTAAATACAAGACGACACCTACCTAAACCAGAATGGAATGGGCTAGCTCGCATATGAAACTGGCCCATTCCATTCTGGTCTAGGTAGGTGTCGTCTTGTATCTAGTATAGCGCCGCGATGGATATCTTACGGAGTCGCAGAAACCTTCATAGGTAAAGTTTTACTCATTAAAAGTTAAATATTTGTATTTTAAATATATAATGTAATGATCAAAATAATAAGTTTTAAAGTAATCTTTTACTCAAGTAAAGAAGCTGGCAGCTATCAAATAAGGGTTTTCCAATGGAATTGGTACTGTAGTAACTTATTTTAAGAGTTATATTGATGAGTATTGATAGTAAATAAAATGCACCACTATTTTCTTCAAGAAAAGAAAGGAACATCTTTGATTGAAAATAAATCCTCCGGAATATCTTGCCAGGATTTTAATTTAAGCCTTCGATAAGTTTTTTTCGTCGTACCTTAAGGGCATTGCCTACCTGTGACGTCACAACAAATCAAGATAGGATTTCCCATGTTAATGTATTTACGTTCTATTCAGAGAGTTTTAAAAAAAAATACAAAAAACCATAAATTATTAAATAATCCTAAAAATAGTTTTATAAAATTATGATTTTGATCTATTTCGTACATTGGCGTTCATAGTGGGATGGTGCTCGTAGTATTCAGGGGAATAAAGATGATATAACCTGCTTTGGTGGCCACATGGTCTAAGGTGTCACTCTCGCGTTAGACTAGACTGCTGATCGACATGGAGATCAAGATTCAAGTTCTAGTCTGGTGTACGCATTTTTTCAAAATTGTTTTCTACTCCCCCTCTACGCAAATTTTGGTACATTTCCTCTAAATTCAACCTTTCCCATTAGTATAATTAGTACACATGCGTATATCCTGAACATGTAGTAAAGAGGTGCCAAAAAATATGTTTGCAAACCCGCTTCGCAAAATAGCTTCGAATTCACCAATTAATAGACAGTAACGTTAAAGGTTATATTAGATACTAAACCAATAACCAACCAAAACCAACAAAAGAACGCTGCACACTCACATAGTTGTATAACAAAACACGTATATTCCATCACCCCCTTGACATCTGTGGACGTCATACTATAAAGAAAACTTGTTTATTTCCTGTAAGGGTTGTGTATTTGCAGAATATTTTCCAGACTACGTATTTAAGCGTCACGAGGAATAACTGAAAAGCTTTGATACATGTAACGAAAATAAATTGACCCTAAATTATTCGGTCTACAATTAACGGTGAAATGTAATCAAAGATAATGCGGCTGGTTTTTGTTGTTGTCAGTTTTGACTAAACATTTCATTCAATCAGTCTGACATTGCCGTCTTTCACTGCTTAAGTCGTTCCCGTGTTTCAAATTTGAAGTGTTTTATGAACGTATAATATTATAAGCCAGAGTATTCTTCAAACATAATATGTTATAGTCAAATTAACAAACATCTCCGCCCAACATTTGCGTCGTCACAGTTGTGTAATGGATCGGTGACCTTGACCATTTTATTCTCATTCACAAGAGGAAAATAGTAAGCAACATATATATAAATTACAACTTTTTAATATATTATTCATGTACCTGTTTCATACGGTTGAGTCTTTGTTTTAACAAATTTCTTTTAAAACTATATACTATATTTTGATTTTAGAACCAATATTTAGATGCCAACTAATTTCAAATAAGAATTTTATTTCTATAAAAATGAAATTTAATGTTTTAATAGCCCATGTTGACCAGCAAAGGCAAACTCTGTATCCTTTAAAAGTGTTAAATACGATTTTGTTGTTGTTGACTAAACCCGCTATTTGTGTTAATTTATTTACCTTGACATTATTTTATATTTTATAAATACACAAATTATATTTTATTTTAAATAAATTAAGTGAAATATATTTTGATCACTACATATTATTTTAAATATATTTTTAGCATATTTGTGTATCTGACTTTCAAATTTTTCAAGTAATTAATTAATAAATAAGGTTTTGAGTTTTTTCGTATATGTGTGTGTGTATAATTTTTTAAGGAAATTATATTTTAATGATCCGTGTTTACAAACAGTATCGCTAAGTGGCTTGTTTTCACTTTAGTTTAAAGTGACACCCTAGTGGACGTGTCTGTACATGTGTATTACTCAGTATGTCACTCACACAAGTACATACAAGTAATTATCTACCATTTTACTTTCCTTGTATGTTCATAATTATGCACATTAACTTTCAAGAACTGTTTTAAGGGCAAACAACTATTTTTTAAGTTGTAGGACCTTACAAAATATTCTCAGATAAAATGTTAATAAAACCCCACTCTATTATTATTTTTATTCTATTGTTATTGATATTATCTATCAAAAGTGACAGACCCGTCTCGGTGGCCGCGTGGTCTAAAGCGCTATTTTCGTCGATGACAAAACTCTGTCGAGTGTTCAGAGTTTTTTTCAAAATGGCTTTCCACTCTCCCTCCAAGTAAATGTGGGTACACTTCCTCTAAATAGAACCTTCCTAATCCCTACAACCATTAGCGTAATTAAAAACCTTACAACCCGAACGGGTAGAGGCAGCGCTAAAAAAAAATTAAAAAAATACAGTATCAGATTTTGATAACATGACCTGAAGTATGAATACTTGAAAGTTTATTTAATAACTTTTCTTTTCTTTAAAGAAACAAATTAAATATCGTAAGTAAACACATCGCTATTTGCCTCGAAGTAAGATGGAAAATCGATTATTGACATCACATCCTTCGGTACACCCTGCCAGGGATTGAACCCAAGCTTTTCTCATCAGATCCAAGCCCACGATAGTGTTCTTTCATCGTGCCCAGAGGACTTTGCCTAAACTGTGACGTCATGACAAGTTTCCCAGTATTCGAATAACAAGCTGTTCGGGTCTAATGGGAAATTGACCGACCTTGAAAGAAAAACTACAACTGTATATCATCTTTGAGGGAACTGCATAGTTACTATTAGGAAACAGCGTTTTCAATTTCTCGTTTTTGTGTTGTCAGTCTCCCCTCAAATATAAGACAAATTTCACAACGTTGCTTAGTCGAGGTTGCCAGTAGCTCCTTCTTACCCCAGCACATCACCTTCACACATAACTGAGAGCGAGGAGATTTGGCAACAGTTAATTGAGAGAGAGAGAGAGAGCTAAGATAAAACTTTTCTCCATAAGACCTGCAGTTTCCTCAGCGGTGATATTGGATGTAAGGGCCGTATTTATGGTCTAATATCGGGAGTCCTCAATATAAGCCCGGCCTAAGACATCATGAGGTTAAGTTTCCTAGAACGTGCTGCGCGCGCATTCTAAAAAAACAATGTCACAAATAAACCATAGATCAAGCGTGGGCTGTTTACATCCATAACGCGTAGATTGTTGAGACATACAAATTATTATAGACCAATTTTTTTAGTAAGGGACTTTACTGACAGCTTGAAAAGTTTTTTTTAAGCACCACAGCTCTACTATCCGTTCGGGTTGTACGCTTATGTACTAGTTACGCCAATGGTCTTGGGGTGAGAAATGTAATATTTTATAGGAAGTGTAGCCGCATTTGCGTGGAAGGAGAGTGTAAAATCAATTAAAAAACTAGCGTAGCCACCGAAGTGGGTATTTTATAGTTATAAAGAAATAAGTAGAGAATGGATAATACTAAGACTAGTTAAGCTATCTTTCACTGAAAGCGCTAGACTCGTGACTAAGAGTTGAACTGGTGTTCTTAACCTAGGAGGTCCAATACTCGAGCCAAAAACTCGGCCTGAAAACACCTAAGAGTGGTTTTATTGCTTTAAAAAATGGGCATTTTTAAAGGTGAACGTTAGTACATTTACTCTTAATTTCCGGTGTGAAAGGGAACATGAGTTAAGATAAATATTTTAGCAGTTTGTATGACAAATATAACATTTTTTATTCAAAACAAATAAAATATTACTTCAGTTTGTATGTATAGTTTAATCTTAAAACCAGTAATATCAACATTTCTACAAAATTTGTCATAAACATTGCGGAATTATTTGAACAAAATGTTCATTCTTCAATTAAAATGTGTCCGTTAAAATTCCACCGCGGCCATGAAAAATATTTAATATTTAACAACCGTTGATATTATATGTATACAATTAAACCCAAAGCCACCTCTTCTTGGATAATTTTTTTAAAATTATTTTGTACCAAAAATATTTTTGGTGTAAAAATGGTTCATTTCTGTCCCACCTTAAGCGCTTAAATAACTTTTGTGTTTAAATTTACGCTAACGGAATACAAGTTTATTGTTTTTGCAGAATCAAAACATTTTTCTAGTCAAAATAAAATAAATATTTCCTTAGTACAAACATAGAGTTTAATTTTACTCACATGGTGAGCTGTTGGTCTTGGGGTAAGGTGTCGGACTTTTGTGTTGGGGGTCCGGGGTTCAATCCTCGGTCCCGGCACAGACTTATCTGATTACCAAACCCTTCTTTCACCTCTGAGAAGACGTGTATTAATCACAACTTGTGAATGTGTGTAATGCCGGACCTTCACCGTGGTTCGGATCCCACGTTAAACTGTAGGTCCTCCATTTCATCTCGCAATCACCCTACCGTTACACATAGCGTGTGTCTAACCCGAACGGGTAGTAATAAGCTGTGTTAATAATAATAATAATAATAATAATTTTCTTCACATGGTATCAACAGTTGTTGAAAATATCCCTCAAGGGTGTCCTGGCATTTGACAGACAACTTTTTCTCTTCATTTAAAAAGTTGCTTATCTAATGCCATTGGGCTCGTGACAGATATTAAAAAAACAGTTTATATTATCATTGTGAAGAAAACTAAACTTTATATTTATACTTATTTTGGGTAAAATATTATTTGCTCTAAAATCTACAAAAACCGTAATGATGTACTTTTTTTTTTTTCAAGCTTGAAAATTAATAGCAAAATTGATTTTTTTGGAAAACTTTGGTTAACAAAATGTTAAGGGGAGTTGAATGTTGATCAAACTTGTAGCCTTTTAGACGACTTAGAAATATTCTTTGAAATGTGTTGACATTCGTTATTAGCTCACTTGCTTTTACTCTTGAGAAGCTTATCTCAAATCCTTGAGGTATAAAACCGGTTTAGAGGAGTATTCTCCGTATGTAACTTACTTGCAAGTAACAGTTGGGGGATCCCCAATGTAACGTATTTGTGTTTTATTCTTGAAAATGTGAACATAAGTACTTCTAGAAATGTTGGAAGGAGTCTGTTTACTGGATGCGTGTGAGAAAGTTTCCTGGAACAATTAATTGTCCTTTATAGAAATTCAATTAACCTTAAATTTCTTAAGGTTTCCATCTTATTTTTTCCTCTCCCCGTATCATTTTATGAAAAATCTGATTTGAATATTAAAATTATGAGAACAATTATCTTGAAAATTCTAATGAAATAACGGATCTAGATAAGATTGAGCTTATATTAATACATAGCGCATAGTACATGGCTCACAGCGCATAATTCATAATGCAAATACAACCATTAGAATGGAACTTTGTGGTTTCAGCTCTTACTTAGTTTTTTATTTCTAGAACCTGGCTTAACCTCTTTTCTCTATAGATAGGGTGTTTAAAAATACATATTTCAAGGGCTTACTGGGAAAATAATGTTAAATCGCGTATTTTGAAAGATAAAATCAACCTAATTTAAACTGTGCCTGAACTATTAAATCGAATTTGATTTTTAGTTAGTAGACATTGTATTATTGTCACGAATGTTATAGTTTCTTCTCGTATTCTCATTGGCTGATACGTCTCAAGTCTAATGATTGGCTATACTCAAGATCATGCGTAGTGTGTAAAATCTTAAAATTAAAATCATCTTTATGTATTGTTCACTATTCACTATTAATTAAGTTATGTTTGTGAACGCTTTCATTAAAAGTAATGCGTTTCAACCCTTTTCACACTACATACTATGAATTATTCTCTATTAGTCACGCAAGCTTATGAACCCAGCCTAACACATGTTACTTCTAAGCCATTTATAAGTTTTGGATTTAATATCCGAGCCATTATAATTGTTAATTACGGTCATTGTCGCATCTTAATATCATCTTCTTTAAATTAAAAAATTACACCTGGACGCGGGAATCTAACCCAGGACTTAGTACGTCAATGCTCTAACCCCTGAGCTATCCAGGAATCGTCTCGTGCCCAGTCAATTCTTCACTCATAACTTAATTTAAGGAAGAGTCTGTTATGGACGTGCAGAAATCGTCAGCTACGTATGAGCGATCAATATTAAGATTGCGAACTATCGGATAGAATTTAGATTAAATGTGCTTACATCTGTAGATATATATATAAGGGGAGGGGCGAGAGAGGGGAGAGGTGGGAGGGGGATAGAGGAGGGAAAGGGAAAGAGAGAACGCAAGAGAAACCCTTTATCAAAGTATAAAAATCCTCAGTGGGCCTAAGATCGACCGGAATTCAAACTTCAAACTCCCTGCACCGGGCATATCAGAGTATGCTGTAGTAGGATTTTGGTTGGAAGAATCTGTCATAAAATACAAACACATGTTTGACGCTCAGCAACGATAACATTTTACTATATTCGAGCTACTTCTGCGGATAGAGGGTGTCATGTAGTCGGCACAACGAACCCTCCAGCCGTTAATCTCAGTTTTCTAGACCGGAGTCGCTAATTATTTTTTTCATTCAAGTATCACCTCATTTGTCCTCACTTAGCTGAGTTGAGCACGTTCCAGACCCACCGTTTCACATACAAATCTGGAAACGCCGGGGAACAAACACAGGGCCTCTGGATCTGTAGCTTGGAGCTCTGACCACTAGACATCAGAGGAGGTCAGTTTTTATTTTATAGATATTGAATGATAAGTTAGTATGTATTAAAAATTATAGCCAACCACAGATCACATGAATCGGCGTATGAATACGTTAAAGTAAATCTAGTAAACTTTTCTAGATGTCAGATAAGGTTCTTACCATAGAAATTGGACCTAGGTGAGTGTGATAAATTTTACCTAGGCGTGTGAGTTTTTTAATTGTTTTTTTTAGAAATGATAAAAAAAACTGTCTAGGCAACCAGACGTGAGAAGCTTGCCAAAAGAAAGAGCCACTTGATTGAACTTTGAACTCTGTTCACAACAACAGGTATTATGAAATCGTAATTTGTTTCTGGAATCCCTCGGTAATAATTATTACCCCACGGGCGCGGTATTACACCAGGGCGAGGTCACAGTTACTAGCAGTAAGTCACAAATACTGCCCTGGTGGTGAGCCTAAGCTTAATCTGTTACGCCACTGCAGTTCTTGAATATTATAATACAATAATACGCTACCAAATTGTTTCAAATTTTAATTTTTAAAATAATTTCTTAAAGCTTAGTATTAAACTAATAAATTAGAGAAAAAATTAATTAATACAAGGAAAAAAATATAATCTATCACTTTTATCTCTTATTTTCCAATATTAATGCTTACATCCAAATTAATCCTTTTACCATCATTCATTTTAAAATATTATTAATTAATAAAACACAAAATAAAAATTCTAGTCTTTGATAATCGAAGTAAAAATAGTTCTGCTTTAGGTAGTGAAATTCAAATTTTTGTATTTCCTCTAGTGAATTCATTATTAGCAAAATAGAGCGATCCCGAAAATTTGGTAGTTTTCATTGTATAACTTAATGAGTATAATTAATCAGATTTAAACGAATTCTTAAGTTATAGATGATAACAACTACTTTTCAATGGTGAAAACAGATTTCAAATATATATAATTGTTTTGGCACATTATTTTATTTTGTAAAATCATGTTTTGATGGATGAACAAGTGTTGACCGTTCTCTTAAACCAGAAACCGTATATAAGTGAAGCTTTATGCATTTATCACTTTAGATTATTATTATTTCCACCGTGGTTCGGATTCCACGTTAAACTGTAGGTCCTCCATTTCATCTCACGATCACCCTACCAGTACACATTAGCGTAATTGTGAGATGAAATGGAGAACCTACAGTTTAACGTGGGATCCGAACCACGGTGGAGGCCTGGCATTCCTCACATTAACAAGTTGTGATTAATACACATCTTGTCAGAGGTGAAGGAAGGGTTTGGCAATCAGATAAATCTGTGCCGGGACCGAGGATTGAAGCCCGGACCCCCATACAGAAGTCCGACACCTTACCCCTAGGCCACCAAGCAAAAGTAGAATTGGGATTAGTATAATAGTTTGTTTAGTTATAAAATATTTATTTTTCAATTTTGTTGTATATATTAAAGGATGAAGGGTACAGGGGGAAGTTTAATTTTAACCCAAATTGACTTAGTGCTCTCATCTGTTAAACATTCATCAGACCGTAATAATGCACTTGAGATTATGGTTTGAAAAAAAAAAAATTGTCATATTTAAATAAAGTCTATTATAAATAAAATAGGATTTGTTGGGGTCTTTATAGGGTTCGAGATATAATAATAATAATAATTAGCACTGCGTCTTACTACCCGTTCGGGTTATACGCTTTAAGTACTAATTACTCTAATGGGTTAGGAATTTGGAAGGTTGAAAATAGAGGAAGTGAACCCACATTTGCGTGGAGGGAGAGTGGAAAACCATTTAGGAAAAACCGCCCCCAGTTCACCCGACCGAGATTCGAACCTCGATATCCCCGTCCTCAGCGGTTGAGCTTAACACGACAAGCGCATTAGCCAACTACGCCACCGAGGCGGGTGGTTCGAGATATAAAAGTCGTCCTGAAACTGTGTGTATCATAGTTTTTCCTCTGTATCCTTCATATAGAAAAAGTGGTTTATTGGTTTTAATAACACTGTTTTCTAGGTTATAATTATGGGGCGGATTCAGCACTAAATTCCTTTTTTATTCCTATGCTTTGAAAAGTAAGTTTTTGAGGTATAAGTTTATTTTGGATGATTGCGAATATAGTTTGATAACTTTTATAGTGCCTATAAATGCCTATTTTGGTGTTTAGTGCCTATTTTACAAATGGGAGCCTTAAAGTGTCTTTTTTCTATCTCTCTATTCCTCACCCCCTCTTTTTTCTTTCTAAATATCTGCCCCCCCCCCCAACTCCTTCACTCCTTAGGTCACTCCACGTGGATACTCGGGATAGGTAAGAAAAACCAATGTGGCCAGCGGTCTTATATGTTCAAACTGGTCAGTCTTTTGACAAATATTTTCTTTTAGCTCACAGTAGTGTCAGTTCATTCAGTGGTTGTGTGTGTATATTACGCTGTTGTTAGATGTTCATATCTGTTCATTCATATTTCTTTGTATTGGACTGTGTAAATTATTGAACTAGTAGAAAATACCTAAAAAGAAATAGTGTAAAAGTGTATTATTCAAACAGTGGATTGGTGATGATGGGAATCTCACAACGGATGGCAAAATAATTTTTTGTCAGGCATGTTCCGAAGAGGTAAGTTACCTTTTCAAAAGGGGAAATGAAATTATTAATTTTGAAAGTCAAGGTTTTTATTAAATATTTTGGCTACAGTTTAAAAGTAAACCACGATTATTTACTATCGTTCAAACTAGGTTTCATTTATTATTGAAGGATTTCAACGACATAGTGGAAATATTTACCAAAGCGTATCATAACTATCTTAAAAAAAAATCTTAGTTCTCTTGTTAGGTGATGCTTTGTTAATTGGTAGAATTCACAAATATTATTTTGGATGAAAATTTCCATATATAATATGTAGGTAAAATGTGAGAATAAGTATCACTTAGAATAACACAAAAATACTGCAATACATATGAAGAATTACAGAAAGAAAACACGACCAAATCAATCTTTCCTAAAGTTAACGATGCAGATAAAACCCAAGAACAATTTTCCGCTGACTTATGCTCTGAGATGCTGCAAGTATTCCTTGGAAGAAGCTGGAGAATCCAGATTGCAATGCTTTTATCAGCAAATACCAACATGAAGATAGCAGATAAATCAACTCTCAGGTAACATTACTTGCATTCAACCTATTTATCCGTAAGATTTTACAATAGCAGTTTTTCTTTCTGACATTAAAAAAATAACTTAATTGTATTGACTTAAGCTATTTACAATAAATATTCTTTTTATTTCGTTTAAGATAGTTGAAAAGATCCGAGAAGATATTGGAGAGTCATACTTCAGGGCTACTGTTGATGAAACCACTGGCATATATAAAAAGCAATTTTGAAAATCTTCCTGGAGCAATCATAGTTTTAGAACGACAAATTTAACAGAGTATTGCAGCGAAACCTTGGGTGGAAAGTAATGGCAAGTATTGCGGACATCTTAGAAGGACAAACTACATCACTCCCAGAAGTCATGCTTAGCTCAGCTGAGATAGCTGGTCTGAAATTTTGCCCGATGACTTCATGTGAAGTCGAGAGAATTTCCTTACACTATAAAAACATTTTGTCAGACAACAGAACAAAATTTACTGAAAATATTGAGAAATATTTCCTAATTAACTCTAATAGTAATTAATTTGTGTTTATGGAAATTGTATTATGGATTTCAAGAATTAATAATAAAAATGTTCAGTATTTTGCTATCTTTTTTGATTACTATGCCTATTTATGTGCCTATTTTTTCTTTTTAATGCCTATTTACTGCCATTTTTTACTTTATAATGCCTATTTATGTGCCTATTTTTGAAATATTTAATGCCTGCCCTTTTTAAATTTTTAGTGCCTATAAATCCGCCCCTAGTTACAATACAGAAAAATGCACCGATATACAATTTCAGATTTATATATATGGCACTGCATGTTCAGGTTATACGTCTACGTAATAAATACACTAATGAATTAGGGATTAGGAAGACTTAATTTTAAAAAGCGCACCCGCATTTGCGTAAAGGTAGAGGAAAAAACCATTTAGGAAAAAACCTCAATGCACCCGACCGGGATCGAACCCCAATCTCCGCGTCTTCGGCAGTCTAGTCCAACACAGGATTAGCGCGTTAGACCACGCAGCCCCCGAAGTGGGTTTTTATATTATCATGTCCAGGTTAGATACACGTGTTTGGGAATCTAGCTTCAAGGTGGCCCGCATAGGTGCTTATACGAACTAAATGTCAAGATCATCAAGTCTGGTTTGCTGGTGACAGGAAGCTCATGGTTCAAATCCCGGCTGTAGCTTCAGAGTGTCGTTTATGATAAAACTGTTTCTCTCTCTTCTTACAGTTAAATGCTGATATATTTGATCGAAAACTGTGTCTTTCTCATCCCTGGTGACCTGGCGGTCTCGGGGTAAGGTGTCGGACTTCTGTACTTGGGATCCGGGGCTCAATCCCCGGTATCGGCACAGATTTATCTGATTGTCAAACCCTTCCTTCACCTCTGACAAGACGTATATTAATCACAACTTGTGAATGTGTGGAATGCCAGGCCTCCACCGTGGTTCAGGATCCCACGTTAAACTGTAGGTCTTACATTTAATCTCACAATCACCCTACCATTACACATTAGCGTAAGTGCGTACAAGCCGAACAGGTAATAATAATAATAATAATAATAATAATTTCTCATCCCGAGCACATTAGTGTTACTCATTGAGATATCTCGTCTAGTAAGAAGCGAAAAAAAAAAATGATGTCCATTACCACCAATAAATTGACAAATTATTTGAGACAATTTAAAAAAAAAAATTGTTCATTATCTTTTATCTTCTATGTTTAAAAAAATTAAAATACATCTTTAGACATGTTATTTGTAAGGTTGTCAAACGCAAATAAATATTCAATTCACCCGCTTCAGTGGCCGA
The DNA here is from genome assembly GCA_902141375.1 of Timema poppense. Taxonomy (NCBI): domain Eukaryota; kingdom Metazoa; phylum Arthropoda; class Insecta; order Phasmatodea; family Timematidae; genus Timema; species Timema poppense. The sequence continues at coordinate 280,705 of CABFOV010000125.1, forward strand.
AAGGTCTAAGTTGTGTTGTACTGCCTGCTGATGACTGGAAGATTAAGTTTTGAATCTCAGTTGGGTCTACTGAGGGTGGTTTTCCCTAAATGATTTCCCACTCTCCTTCCACACAAATACCGGCTATATTACTCCTAAAATGCTTCCTTCCTCAACCCTGCCCCATTTATAATAATTATTATACACGCGTATAGCCTGAACAGGTACTAAGACAACCGCCTCGGTGGCCTTATGGTCTCGCAGTAAAATAGATTACCGATTATAGGGATATCGAGGTTCGATGCTTATTCGGGTGTATTGATAGGTTTTTTCCCAAAATTGTTTTTCACACTAACTCCACGCAAATGCTGCCACATGTCTTATAAATATAGATTAGGGAAAATTGCGCCCAGTAAAACTGCGCCTTCCCATAAAAAGGGGGAAATTGTGCCCTCCTATCAATCATCACAACATTAGATGGGAAATGTGCGTCCCACACACTGTTTTGCACACTTACAAAACAAGTACGCCCAAGAACCTAACAAAGTGTTTGAAAAGTCTAACCTGGAGTCACAAAATGGAGTAAATGGTCGTAAATAATTAGTTTGGTAACTTACATTTATTCGTTCACAACAAATCCTTACAAATATACACTAATCTTTATTTAATTGAAAAACCTAACCTAACCTAACCTGAACAATAGGAAAAGAGACAGTTGTGATGAATCGATGTACTTTGGCCTCCTCAATACCTCATTATGTGCGATGAGTCGATTTGAAATAGACCCCCCCCTAAATAAAAGGCTGCGATGAACTGATCTACGCCGGTGAAAATGGTAGGGTCGTGAGGAAAGTGAGAAAAGTGCACCCACACGACCTTATTAAAATTATTTAGGTGAAATATACAAGGTCATGTGGGTGCACTTTTCCCACCTATTAGTGTGATTATTCATGCGAAGGCGCAGTTTTCCCTTTTTTTGGGGGGGGAGAACAATTTTCCCGACACCATAAATATAACCTTCCGAATTCCTAAAACCATTAGTGCAATTAGTACATGAGCGTATAAGCTGAACAGGTAGTAAGATGCGATGCTAAAAAAAAGAATATATACTCAATTTGGTTACCAAGTATCTCTAACAGTTAGCTTCCTTTAAGACTAATTGTTTATCTCTACATCAAGGTACTAGTGATCGTTCGATTCTCAAAATTGTCTAGTTAATTATCTTTTAAGTCTGCTCATATAATAACACTCGTTTTGCTCGTTAGGGGTCCACCACCAACCCCCCAGTGAGTGTTCTGTTTAAGTGGATGTAAACTAATGTCATTTCAGAGCCGGTTTTTGATAGGTCTTACCATTTAGCCACAAGAGACCTCCAAAGAAAGGTCCACGCCGACTTTAAAGTTGCCTCGCTATTTTGATTTTTTTCGGGGGTTAAAATTAAAAAAAAAAAACTTTTTAGAATTTTCCCGTCGGTTACAGGCTAGAAGCTATAAGTTTGCCAAATTTCAATTTACTAGCTCATCTGGAAGTGGGTAAACAGTAATGTCAGTGAGTGAGTTAGTGAGTGAGTCAACCATGTGGCTTTATAGTAGTATAATTTCTACTAGACAACTACAATACAGTCCTATTGGCATAAGAAGAAACTTTTATAAAATTGAAACTTTTTTTACTATGGCCAATTTACTATTTTATTAGTGTTATTTTATAGATACTGATCATATCTATCGAAAGTGGCAGATGTGGATTACATGACTTGACGTATGAATACGTGAAAGTAGACCTATTAATTTGTCTTTCAGATAGGTTATTCCTATGAAAATTTGATTAATCAAACAAACACTTCAAACACGAGCCAAATGAAGCCCACACAGTCCATCCTGTATCCTAGCACAACTTCTGGCCGCCCAATCTCCCGCAGCTAGTTACGATTCACCTAGTACTTTCCATGACCTTTGTCTGTTGGCCACCAACAGTCTGTGTACTTCCTGTTTACCAGTTTTATTTCACATCAGGTTGAGGTGGATATCTGATTTCCGGGATGCTGTACACAGAGCCATTATTACACCTGTCAGCCAGTTTACCTGGCGGAGCGCTGGGAAACACTCGACTATGCATACAATAATAATCGATGTTGGACTGTTCGGGAAATCAACCCCGAGGCAGATACGCAGCATGAATAATTGAACACAACGACTTGACGCCTTTATCAAAGTATCAGTCCGGGTTATACGCAGACATAAAACACGCTGATGGGTTAAGAATAAAGAAGGTAGAATTTCAGAAGAAATGTATCCGAATTAGAGTGGAGTAAATGCATATCTTCAATACACTCGGGCGGGATTTGAACCCCAATCTCTCAGTCATCGTCAGTCATAATCTTTTGCGAATGTGATCATGCGGCCACCGAAGCAAGGGTTGTGGGGTTGGAGGGGGGTGGGTTATGTTATGCTAGGTATTAATAAGACACGAGTCGGTGAACTGGTAGTCTAAGGGGGTCGGACTTCTGTGCTGGGGGTCCGGGGTTCAATCCTCAGTCTCGGCACAGATTTATCTGATTTCCAAAACCTTCCTTCACTTCTGACAAGAAGTGTATTAATCACAACTTATGAATGTGGGGAATGCCAGGCCCCCACCGTGGTTTGGATCCTACGTTAAACTGTAGGTCCTACATTTCATCTCACTATAACCCTACCATTACACGTTAGCGTAAGTGCGTACAACCTGAACGGGTAGTAAGATGCGGTGCTAATAATAATAAGACACAAACAAATCAGCAAGAGTTCGTATCACCAAAGGGATAACTTAAGTAGGTAAAACAGATAGAACCATACGCCAAATTTTAATGTGATTTATTGCATTCTTGTCGTCCCAGGTGGCCTTGGGGTAAAATTCTCGCCTCAGGATCCGATGTTCGTGGGTTCAAACCCATCTGGGGTCGACGGATTTTTCTTGAGTGATAAAAATCCGTAACACCACTTCCTTCGTAGGGGTAAAGCCGTCAGTCCGATCCCGATTGTGTCTTGTAAAAGAACCCTAGAAGGTATATGAAACTACCTCTCCCGGAATAATTAGTAGGCTCTTTCGCTCTCGCTCGTAGAAAATTATCATGTATTGTTATAATTAGTCGGTTCAGAACGTGCGCGTTAAATACCTCAAATATTAGTTTTTTAAATATTGCATCCTTCTTAAAAAAATACATAGTCACAAGTGAATCCGTTTTAAAATAATACAAGAAAAAATATTTAGTTTTATTGAAAATAATAAAATAAATTGATCTAAAATTCGTTGTTGTCGAGTGATGAACGTAAAAAAAACGCACTAGTGTTTTCTGTTTTGAGCGTAATTTTGTGTCCTAATTTTCCATTTAATCGGTAGTGAGATGAGCCTACATATATTAGTATGTGTAAAACTTTTCAAGTCAATATTTTATCTATGATGGCACATTGATTAGGAAAGAGACGCGTCCGCTCCGCCTCCCTCAGCCAAGTTCATCGTAGCTACTATTTTTGATATGTTAGATGATTTATTTGGATAGTCAGAAATTATCATTTTCACATATCAAAGCCCTACATAAAAATGTACAACTTATATTTGACAATATCTCAGAAACTGTTGGTTTTATAAAAATATATTTCAAATAAAAGATTTTTATTTTTAATTGTACTACAACTTTACAACGATAAGTTATTTAGTAATTATTTAGTGAGATATGATCAAAAATTGGAAATTTCTGACTTTGTAAAGTACCCTCAAAGTAATTTTCATAGAAATATAATAATTGCAATTTTGTTTATAATGTTAAATGGTACCTGAATACAAAATTTGATCCAAATAGTTGTAGCGTATTTCGAGAAGATCCATTCTTTCTCTTTTTACAATTCAATAAACTAACTAAATTTAGGGTTGGATATTTGATTCCAAACTCTCCTCGGGGGAACCTTATGGAAACCTTAGATAACAACATTTAGAAACATTCTAAATAAATCTTTAGTAAGGAGTGAATCAGTAAATATAAGTTAAGACTTAGATATTATTATTTTGAAATTATGAAAATATAACTCTTAACTTATATTTCTTGGATACAAAGTTTTATCTTGACCGGTAAAACCATTTTGGCTCGAGGCCTACAAACAGACCGACGACATCGAAAATCACTATTTTGGCGGAGAGAGAGATGACATTTATCAAAATCTCGTTTTTTTTTGTTTTGTTTTTTTACGATTACAATACTTATTTCTTCGAGGGGTCAAGAAAAAATGATAAAATAACGCCTCCTACTCACATTTTAGCCATTACATTCTGACAATGAAACACATAATAGCCTATATTTAAGAGAGCCTCTCCAAATTAGAGTGGCAACTATATTAATAAAACAATAGACTTTAAATTTAAATGTGCATTAGAATAAAAACTTGAATTGTAGGAATACAAATAAAATACATCATCCAAACTTTTCTTGGAGGGTTGAAGGGGTTGCGGGTTGGG
>CABFOV010000126.1:9958-20563 GCA_902141375.1 Timema poppense
CCCCCCCCCACCCCTTTTCAAGAAAACAAGTTTCTAATCTAATAGAAGTTTAGAGATCCATTTAGAGATATTAACACACACTCATACAAGTTTTTGTCAAACTTTCTTTGTGGTGTGCTATATCTCCCTCCATCCATTCTGTAACACAGTGAAGCTATTAGCCTCACATGTTTTCTGGCTATCAGCACTGTCCCCCCCTTCCTCTCCAGAAGGCAATCAATCACCAAGACCTCCATCCCCTTTATCCTCCATCAACTGCTCCTTACAACTAGCCACCCAATATACACCCCTGTGATGCCTTACATGCGCGCCTGAGCTATGTTTTCAGTACAAATTCTAGTGTAAAAAAATTTGTTCTGAAATAATTATGACAACTATTACTAAATAACCCGAAATAATTAGAGAAGCAGCTATTTCAAAATATATGACACACATTAACATGATCATTATTTTCACATTTGTTTCGCGATTAATTAATGATAACAAAAATAATTACTTCCAGAAAATGCTTTGTGCATTTATAAAATGAACCACTAATGTTTATTTTTAAGTAATCCAGAATAATTTTTAATTATAAATATTGTTTAGTTAAAACCACTTCCTTAAAACTATTTTTCAAACAAATTTTTTCCTCACATGTGTATGTGCTAAAACATCATTTAAAACTACTATTGGCGCTAGTACTAAGCTACGCACAAGTTTTCGAGATAATTATTTGTTTTTCTGATAGTCACCCGTATGTGGGTCATATACACAGTTATAGTTAACTTTTACTGAATTAAGAAGCGCTGTAACGTGCTAACCAGTCAAGCCCCAAACGACCTAAATCAACTACCAAGGATAGCATTTCACAAAATGAAATTACATGAATTTCTAAACATTTGCACATATATATACATGTATAGCTACATTTGTTACATGCCACCAGCCCGCTACGCTGCACTTTACCATCCCGAGCTATCTATTCAACTGACCGAGGTTCGATGTAGCGCGCCAGCGCGCGGATGCCCTGGCTCATATTTACCTGTCGATTTGAACGTCAAGGGGGGTCATTCCCCCCTTTCCTCTCACATGGTTCAAACAGGCTCAGCCGCTATAAAACACCATGGTTCGCTAGGCAACGACACAGTATTTAATCCAGAGTTCTATACGTTGGATGTCTCTTAACTCATAACATATCTACACCACAAAGGTGGTCACGACGATGCTGCCAACAGAAAGACCTGACCGGCGGAAGTAACTCACCTTAATGTTATACATTCAGATTGATAGGGAGTAGGCAGCTTCATAAGCCATTGTGTAGGTTTTAGGAACTATTTTCACGTATGCTGAGAGTATCTGTACCTCTCGTGAGTATATTTTACGTGATGTAGGTTAGTCTTTAATATTTTATAGCATGCTGTACTAGCCTTCAGTGATGTATCGCATTACTGTTATCTGCTGAGTCCTTAAGACCAGCCGCTAAGTAAAAAGGTGTGTCTCACTCCTCTGCCTGCACGGCCATGTTGTAGTCTCCAGGGCCTTCAGGCATGAAAGGGGCTGTTTAGGTTGTTCCAGTTATGATGGCAATACCTAGTTAGGTATTGGTTGGTGTTTCTTGGGTACATCTGGGCGCCTCACGCCTTATTGTTGTTCACCTTGTTGTGGTGATCAACTCGTGGGTCTCTTTGCCCATCTGGCATGGCTCGCGTTTGTTATATGTTTTTGATATTGTAACTCTGAGAGGTCGGTTCTCGCCCTCCTTGTTGATCGTTAACCTTTGATGGATTTAATTTCCAAAATCCTGGTTAAAACTGATTGGTTGCTTACCAGTCCATAGTGTGCTCGGGCCTAGAACCCTAAATTGGAACTTTCGCTTGTTATTTGACCAGAATATGTATGGCCGGAACAAACTCTCAAATGTTTAAAACCTCGGAGCTCTGCTAAGACATATCAAGCTAGCTTCACTAGTGTGGATGGTCTTCTTCCCTTAATGTAGGGCTGCAGATTTATTTCACTGAACTGATTCTATTTTACTTGCAACTTGCTTAGTATACTGCAAATTTTTCAAGTATATGTAGTTTTTATGACTAATGCAGCAATTGTATTTCAGAAGGGGATTACTAGTTACACCTAGCATAGTGTTATTTATGAGGTCAAACAATACCTACACCTAGCATAGTGTTATTTAGGAGGTCAGACAATACTTAGACCTAGCAAACAGTCTTATTTATAATTTGAATTAACTGTTCTGTGGTCGTGTCTAGCAGTTTGCTGTCTACCACTTTGTCCTCTCGTGCTGACCACTTTGTTGTCTATCACTGTGCCTGCTCCCTCTCAACAACATATCTTTACGAGCAAACAATTGTCATTGTATATTGCTAGAAAGACTAAATCTAGGATAGAGAAGATGATCAGCACTTACAGGTGACAACCATAATTCCAAATATTGGAACAATCTGTGATCAAAAGCAAGCCCACCCGATCCACTAATAAATAAATACACTATCCTAATTTAAATTCTGCATTTTGCACAAGTGAATGTGAAATGTAGTTTTTATTTGAATATTTATTCAAGTATTAAGTTCTAAAATACCTGTAGAATTTAAGTGTAACTATTGAATGTTATAAATATAATTGTAACATTTTTTATAGGGGCTCCAGCATGTAGTTTTTTTTTATATAAGGGTTCCTTTGGTCTAAATAAGTGTGAACCCCTGATTTAGGTACTACTTTGCAACCTGTGGGTTTTGTGCCCCTGGAGGGCTGCCAGAGTTGTTTCAAGGGATCTGTGAATTCACATGTTTCATAACTCTTTAAAACTCACACAACATGAGTTGGATGACTTTTGTCCACATGTTTGTTCTGCGTATTTAGAACCGTCCGATATAGATGTAAAGTTCCACAACATTTGTTTTCTTTACTTGTTACATTGAAATCAAATTACCAAAATGGGCTGGACATGTTTGAGACTATCAATGCTGCTACAATCAGAAATATCTTTGAAAACAAAGAAATAGCACTAGCAGCCTCGTTAAGCAGCTCTGTACGGATATTTAAATAGACCTATTGACTAATAATAAGTTTCACACATACTACAGTCAGTGAAATGTGTTTTATTTATAAATAAGGTGTTGTGAAAATCAGGCTGAAAGCATAAAAAGTAGTTTCAGATTTCGGGATCTTTTCGCTAATGCATATTTTAACCCTTGGCAGCTTTAAAAGTACTTCTAGGATAAGTTTCATGGCTAAACTAAATATGCCTTAATTGTGGTGCTAAGCTAAATACATGACAACACCTACCTACACCAGAATGGCATGGTCCAGTTTTATTCTAGGTATGTTGTCCTGTATTAAGTTTAGTGCCGCACTTGAGGCATATTAAGTCTGGCCATGATACTGCCACTTAGCATGTAGGAGTTTCTTTTTTAGGTTTAGAAAAGGTATTAGCATTCAAAAAGGTTGGGAACCACTGTTATAGGAGGATAAACAAAAGTAAGCCCTTATATCTAATATATTCAGACTCTTACTATGCCAGCTTGTTCTGAGGGAAAGTTTGACTGTGGGCTATTGACCCTGGTTTAGTCCTCATAAAATAGCAACAATCTTTCTCCAGTGAGGAATTCTGTCCTCTATTAAAACAGCCCTAATTTGACTGACATATGTAGTTATGAGCTTGGCCTTAGGCCAAAGTGGTAAAGTGGGTTTGGAGGATTAGAAATATTATATTTATACAAGGCTGCCCTTAGCAGATGTGGGGACCCCAGTTACCTACCATGGCCTCCTTCCACCAAAGTTGTAAAAAACTTAATTTTTATTTAATGTTATTACAGTACACAAATGAACATTTCTTACTCCGACTTGTTTATCCTCCTTTGTCCCTAAGGAAGCGCGTCCCCCCCCCCCCCCCCCCCCCCNNCCCAATATCGCAAGGCCCTGTGCATCTGCACCATTCACACACACCCCTAAGGGTGGTCCTGCACACCAGTTTACTTTATTTCGGGAAATTATCATTTTTGTGCATGCACCAATCTCCTTGTTATATGAGAGTGATTAGACAAACTTTTATCGAACAATATTTTTAAAAAATCCATCAGGATATTTTTAAGGTTTCATAGCAAGTGAGTTTGTACCATATGCTAATGCATGAGATACACACAAAACACAACGGTCATGAAAAGTTTGCTGGAGGACAGAATAAATGTCTCATCCCTAGTATTTATTTTTTAAACAAGCCTACCTTATTGGCGAGATCAAGCATGTTGCTTGTGGAGCCAGACGTCAGAGAGCCTCCGGCAGCTTCAACCAATTTCTGTAAGGTGTGGGGTTCTGGGCTGAGATCTCGTGCCCCTGAGTCAAACTCCCAGCTCTCTAGTTTACCCGCAGATGCTGCACCTATGATACCACAAATAACTTACTATACCTTAAGTTTTGATGTTTTGAATCATTGATATATCTCAAATATTTGTGGTTTGCCCTTACATTATTCAAGAAGATAGACACCCAAATATATAATATTTCGTTTTATTAACACAATATTATAAACACATAATCAGTCTGTACATACATAGTTGATAATTTAAATATGGTCTTATAACTTATTAGATTACATTAAGTTAATGTTATTTAATTAATTTGAATTAATTTTGTGATACTTTAATTGAGTATACTAATTCATGCGAATATTATGTGTGTTACCTAATTATAATAAATAAAACTGAATTATACAAGAGTTTTCAAACATTTGTGACCTATGACAACTAATTAGTGAGTTTATGCTACTTGATGCGAGCACCAGCTGATGTAGGATGATTTCATCCTCCACAGTCAGTTGGTTGTATAAATATCATTAGATATTTAGATTGTTGAGGGATTGAAGAAATCTGGTGAATGTAAATTTAGAATTCGAGATTAAACTTTGTAATGGTCACTTAGAGATGAGTTAAGGTGGCGTGTTGTTGTTGAAGAGGGGTGATTGTTATTGTGATAACAATTCTCACCCTTTAGACCTTTTGGATGATCCATGGTGATTTGATTTTAAAATACAATATTTTTATGACCTATGAAAGGGGTGAGCAACCTTTTTGATATTGTGGGCTGTATGGGTTTGAAAAAAACTTAGTGGACTTATTAAGAAAAAATATCTGAGCAAAAATTTCAACTTTATTTTTCTTATATAGTAATTAGTTACTAGTCTATTTTTATAAACACAATTTTTGTTTGTTTGCTAATGGATTGAAGACCAGATAAGGTTAGTCAATGGGCCGGAGGTTGTTCACAACTGATCTACGAGATGGTGATTGGCCTCGGCAAGGCCGTGGCCGGGGGGAAGTTTGGGGGTTCAATTACCCCCACTCCTGAAATTTTATTAACAAAATATATATGGCTTTATTTATGGTTTAAACAATAGCAAAATTAAGATCAATGTACATATTAGGGGGCTTTGTTAACAAAAAAAAGCACTTCAGAGAGCTTCTAACAGGGTGTAATATTTAGAAATTCTCCTAGCCTTCAGCAGTTAGGGTGTTATGTTGCCATAAAAAAAAACACTCCAGAGAGCTTCTAGAGGTGTTTAATATCTAGAAATTTTCCTAACTTCCGGCAGTTAGGGGGTTATGGTTCCATGAAAACATTTTGGATTACTTCTAAAGGTGTTTAATATTCAGAATTGTTCCTAGCTTTCAGCAGTTAGGGGGTTATGTTGCTATAAAAAATATACTTGATAGGTTCTAGAGGTGTTTGATAGTTAGAATTTTTCCTAGCCTTCGGCAGTCATGGTGTTATGTTGCAAAAATAAAACACCTCAGATAACTTCTAGAGGTGTTTAATATTTAGAATTTTTCCTTGACTTCACAGTTAGGGGATTATGTTGCCATAAAAATTATCTTCTATAGGTGTTTAATATCGAGAAATTTTCCTAACCTCCGACAGTTAGGGGGTTATGGTTCGATAAACACATTTCGGATTACTTCTAAAGGTGTTTAATATTCAGATTTTTTCCTAGCCTTCAGCAGTTAAGGGGTTATGTTGCTATAAAAAAATACTTCAGATAGCTTCTAGAGGTTTTTAATAGTTAGAATTTTTCTTAGCCTATGGCAGTTAGGTGGTTATGTTGCCATAAAAAAACACTTCAAATAGCTTCTAGAGGTGTTTGTTTAATATTTAGAAATTTTCCTAGCTTTTGGCACTTATCGGGCTATGTTACTATAAAAAAAAACACTTTTAGATAGCTTCTAGAACTGTGTATCATTTAGGATTTTTTCTAGTTTTCAGCAATTGGAGGATGTGCCTACCAAACCCCACAGGAAATTATTGGCTGGCTATGGCCTTGGTGTTCTTTGGATGATAGCAGGATAAATAATAGTTACATTCTTGAATTAATTGCGATTTGAACTTAGTGAATTGTTGTGATAGCCCTTCATAATGGCCTAGTTGGGTTCTGGCACTAGTCAATAGTCTAGTGCAAACTAAGGCAGGTTCAAGTTGTTAATTGGTTTTTGGGTTTTGTGTTGGTGTAATAAAAGTGCAGGTGGGGAGATGTCTTAAGATATTTAATCCTGAGTTTTATTTATTGTCGTGACCTGGCGGTCTAGGGGTAAGGTTTTACACTTCTGTGCTAGAGGTGAGAAGTTCAATCCTCGGTCATGAGATATTCGGCCAAAAGATAAATGAAAAAATAAAGCACTGCTAGAAGAATATAAATTTTGAATAAGGTAATTAGTTTGGTTACATTATAGTCTTATAAGTGGCACCATTCCTCAGTCCAGTCCTTGTCCTAAGTTGTGTGCAGAAGGCAGCTGAAATAACCTTCAGTGTTGATTAGAGACAGAAAGTTTCCTGTGGTAATAATCTGGGAATATTGAGTGGCAAAAAAAGTGTTTTTTTAAAAAAAATCAGTATGAATAAGTTCCAGTAGTTTACTCAAAGGGCAAATAGCGCATACCAACCCAGGCTGTTGTCACTGCTTGTAGGCAAGTACTCTGGGGTGCTCCTTCGCCCTGTGCCCTGCCGCCCCCTCAGGGCATCTATCTCCGGGCGGAGTGCCAGGCGTCTTCTCAGGAACTCTTGATACGAGATACGTCCATGTTCGTCAGCTCCCAGCTCCCTCATCAGCTCCTCCAGGGAGTCTTCCAGGTTCAGCTCTCGACATACCGTTAACAGGTCCTGGCTGCAACCAAGAGATCATAAACATGTAAGAGGTGATTTTTTTTGTTAGCACCGCGTCTTAACTACCATTCGGGTTATACGCTTAAGAGGTGATACTACTAACGAGTGTAAAATTGGGTAAGGTTAGATGAAGGGGGGCGGGGGAGAAACTACTTCCCTCAAAAGCATGATTGATAATATATTTTTATATTCCTACTCAATGTGCCAATATCTTATAGAATTCAAAGCAACTGGCCCCAGTTATGTTAACAAAATCTTTAAATTATCAGGATTTTACTGTTTAAAATATTAATTCCAACTCCTATTGAGAAACATAACCACGAGGTATGAACCTCAGTAACAAGTAGCTCTTAACTCTGCGTGCAGTAGAAAGTATATTTTAACCATCCTCACGCCACCCTCTTGTTCCTCTACCGCCCCTCTTTAATTACCGGTACCTAATTGTATGACCCGAATTAAATAGTTTAAAAAAAGTCAAAACATCTTACTAATCGTCCGATGTATACGTATTTTAATTATGCTCTTTGGTATTTGGATGAGTAAAGTAGAATTTTAGATTAACTATACCCGCATTTGCATTAAGAGGTTGTAGAAAACCATTTAGTAAACTAACCTCTGTACACCCAGCCGGGATTACAGACCCAACCTCCTATCTTTGGCAAAACAGACTACACGAGATTGATGTTAAGTCGGCCCAATGATGCGAGTTTATGTGTAGGTAATTTCCTTATTTCGTTTTGAATAAAATAAAATGTTTCAAGACATTTTCAAAAGTTAAAAAAAAATTGTTATATAAATAAAATAAAATCAATAGTGTATTCTTGGGATTTGTAAGCTCTAAAATTCCAAAATCAAGAAACCTAGAAAGAGGAAAATTGGTATAAGTATAAGCCTAAAGGGGAAATTAAGAATGTCCATCTAAAGAGTTTTTTTAACTAATATCTTTTGTGAGTTCGATTCCTTGAATCACGTCAATAGCACTAATTATTCTCTATTTATTGCAAATAATACTCCTTTGTTTTCTATCTAACTTATCACCCGTTTAATATTTAGCAATGACCCGCTTCGGTGGTCACGTGGTTTAACGCGCTACTCTCGTGTTAGACTAGACCACCGAAAACGGGGAGATCAGGGTTCGATCCCAGTCGGGTGCACTGAGGTTGGTTTTACACTCTCCCTCTATGCAAATGTGGGTACACTTCCTCGCAATCAAACCTTTCTAATCCCTATGCTATTAGTGTAATTAGTACATAGGCGTATTACCCGAACGGGTAGTAATATGTTAAAAAAAATCCATGAGGAGAGATGTCACTATTTTCTTACTACAAAATCCCCCGGATTTTTTTTAGGTTTTCTAAAAGACATTCCTATGTTTCAAGACAACTTAGAAAACGGTGTAGAGGAATGAAATTTAATTTTTCAAATTGACTCAATGATGTTTTAAAACAGGATGATTTGACCTTGATGGGGAAATACTGTACAGTCGTTACACAGCCTTATGTTTCAGGAAGGCAGGATAAGACAATCAGACACCTTAGCTCAGTAGGTAGCGTGCCTGTCTACTAAACTATGGGCCCCGGGTTTGAGCCTCGGTATGGCCGAAAATTATTTATGAAATGTGGCTTTACCCTTTCACAGTGATGAAATAACGGCTGGGGACTGGTTGTTGTGCCTGTGCTAGTCAAAGTTAAATTATAAAGCATATGCAGCTACGACAGGCCTAGCAAGCCGGTAGTGGGAAATACATGGCTTGGATAAAAACCGATCCAGGCCACAGGGTGGAAACTGCAATGGATGTAAAGTAAAGGATAAGACATATTCTAGAATCATCGTGCTTAGTTTTTCAATTCTCTTTTCCTTATATGCAAAGACTTGCTATTAAAAGTTGGTAGCTATGTCCTAAATTCACAGATATTTCCCTATTTTTGTTAAATTCAAACTCAATTCCCTCTGATTTAGGACTGCTTGTTTTTTTCCAGACACAAATAAATCCTTCCTTTTTTTCACCAGTTCCACAGGTGCGGGACAAGCCTGAGCAAGCCTAAGCACAATATATTACAATACAATATATGCAGGGGAAGTTAGAAAGGGTCAGTGTTTTTTGCAGTTTTTATATCAAAACTTGTTTGGGCAAAATAAATCAACTATTGCTTCAGCTGAGACACATAGTTTGATTTTCTTCCCCATGGGGACCTCAACAGTTGTCGAATATTTGTCAAGGGCATCCTGGAATTTAATGACCACGTTTTTCCTTCATTTAAAAAGTTTGTCATCTAATGCCGCTATGCTCTTGACAGATATTCAACAACTGTTGACATCACCATATGAAGAAAATCAACCTATATGTGTGTACTGATACATTTCATTAATTATGGCCAAAAAAAAGTGTCGCTATAAAAACTGCAAAAACACTTACTTTTTCTCGCCTTCCCTACATACCCACCTTAATCAGAATAGATCAAGGTTGTACCCAGATTTGAGAGGATGGCGAGGGGAGGTTCTCCATTTGTTGACTCGTAAATTCTCTTAACTGTAGAAACCAAGAAACGTAATTTATAAAAGCCCCTTTTGAAGCAATTTAAAAGTTTTTTTAATCTAATTGGAGTCGTAGAAGAAATCAATTTTATAATACAGTGCATGGGGGTTACAAAAATATATTATTAATAATACTTTTCGAGGGATGAAAAAAAAAGGCCAGGTTGAATCCCCAAGAACATCCCTTCTCGGTAGGGTCCTGGGATCGTTCCATATCATCCTGAGCTAGATATTAATATCCCTCCATTGATTGAGCAGTCCCCTATAGCTGTCGTCAACCTCGTACTTGGGGTAAAATAAAATAGTCTGTCTCAATCATTCAAGACCGCCCGACGCTGACCACTGACCAGTTGCTATTTTTCCTCCTGAGTCTCCTCGCGGACCTGCGCAGAAGAGTGCGCACCTCCCACCGTTTGGGGGCTGGGGAGGCTTCCTTCCTCATAGACATGGATGATGACAGGCAACTGACACAACTGGCAGCTGACAAACCCGCGTGGCGCTGCGTGTGGTCAAGACACAGACACGCGCTATATATCTTGAGAACAATTCATCCGTTGGGCCATGGGATGGCAGTCACTATTTGCTGGAGTTAGGAATCGAATCTCTTCGGTAGTTTGTAAATATTTTACACCGCAACTTACTACTCGTCCGGTCTACCCGAACACTTACACAAATTGACTAGAGATAAGGAAGGTAAAATTTGAGGAGAAAATGTACCAAAATTTATGTAGGAGGGAGTGGGAAACTGTAAACGATAAATTTACCTCAGTACACTAAAACGGAGTACGAACCCCGACCTCTCCATCACCGGCAAACCAGATCGGACAAGAATTATGTCTTGGTACATTTTAGAACTGATGCGAGTAGATGTTTTAACTTCTTCTATATTAATAAAATGAAGAGTTTGTTTGTTTGTTTGTTTGT
>CABFOV010000126.1:20933-36153 GCA_902141375.1 Timema poppense
AATATCTATTAGAAGCTATTTGGAGTGGCCCCTATGGTTATTTCTTTTAAAAATCGGATGCCTCTATAAGTCATTTGGAGTGATATTCACTTGGAATTTTTTGAAAATTAAACGCTTTTAGAAACTATTTGAAGTGGTCCTTTCCTGGTAAATTTTTGGAAAGTAGATGACTCAAGTTATATGAAGTTTGATACAAGGTCATATTTGAGCTTCATAATAAAAACTTCAGAAAGTTTCGCTGGGGGGGAGGGGGGCAACCCCATAAAACCCCGGGCTCCCTATGCCCATAGTCATGACTGAGCGTTATGCGATATCTACCACACAAAGAGGGCTGATATTTTAAAATTAGTAGCCCCTGAGCACGAAAAAGTGCACCTTGGAGCAGGAATTTTAAAATTTTGACTAGATTTTTTGTCTGTCTTTTTGAAGCAAAAAAAAAGCGTTGCCCTGGGAACGCCAGGTCCCTAGGATTGTTATAAATAATATGCGTTATATTTTAAAATGGTAGCTAATAATAGTAATCCGACATCTTAGTTCAGTAGGCAGCGTGTCTGCCTACTGAGATATTGGTACCGGGTTCGATTCCCGATGTATCATTGATGAAAATTTGGGTTTGCCCTTTCAGAGTGTTAAATTAATGGCCGGGGACTGGATGTTGTACCTGTCCTAGCCTTTAGTAATATTGTAAGGCATTTAAAGCTCTAGCAAGACGGTAATAGAAAGTAGACGACCTGAATAAAATAATTGAGCCGACCTTTAGGCTGGTAACAATAATAGATGTAAAGTAAAGCTTAATATGGTGAAGAACTTGTCCGATTATTCAAAAAGAAGAATTTAGAAAACTCTAATATGAAAAAAAAAAAATGAAGTGAACTAGGCCGAGCTTCCCGGATCAAAAGTCAAGCACATTATTAGTATAATCTCTGCTGGTGAACTGATGTTTAAAGCAACTATATCTATTTTTGGAGTCTAAAATGTAAACAACAAACAAGCAGACTCTAAGAACTTGAAAAAAAAAAACTATCCTAAACGAAGCCACATTTAAAATGCTCGAAAAGGCAAACTCAAAACATGTGTTCTTAATAAAAAGTCAACGTTTATACTAGAGTTCATACAAAGACAACACAAAAAGAACTACATTGCATTGCACATAAAGCAAACTCTGCGCTTAACACCTAACGGCAGAAAATAAATCCCTATAAAAACATTGTAGCTTGTTTAACGACGTTGTCTACTTGTAGATTTCGAAGCTATTTTGCAAAGGGGGTTTCATCCATAAGCAATCCAAGCGCTATCACACTTATACACCAATGTACGATATATATATAGAGAGAGGCCTATATTCATCTACTCATCCCCTCTTCCTCTGACAGGTTTACACAGTCAATTTAATATTTGCGCCTTGAAAACTTTGACTTGCTTTTTAAATATACATATTTCTTGTTTCCTATTCTAGATAGATATATGCTACCATAGACTTGTATAATCTAGATCCTGGAAGGAAGCTTTCTACAAGACATTTTCGTGACCAAGCCTAATAAATAGCCTAAGTTGTAGATGATTTATTAAAAATTATTATTATTATTAGCAGCACCGCGTCTTACTACCCGTTCGGGTTATACGCACCTACGCTAATGTGTAATGGTAGAGTGATTGTGAGATGAAATGGAGGACCTACAATTTAACGTGGAATCCGAACCACTGTGGAGGCCTGGCATTCCCCACATTCACAAGATGTATTAAAAATAAGTTTGCGAAAAAACTGTTTCAAGATAAAAAAAAATTGCTGTGTGGCATTGCAAGACTATTTTTTAGAATTATTGAAGAATTTATGGTTTTTTGTTTCAACGTTATATCTTTAAAACTCGCTGAATAAAACGTAAATTCATAACATGGGAAATCCTATCTTGATCCTCCGTGATATCACAGGTAAGCAACGTCCTTAATGTCAGCGAGGATATTAATACTATCGAGAGATTGAGAGTGACTCGATAGTCAAAGACTTATACGAATAGCCAAAACAGTATCCGTCCCGCATCCTCAAAGCCTCAATCCGCGTTCCTGAACCTCTGGGTTGGCCTGTTTGATTAATTACAACCTCCGCCCGAAAGGGTTTAGTCTTTTACTGGTTGCATTGGCGCTGATTATTATCCACGCGAGTGCTGCCTAATTTAATTAAAATTGGCCCTTACCTTTTATCCCTGGATTAAATGAATGAGTTGTGGACGGGCCCATAAGAACAGTAAGATGCGTGGAGCTAAAGACAAGAGCGTATTGATGAATAGTAATAATTATCATATTAGCAATGGGGAGCTCATGGTTCGAAACCCAGCTGGGAGTTTTTTTTACTCAATGGTTCTCTACTCTCCCTCCAAGCAAGTATATACATGAGCCGTATCAGTGGTCGTACGGTCTAAGACGTCACTCCCAGAAACATAATAGTTTGTCGGTGAAAAGAGGTTGGGGTCCGAATCACAGACAAATATACTGGGGGTATTTTATCCTAGATGGTTTCCCTCTCTCCTTCCACGCAAGTGAGGGTACAATTCCTCTCAAATCATAACTTCCTCATCTCTACCATAATAGTATAAAACGTATTCGGGTAAACCGAACATGTAGTAAGACGAAGTACACACAAAATAATTAAGTTACGTTTACAACACTGTTTTGATAATATTGTAGATTACAAACTAGCACAGTTTCTCGAACCGCTTATATTGGGTGAAGGTAAGCCAAAGTGGATAGTATCCAGTTTGGGTTGATCCTAGCGCCGGTGTTAATTCTTTTGAGAAATTTGGAACAAGCCGCCCATCAAACCAACTCGAGAAACCACCCGCACACACTCTACCATCACCGCACAGCTGCGTGAAGATGCGTTGTTCAAACTGTTGAGTGTTGTTGTGTGGTGGTGTCACATCATTACGCTTACATATCAACTCATTCACTCAGTGACGTCACATTTCCGTCACAGAACAACAGCGGAGGGGGCATAAGGAGAATTTGAGAAAGGGGGGTAGGGAGGCAGTTGCCGCGATATCCGCATCGGTTGGCACGTGGACTTAATGTCATGCTCCTATCGTCTGGTTTGTATGCGGCGGGGAAATCAGGGTTCATATCCCGACAGGGTATAATAAGGGTATTTTTCCTAAGTAGTTTCCCCCTTTTCCTCCAAGTAAATGTAAATAAATGTTCTTTAAATCAGTGGAGAGGTATACAACTTTTTTTTTTTTTGTTCGCGTACCCCCAGATATAATAATAATAATAATAATAATAATATATGTGTGTGTATATATTATTTATTTTTTTTTACGTCCATCCTAAAATTTCTCGAGGTTGAATGCCACTGCTCTATATTATGTCCTCATCGACCTCGGTTGTCATGTGGTTAAGTGCTCGCCTCAGGACCTGATGTTCGTGAGTTCAAACCCAGCCGGGGTCGACGGATTTGTCTTGAGCGATAAAAATCTGTGGAACAACTCCTTTCGGAGGGGAAAGTTAAGCCGTCGGTCCCATGTCGATTGTGACATGCAAAATAACCCCTACCAGGTGTGTAAAATACATGTGGATACGGTGGAAGATAATGCTATAAAAATACTATCTCAGTTTTTAGTATTTTTCAATTTCGGGAAGAGATGGCAAATCAAATTTCTTTTAACTAAATCCACATGTGATTATAATATAAATTTGAAACCATTGCATTTAAAATAACTAATATCACCCCGAATATATATTATATTCGTGATATTTCCGAAATAAAATAATAAAAAATATATTTTATATATAATATATATTATATGCATATTAAATATATGTATTATGTGTATAATACANATATATATATGTGATATGATTAATTATTTTCGTCGAAAGTACAAAAATCAGTGTCAACGTTGTTTTTGTTTTAATACCGTTTTCAAGCTGGCGGACAAAAAAAAAAGAGTATACTGAGTTAACTTTCCAGGTAACGTTGAAGAGGGTAGGCCTATATAAGTTTGGAAAATACTTCATTAGGGCGTGTCTATTCCCCACGCCCTTACCAAGAGCGCAGCAAGGGGAGTGTGAGAGATAGGGAGCTCCCATAAATAATTGGGTTAGTATATATTTCTCTATTCCTTTTCAATAGTTGCTTAGTAGACTTATTTACTTACTCTATGGCATTAAGAGCTCTACAAAAGTACGCTACCTAGCCCTATCTTAAAATAGCTCAATCCAGTCCACCTCATCACACTAATGGTATCCTCCCATCTGCGTCTAGGTCTTTCATATGGTATCTTCCCATTGCGTTTGCCAGTCAATACTCTGAGCGCACTTCTAAATTCTTCCATTCCTGCCCACCATAATCTATTTAAATTGATTATCCTACAGAGCATGTAACTAATTATTATGTAACCTCCTCCACTTCCCAGTATCTTTAGAGATTAATGGACATTAATAAAAATCAAAACACACAAATAAGTATAAGGAAATTGACGCTAAAAAAAGATTCTTGTGTGTATTGTTTTTGACAGTGAAAATTGTTTTGCGCAGTATTCACATTATAGGCCTTATATAATTAAGTGTGTATTTGTTATTTATCCTCTGATTTACTTGTAGTTCATAAACATGTATCACTTTTTAGTTTTTGTTTGATTTTTCCTCTCGTGAAGACGCCCCTGATAGGACGGCAGCAACACTGACCACGACGGAGCTGTGTCAATGTGCTCCCTATTATCCTCCCCAATTAACCCTAGTTGCTGACGATCCTCTGCTAATTGGGCTACAAATCAAGGCAATAAGTGACACAATGACTCACTCCAAGAAACATAAGGCTCTTTTTGGTCTTTAGTTGCGCATCCAAAAGTGGAATTTTCTTCTCCCCCATTCTCCAACCAAGACCAAAAATGATTATAATAAAAACTTGAAAACATATTAAGAGAAACTATAATAAATTAGCGCGATTGCCTAATTAACTAAGTTCCGGGTTTGATTTATCGGCAAGGTCTAAAACTGTATATTTCGTTAAAATGAAGTTTCCTCTTTCAGAATAATCAATCAACGTCCAAAATACTGTATGCTATCTGTTTTAGAATTAAGTTAGTGTGTATATCGTGTATTGATATAAACTAGTTAGTCTGCAAGTTAAATACAGAAAATAAATAAAATATTAATATAATTGAATATAGGTCGAATAAAATTTCTGGATGCGCCACTGATCGAATAGTATTTGTTTTGATTCAAAAAATTTGCTCCATAGATGTATAATTATCTGACAAATATCTGATTTAATAACTGATTTAATTTAATTTCATGTATTCATACGCTGAAGAGTGAGTTTTTCAGATATGACTTTTGATAGACAGTTCCAACTTTGAAAGTTATGAGGTAAACCTGAAAACTTTTGTAAGTTTGAATGAAACGTTGAAGAATGCCACCTGGACACAGGTCTCGATACTTGCGATATGATATGAGACATGCCAGGCCTCCGCCGTGTTTCGGATTCCACGTTAAACTGTAGGTCCTCCATTTCATCTTACAATCACCCTACCATTAAACATTAGCTTAAGTGCGTAAAACCCGAACGGGTAGTAAGACGCGGTGCTGCTAATAATAATATGAGACTCCCCCACTACCATTGAGCCAACGAGGTCTGTACTGTACCCCGGGTCATAAAATACTGGTAGTTTAGTTAAGGCGGAATTTGTGATGGGCGTGTATTAAGGTGGTGCTTACAATTTAGGGACATTTAAATATTAAGGGGGAGGGGGGGGGGGTCTTCAGTCCGGTTCACAGTTTCGTGTTTGATTGGGCTGGTTTTGAAAATAGTCAAAGATTTATCAGTGGAGGAGGACGAAAATTTAATTTTAGAGGTGGAAAAGCACCCATCAATTTTTGACATATCTTCACCATTGTACCGGGACCAACAACATGCATGGGTGTCGTTAGCAGTTGGGAGTACACGTCCTCCCCCAATAACTCAACGGGGGACATACGTCCCCTTCCTTCCCCCCCTTCAATAATTCAATAATTTGCCTTGCATGAGAAATTTTAGTTAGTTGAACTGTAATAATGAATAAAGTAACTTATACATTACAAACATAAAATTCAACTCAAGTACCACCGACTGAAGAAAACTGTTCTGATATCAGTGAGTACTCAGAAATAGACATTATCATTGCAAGTGGAACTTAAGATTTTTTTTTATCAAAATATAGTGTTGCCTGTGTGGAAGATGCCTTGAGGTGTTTCTAACAAATGACACCAGAATTAAACATTATTTTCAAATATGGAACATCTTGTTCGACTGCTGCTCGTTTTGTGAGGCAGCGAGAAGTTTCAAATCTCTCAGACTGCTAAAGACATATTTGCGTTCCACACTAACTGAAAAGATACTGAACCACGATGCCCTGTGTCATGTTCACAATGACATCTTGGACCCAATCGGCATTAGGAAAGTTGATGCAACACTGGTCTACAGGTTTGAATAATTAAGGAGAAGGACTTTTGGGTCAATTTTATCCTAATATTAATATGTTTTATTTGTTTTCTTCGTTAACGAATGGAATTTTTAATGTATTAGGGACATGGTTATGGACTCGATTGAAGTAAGAAAACTTGGTAGCTTGCTACATTTGTATCATGGCTCTAAATTCAGAAAAAGGACTTATGAACCATTTCCATCCTAATGATAATGTTAATTATTTTGTTATTGCTTATTTCTAATCTTTATTATTAAATAGGATTTTTTATAAGTTAATAATGTTTTGTGGGTTTTGACTTAATTTCTTTCTTGCAGTTAGATTTTGCGTGCATGATGTATTTTAGTGTGACGATGTACCAAAACAAAGTAACAATAAAATTAGTTTTCAATGAAAAATGTTATGTTCCTCCCCCCTCCCCCCAAAAATTGATAGCTAACGACGCACATGCAACATGTGAAGAGCAACACATGGAAAGAGATCTCTGGAATAGTTGGTCGATCAAGTTAGTATTTTTTATCCATACTTTCAAAAAACAAAATTACACAGAACATCAAATAAAACCTAATTGAAAAACTCTGATAACAGAGAAACGATTTGTACTACACATAAAATTACCCACGACCGGCGACCAAGAGACGCATATAGGGAAATACTGCATCTCGCGTCTGCGACTCCCCACCCCACGTCTGCGGTCGTAGACGCGAGACGCAAGACGCGCCGAGGGAATCCTACCTTTATATTGTCAGCCACGGTGAGTCGTGGTTGGCTTGTATGTTGTTGTTTTTTTGTGCCACCTCTTACTACCCATTCCGACCAACTTCATATTCACACTAATGGGGTTAGTATGCGGAAAGTTAAGTTTAGATGGAAACGTACTCGAATTTGGGTGAAAGGAGAGTGGGAAATCAATAAGAAAAAAATTACTCTCAGTCCACATTGCTGGGATTCAAGCCACAACCTCTCCATCAGTGACAATTCAGTTTATTGCCTTAGATCAGGGATTGCCAAACGGTCGATCGTGAGTTACCAGTAGCTCACACGAACTTTTTTTTAGCAACGTCTTACTGCCCTTTCGAGTTACGTACTTATGTACTAATTAGGCTAATAGTTTCAGGGATTTGGAAGATTATATTTAGATGAAGTGTACCTGCATTTGAGTGGAGGGAGAGTGTAACACCATTTTGAAAAAAAAGCTCAGTAGTCTCGGCCGAGTTTCGAACTTCAATCTCACCGTCATCGGCAGTCTAATCTACTGCGAGAATAGCGTATTAGATCAAGCGTACATCGAAGCGGGTACCAAAAATTTATTTTGCAATTTTCAAAGTAACTTATTGTTGAAGAGTTTTGCCTTAAGTTTAAGGATATCTGCCCTCTTGTCTTGAAGAAAACGTGTCCAGTTCTGGTTTGTGTTGCACTAGGTGTGAAGGCGTGGTTTTGATCTACCACACTGTGTGAATCATTATTTTCATCTGATAGTAATAAAAACCAATATAGATGTAAGCTTACAGATGACCATTTCGATAACTGCAATCGAATTGGAGTGAAAACAGTTTTTACCAAAATTTAAAAAATTGTTAATGAAAGTGAATGCCATTCTTCTCACATAACGTGTTTAAAAATATATATGATTATCATTTCGTTTGAAAAAAATTAATATATCTTATGTTTTCTAGTATTAAAAGTGTACAATATATACTAAAATGTGTGCATTATTGCCATTAAAATTACAAATACAAGCCATAAAGACCACCCACAATTATACAAAGGCAGCCCTCTGTGATATTACAATGAGAGCTAATATGCGATACTGCAAATTTTTAATCTGGGTAGCTTATGTACTCAATGATTTCGGCATCCCCCTCCTTAGACTGTGCGACCACCGATACGAGTCTCACAGTCAGTCAAAAAGAACATTTTAGGTAAAACTTTTCTTTGACTTGACCCGAACCGATTAAATTACTTCTGACATTTAGTGTGTCATTACAATAGCCGTCTTCAATATTTTCACCCCAACAAGATGTTCGCTGTAATGACAGCCGAAATGTCAATATTGTTTTTACCGACGCGGCTAAAAGTCGAAAAAAAGGTTTTAATATCAACACCACCCGCTAAAGTCTATAAAACAAACTAAAACGTGCCTTAAAATTAAGGATGGGTCCTTCAAATTCCTCGAATCGGGTTCGATATTTGTAGTAGAATGAAGATTCGGGTTCGAGATTTGGATTCGACCCATTCTCATGAAAGAACTGTAGTTTGTTTTTATAAACAAAGTAAAGCAATTAAAATAGCCAACATACCAAACAAACTACAAATAATAAACATTCCTGCAGATAAGGGATTGTCAGGGCGAAGGGAGAAGGTTATTCAAGCAGTAAATGGCGAAGATGAGGGTAGTAGAAAAAAAAAGAGGGGTGGGTGAGATTAAATTCTCGCATGAGAGAAGGAGGGAAGTTTTTTGTTCAGAATCGTTTTGTTGGCTTCCAAAGGACAAACATCGTATCGTGTTTGTTTTGGTGTCACTAAGAGGAAACACAAGGCTGCATCTCTGCTTCTTTTATTATTATTTACAAAGAAAACAAGATAAACGCTGCAGCAAAGTTTACTGGTGTTATGATTTTAGTGTTAATTGTGAATTAAAATATTTACGCTTTCATTTGTACCGTGTAGCAAGTTTTAAGATAGGCTAAATATAAAAACATCAAACAATGTTAATAGGGTTGAAAAATTGTATACATCTAATTTCATCAGTTAAAACAGCTTTTCAGGGAAATATAAAAAATGCTACTTTTTTAAATTAAAACACAATTAGAGTTAGGTTGGGGTTTTTTCAGTGATACGCCTAGTACAAATTTTATACTAATGTGTTAGGGATTAAGAAGGTTTGATTTAGAGGAAGTGTACCTGCATCTGCGTGGAGGGAAAGTGGAAAACCATTTGGAAAAACTACCTTCAGCACACCCGATCAGGATCGAACCCCTACCTCCCCGTCTTTAGCAGTTAGGTATATTGAGAGAGTAGCGTCTTAGACTGTGAAGCAACTAAAGCTGGTTAGAATTAATTATTTAAAAAAAGGCTGATTTTCTCTGAAAAATTCCAATGCACCATTCCCCTCAAGGTTCAAGGGAGTAATAAGAAAAGCTTGACTAATAGCTCTATAATACAATAATTGGGCATAGCAAGAGATTTTATAGACAGTGGATTATTTTACTTTACAGTGTCTTACTAGCCGTTTGGCCTAGCGACTTTTTTAACAACACTAATTGGAGGCAGAGGTGAGGGGTGATGAAATTTAGAAGGATTGCACCAACATTTGAATGGAGGTAAAGTGAGAAACAATTTGGGTAGAAAAAAATCTTGTACACTTGTAGAGATTCAAACAATGAACACCTCCCTGCTTAGCAAGTCAGATGGGACTAACACCTGTGTCCGCGTGACCATGGGTGCAGGACTTTAAGGAACTTAAAAGCAGTTATGATTCAGGACCCTTTTATTTAATAACCTTTTCTGCAAGTAAGAAAAGTTGATATTTTTTTAATACTCATTTTACTTACAGAACACTGATTCTTAATGAAAATAACAATGTTCAGTAATATTCTGTATGCATATCTGAAAGGAACAAAAGTTCCTAAGCCAGAACCAATTAAAATTAAGTTGAATATTTATTTTTTATTTTCTCCCTTTCATTTTGAACATATGATGGCTTTGAGCAACAATTATGTTGATACATAAATTTAGCATCCTAAGAGATTAAAAAACTTTAAAAAAGTTTTTTGCTCTGCTTTTTACCTACTATTCGAGTTATCCGCATATTTACACTAATGAAGTAGTGAATTAACCCACCTGAGTGGAAAACTATTAAGTAAAAACCTCCTTAAGTAGCCTACAGCTGACCAGGATTTGAGTACTGACCTCTCCATTCATTGACAAGCGTGAATATTGTGAGAGTGTGGCCACAAATCAGGCTCCTCCTTAAAATATAGTCCTAAAAATAAAGGTTGAACTTTAAAAAAAAAAATTATTTGAGCATATTTTTAACAAATTGATAGAAATTACATTCTATCTTCCTTTACTCCTCAATTACCTTCTGAAGATACATCGCGGCATCATTAGAGGGTGCAGGGAGTGCAGACTGCACCAAATGACACCATCAGAGGAGGTGACAACAAAAATGATTGTTTGTAGAATAATTGTTCACTGTTTTAGCAGAAATGTATTATTTAAATATATGTATATATATATATATATACTTGTAGTTAGTTATAGCAAAAAAAAAGGGGTGACCTGATGGTCTAGGGGTAAGGTGTCAGACTTCTGTACTGGGAATCTGGGGCTCAATCTTCGGTCTCGCCACAGATTTATCTGATTACCAAACCCTTCCTTCACCTTTGACAAGTCGTGTATTAATCACAACTTGTGAATGTGGGGAATGCCAGGCCTCCACCGTAGTTCGGATTCCACGTTAAACTGTAGGTCCTCAGTAGGTCCTCCATTTCACCTCACAATCACCCTACCATTACACATTAGCGTAAGTGCGTATAACCCGAATGGGTAGTAAGACGTGGGGCTAATAATAATAATAATAATAAAAATAATAATAATAATAAGCAAAATACCTACTGTATCAATATATTTACGAGGTTAAAATTCTATGCAAATCTACTTTTGGAACCTTCTAATGTGCTTGCATTCTGGTCAGAGCTGTCATTGTTACCCAATAACAACTATGCTTCAAATAACACAATTTTGCCTGTGTGCCCTACAAGCATGTGCTTTTGTTTTTATTTCTGCTGGAGTTTTTATAGTCGTTGATTTTGTCAAATTTTATTGTATTTTAGCTACAATATTGTGAGTATATTTCTATATGCGTTTGGATCGTTAGTGATTGTGCAAACCTAATCTAATAATGTAGGGCCTATCTCATTTAACGATAAAGTTTAATGTTAAAACTAACATAATTTTGATGTAGTTCTTAAATGTTTTTACTTCGAATTCCATTGTTTTATTATAAAATTTTCACTCTAACCACATGAAAATGTTTAAATGTAAATGTTGTGTGTATGATATTGTAATTTAAAGGTGTAATTTTAATTTTGCAAGTTGTTTATTTCCCTACTATTGCTGTTTCATAAAGTGATACACAGGAATTATGATTTGTGAGTAACATTAGTACAAAAATTAACATCAAGAATTATATATGGTCTGGTACAGGAGGAGGTCCATGGGGGTGATGTTCTGAGTTACCTACCATACTGGGTTACACCAACCCTAGTGATTTAACTGGGGAGATATCGGAAATCTAACAATTTTTGGGGCAGACATCACTTACCCCCACCACCAAAACAGTACCTTATTTTATTTAATGTGACACACTAAACTAATCTGGGTAATCTTCAAAGATAAGTTTACTCAACGATTATTTTGTTTGTCACAAAATTTATTTGGACCCAGATTTTGTTTTTCTTTTTGTTGATACTAAAGTTCTTTACTTTTAGATAAATTTCTTCCAATGGTTAATTAATTATCACATCCCAGTGAGTTTAATTTAATTTTAGCAGAGAAGAAGTTGTTTCTTTCCTACTTGAGTGTTTCAGTTTTTCTTATCCTCCTTGTGGTTTAATTTCCTTTGTAAAATGAGCAAATATATTTAGTGAACAAAATCTGAAGTAGTTTATACTGGATATCATCGCTGAGGGAAATGCATGGTTACTATTGGGAAACAACGTTGGCATGCTTTTATTTTTGTGTGTTCAATCTCCTCTCAAATATAGAGACAAGTTTTGCAACATTGGTTAGTAGAGGTACTCAGTAGCACAGTTTTACCCAAGTACACCACCTTTCGATATAAATGAGAGCGAGGAGGTTTGGCAACAGTTAAATGAGAGAGAGCGAAGATATAATTTTTCTTTATAATAAATGTAGTTCCCTAGCAATGATATTGGGTGTATTTAAGTAGAGATTAATTTATAAGCCCATACAAGCCTAGAAGCATTATTATTCATTGATCCAGAGTATATGGTCAAAATATATCCTACTATTTTTACTTGGGTCTAAATTAGTTGTGGTCTTGTGTACAAGTGTTAGATTATAATTTATAAAAGCACAGCATCAATCATTCATGCATACTTGGAACATGCATTAATGCAAAAAGTAAGAATTGAAGTAGGCTTTACTTCAATTTCCATACTGGTAGCCTTTACAGAGAAGATTTAAAAAACAACTTTCATTGCAAACATTGATTGAAAGTCATTAATGTCAACCCAAGTAGAAATAATTTGTATCCTATTTGATTTGTAAAGTTACGGTCCTTAAGCTAATTTATAAAAAGAGTTAATGTACCCAACAAAAGCTTAAATAATAATATATACTTAAGGATTACTGCATAGTTGGTATTTTGATGAATGACTTAGTTGAAATAATGAGAAATATTCATTAAACTAATACGCTACTGTACGTATGTTGTTTTTTTCCCAGTCTTGGCCAAAAAAGATACCTATTAGCCTATAGTGATAAATTATTTCCTAGAACATATAAATGTTTATTATATAACTTAGGGCAGGGTGGTACAACATAATGCATCCAAAGGTCCAAATCTGATTAACTTATCAGTTTGCACCGCGGCCCAAAGATATATTTAGTAGGTAAATCCCATCGACTTAATATATAGCCATACAAACAACCCTTACTAAAGAATTATTTTTAATGCTTATATTATTGTATTTTTGGTTGGTAGAATATTTCAAATTTTATTGCCAAAAAATAAGTTTATTGATCTCCAAATATGTAGCCTACTATCAAATGTGCAAGCACACACAATATCACAAAACAACTTAGCATTATAATTATATGAAACAAATAGCCGAAACTATTGTTAATGCATTTTAGTGGGGATATTCCCTCATAGATATCATATTCTGAAAATTGAAAAATGACACCTGGACACGGGAATCGAACCCGGGACCTTTGGCTTAGTACGCCAATGCTCTTACCACTGAGCTATCCAGGATTCGTCCATCTTAGACTCTGCCTTAAACTATGAGTGAAGAATGACCATGGGCACAGGACGAATCCTGGATAGCTCAGTGGTAAGAGCATTGGCGTACTAAGCCAAAGGTCCAGGGTTCGATTCCCGTGTCCAGGTGTCATTTTTCAATTTTCAGAATATGATATTATAAATATATGTATGCATCAAATAAATGCATGATAAAATGCAAACATGACCATTTTTAATAAATGTTTTTATTTGAATCATTATCTATTTTACATCCACCAACAAGGGTTTCCCTTTATTTTTCCGAGCCAGGATACTGTGAGAGCCACATTTTCTGTGTGCGTGGTGCATTTGGCCCACAGACTGCCAGTTGGGTCACAATGACTTAGAGTAAAATCCATACAAACTATTAGTTTCAAAATAAAAAGTTTTAATTTTGTAAACACATGCACACGAATTCGGGTTGTATCACATTATCAGCCACCTTTATTTTGAGTGTTTCATCAGATTTGTTTATGGACTGAAGGTAACCTCTTAGAAGCTTTTCTTTGAAAATTATTTTAAGTGAGTCAAGTACAGACAAAAAAAAGACCCAAAAAAACTCCCAAATGATTATCTTCATAATTCCAAAAATGTAAAAAAATTAAAAAAAAAAAAAAAAGTAGGTTGCAAAAATTTTGACTGACAAAAGTGACAGCTACTCAACACATGGACTTGCAGATCATATGGTTTGTCACATGAAGGCACAAACATAAATCTGGTGCAGCTTTTCCTCACTATCAGTTAAGGCTATTCATAAGTAAAATAAAGTATAGGCTACAAGTAATTATATTAATGAAATAAAGAGTTTGTCTGCCTGTCATGAGCATTGTGTATTATATAGGCCTAGCCCACACAGAAGGTAGAAATTTTAAAATTAGTAGTCCATGTGCACAAACAATATATGCACCTCAAAGTTATAATTTTCAGTTTACAATTATATTTTTGAATCTATTAAAAACTGGGTCAGAAGAAATGAATTAAGAGGGGTTTTTTTCATCTGTTTGGATAAAATAAAAGTGTTGTCCGGGTACTTATGCTAGTGAATGATAATGTACTGAAATTATAAAGTTTTTATTGATTATAATATTATATTAACCTATTATAAGAGCCTATCCTTTTGGTTGAAGTGTAAAGGTTAGGCTTAGCTACAATGTGTCTAGGTAAAGTAGGTTTCTGTTAGGTAAATTATATCAGATAATTACAAAAGTTACAAGTGAAATGATCTGCGTCAGTGAAAGATAGACCCTAGAATATTGGCCTATCTATAAAATAATAGCCTACTAATAATAAAGTAAAATAATATAATTGTTAGATTGAAAATAATAAGTTATAACCCAAACAGGTACCAGTAGTAAGACGCAGTGCCAGAAAAAAAATTGTGAGGTAGTATTCTAATGTCCAAGGTGTGATGGTATGCCATAATTCCTTTTTAATCTTTGTCTCTGGTCTTAAATTCTTTGCCAGTCATTTTGAGACCAGAATTTATGACCCCTCCACTTTTGTAACTTCTATAGGCTACAATAAGTTTGAATACTCTGCCTTTTACAACTGAACTCTCTTATGTGATCACAATACAAGTTAAGACAATGTCTAATGCAATAATCACTAGTTGACTGGTGATAGAACCTCTCCTCCGGTGGCTGAAGTCAGTCTAAATGCAGTACATTGACTTTGAGACAAAGCAACTCTTTTTTAGGTCAATGTCTCAACTTTTCCATATATATATATATAT
>CABFOV010000126.1:36427-49349 GCA_902141375.1 Timema poppense
TTTTCACTTATTTTTATGGTAGCCTAAATGTTGGTCTGATATTATGAAAAGGGTTTCCAGGAATGGATCCCCAATTTGTAGCATTGCTATTCTGGAAAATCAGATTTTACCTTATATCTTGGTTAGTGATAGTTGTTAAGGAACTAATTAGGTCATAAGAGAAAAGGTACCCACTCTTTCAACAGCCTAGACCATCTATAATGAGGATATGGTGTTCAAATTCTGGTCCGGTCTAGGCCCCTTATGAAATGGGTTTTCCTAAATAGTTTTACACTCTACCTCTATGCAAAAGGGGGTACACTTCCTCTTAATTCAACATTCCTCATCCCTAATGCAATAAATAGGCCTTACATTATGTGTACAGAGTGAACAGGTAGTATGACACGCTGCTAAAAAAAACGTAAGGACATCCTTTACATTGTCCCCCAACTATGTGCTGTAACTTATGAATACTTGCTCTACTTTTGAGTCTTTTAAGCAATCTGTCCCCATATATTTTACTAAAACATTGTTAAGCAATTTTAGGTAGGCCTATATGTAGTTATTATCTTTACCTGTCAATATAACCATCTCCATCTCCGTCACAAGCTTGAAACAGTTTCTTCACACGTTCCTCCTCACAGACTGAACTAGCATCTTCACTACCTCCAAAACACTCGGAATGTTGTTCATGTTCTGCCATGTCATATATTGTGAGTTTTGTTAATTGGTTAAATTGGTGTTTTAGCTAAGATTTTAAAAATAAAAACTTTAATCAAAAAACTTGGAAACATGTTTTCATCACTACGTTTAAAATATATATTATGGAAGTAGGGGTAATTACATAGTGAGCTAACTTATATCAAGTTAACAAAATTATATATTCATCAATACGTGAATGTTTTATAGAGTTAATCACAATTTATAATCTCATTCTATGACTGTTTTCATTCATTTCAAAATTGTTTACATTTTTTAAATGCTATGTATAGATCGATTTAAATTACATCTTAGATAATGTTTTAAACTTTCCAATAAATAACACAAACATTTTAATGCTGTCCCTTTAAAGTTTTCGTTAGTTCTTTCTAAATTTGATTTCATCACAAATCTTGTGTATTTTCACAACATGTTTCATAAAAAAAATAACTTTCTTTAAATACTGTACATAATTTTATTGTATTTTGTTAAAAACAACATAAGCTGTCATCCATGCTGCCAGAAACATGTTTATAGTGGGGACGCGCAGGAAGAATATATTTTATTTACCAACTTTTTAAATATACTATTACTAATATCAATAATAATTTTAAAGTACTTTCAAAAATATTTTATTTTACTGAATAAAATAATTAATTTAAAATAATATATTGTGTCAAAAATATATGAAAAAGTTTGTTTTAATGTTATGGCAACAGTATGTTTGGAGTAGAATGTGGATCAAGGTATAAAAAATGCAGGTCTGAATTTTATTTAGATTTAGTGTTCAGAATTTCAATCTATTAATAAATAGTACCGTTGCGGAATTATGAGCTCGCCATTTAAATATTGTAGTAAAATTTTAACAAATGTTTCAATCTATTGTTCGGGGTGTATAAATACCCAAATATAATAAGCATAAGAAATCAAAGTAATATTAAGTTACAACAATAGGCCCTGTTTAAAATATAATATACAAAATAAAATATATTTTTGAAGGCTTATGTGACCGGTGAATTAAAATGAAAATTTTGGGATTGAGGGGTGTTGAGTGATAATAAATTTTGATATTTTACTTGTAGTTAAAACAAATCATCTAGAATTCGTGAATAAACTAAGAGTGTGGTGACGCATGGTTGTAGTCTTATTCTGAACCTGCCAGACAAAAGCATCTTGCTGGCTAGTAATGTTTACGTAGAGGTAAAATGTGTTTTATGTCTATCACAGTTCTTAGTAGGAAGGGGGGAAGGGTTCCCACTCTTACTAAGTTTATAACTATATTTTCGCTTAATATTTATAGAGTGTCTAATAATCTCCATGGCTTTTTATTGCCTCATTGTTCTTGAAGTTTAAACGTGTCCTTGGGATATATTTTTGTAATTGTTAAGTATTGTATAATATTTAAGAAGAAATATTTAGGTTACACTAAAAACTGCAAAATTCAATCAAGTTATACATATAGTATTTTTAGTTATTCATAATGCACAGGATGAGCCATTTAAAATGAGCCCACTTCAAACCTCAACAAGATTACTCAAGTATAAAAAATTTATTGATTCACAGGAAGCTCACTTCCAACATTTTTTTTTGTAAAAGCAAGCATGTAGGCATGACATATTCTGAAAATAAAAGAGAGTACTTAAGTAGTTTCTTGTATTTTTGTTTCCTTATGTTATGCTTGGTTGCCTACATTTGTTAATTTTAAGTGGCTCACTCTTTACTAATAAATTGAGATCAATTGATGCCGACTATTTTTCTTAAGTTTTACATATGCTTTAAAAAATATGTTTAAATCTATTCAGTAGCAAATATGCTTATTTTGTAGCAAGAAAAATTACCATTTTAAAAATAATACAAAAATGATAGCATAAAGCCTGAGCTTTACATCTGTGGTTTAGTAAAATTTAAATAAACAACATGAAGGTGAATTTTAAATGAATGGATACTCCGTTCACCCCATTTATCTCTATTAACTCGATGGACATCTGTGGATGATTTTTTTTGGCTGTCGTCTGCACACCATTGTGCAAGAAAGAGAGAAACTTTAAAGTGTCTCTTTCTCTCTTACACACATACAAGGCAATGTAACATTTTGACATCGTCCGCTAATTTGTCTGAATATATTAGATTGTCATTAAAACAACCGTGAACGAGTTTTTAGCTATCTTATTTCTTTATGGTTATCGAATTTTCACTATAATTTAGTTTTTTAAGGCAATATATATTATAAGAGCCAACTTTAAACATAATGTAATATAGTAACACTTCCCACAAGCTTATAGCCTAAATACTCGTTTGGACATAAAACTATACACATTTTGTCATTCAAACATATATAATTAAGTTTTAAGCTAGCTTATTTCATTATAGTATACATGTCAAACGAGTTTGACCAAAAGGGCCCTAGAGGCCCGATTAAATAAAAATGATTAAAATGTCACAATCATGAGTAAAGACAACTCATTTTATTATCTTATTTTTCCTAAAAATATTTTTTTCATTTTTTGTTACATACAATATTAGGACTAACCTTTTAATTTTCCCCCAGAAATTTGAAACCTTTTATTGCAGAAATTGGGTTAATGTTGGGCTTTAAATTTTGTGTTGAACCTACTTTTATAATTGCTGACAAATAGGTGTCCGTAAGCAAGGCTGTATCCAAATAGTCTACTTATGCGGCGTCGCGTTAGCTGCATTGGCAATCACGTGACCTAGTGTGTATCTGTCCGAATAGTCACGGACTAGACCGATGCAATCTTCTCGAGGTCTTGGTAACCATGGATACGAAAGCTACGAGCCATGCGGCTTTCTTGTGGCGTTGGTGCGGTGTTTTACTGGCAATTGTTTTAGTATTATCGTTTCGTCTGCTTGAGCACCGACTTTCACAAATATTTCGTTTTAATAAGAGCTAATAGATTAATTTTACATAGTTTATAAGTTATTCAGTAGGTAGCAGCACTACGGGCCCAAGTGTGTGGCCGTTTGAACAGTTTGATGTAGTATTCACTATGAAAACCACGAAAAGTGTAAAATTATGAAGACTGCATCAAGTCAAGTGTACTTGACTATTTGGATATAGCCAAGTACAAATTAGGGGGCTGTATTACCTTAAAAAGCACTTCAGAGAGCTTCTAGAGGTGTTTATTATTTAGAATTTTTCCTAGCCTTCGGCAGATATGGTGTTATGTTGCCATAAAAAAAAATCAGCTAGCTTCGAGAGGTGTTTAATATTTATCATTTTTGCTTACCTTCAGAAGTTAGGGTGCTATGCTAATATAAAAAAACACTTTAGAGAGCATCTAGTGGTGTTTAAATATATAGATTTTTACTAGCCTCCCAGTTAGGGTGTTATGTTACCATAAAAGCACTTCAGAGAGCCTCTAGAGCTGTTTAATAATTAGAATTTGTCCTAGCCTCCCAGTTAGGGGGATGTGTTGCCATAAAAAAAACACTTCAGATAGCTTTTAGAACTGTTCTTTATTTATAATTTTTTATAGCCTCCGTCAATTGGGGATGAGCCCACCAAACCACGCCTGAAATAATTGGCTGGCTACGGCCTTAACTAGAAGTTTATTTTTGCCTTGAATATTTAAGTTTAATTCATTTAAATATTTTGTTATATCGACCATGGATACCAGATCCAGAATTTATTTTTACTTTTAATGTCAAAAACATCGTTTGCCTTCATTTCTATGGACAAAATAATTTCGTTTCTCAAATCAAAGAAACTGTTCAACAACTTGTCAAAAGATAGTCAGCGAATTTTTGTGTATTATGGCAAATGTTTGTGATCACAGTCCAAGTCGGAAAGTAGTGAAGAAAATTGTCAATAATTCAAACCACCGGCTTGAATAGTGGTTATTATTAGAACTAGTTTAAAAACATATTTTATTTTCAGAGCTTTGCAACACAACACTCTCTGATGAATAATACATTGAAAATTAAGAATCCTAAGACCAACTGTGGCTTTCATTTTTTCTACAACCTCACTTTTACAACCTAATGGGGCTGGTGCATCATCGGTCACTAAACACAAAATTTTATCCTGTGGCGGTTCATATTTTTGAAACAGTCTTTCAAGCAAACTTTAAATATGTTGTAGACTTGATAAAATGTAAAAAAAATCATGGGTGATTGCTATGTATTTAAAGTGGTGTGTATTCCATCTATGCAAGGTACTTATCCAGACCAAAATATCATATACATCAATACAAAATGCCATTAAAAACAAAATGTTATTAGTTTTAGTTCAATCATCTATTTTTTATTTTTTATGGTAAGTTATGTGTTCCTTTTATAACTAACAAGTTAACCATGCAACAAATTTTGTTTCTTCCCAGCCTGACTGAAAAATAAAGCCCGTGAGCAAATAGCACTGTGAATGCTTAGTACGATCATCTGAAGCTTCTTTTAGTCTACAGTAAGACATTCTCGGCTATTATTGTTACAGGGCCCGCAATATTTTATCTATGAGCAGACCCCAACCATGACTCCAACATTGGACAATACATAATATAAAATTAATACAACGAACTAAGACAACAAAATGTCATTCTAAATCTAATAAATAGTAATAGGGATATTACAAATACAACAAAAAACAAGTAAATGTGGATTATTCCTTTGTAATTTGTGGTTAATGTATTCTAAAATATTGTAACATAATTAAAGTCTGACAGTTAGACCGGTGACCTTCTCGTTGTCTACCCTAACTGTGCTCTCTGTTCTATCTTCCTCCTTGTTTCGCAGGTATGCAATGGCAGTCTCACTTGGCTGGTGGATTAGAGGGGACAGAGGGAAGAAGAAAAGGCACAAGTCTGGAAGAGTCTAGGTTAATCTTATTCTAGCCCAATATCCTGGAAATGTAGAATTATAGACTCTTATATGTGACCCTATATATACACGGTTGGCGACAGCCAGAGAGCTCACCTACTGTACCTTCTCCACTACCTATGGGTACGCCACTTCCCAAGTCAGAAGCATCCAGGCTAGAGTTCTATTGGGTTCCCTAGTGGGCCTGGTGCTCTTCAGTCTGTATGCGAACGGCATTCCTAAGTCCCCAGACATCTAGTTGGCACTGTATGTGGACAACACGGCTCTAGTGGTAGAGTCGTGGTGAGGGCAGGTGGCGGTGAAGTGACTCCAGACGCATCTGACACAGTTGGAGGGGTGGATGACCACCTGGAGGACAAGTATTAATGTGGAAAAGAGCACAATAGTGTTCTTCAGATGGAAAAGAAAATTCTACAGGCCAGCCCCACTCCAGCTGTTCGGAGAGCAGATCAGATGGGCGAACAGTGCTAAGTAACTGGGCCTTACACTGGACACCAAGCTGACCTGGCGACTAAACTGTAGAGAGAGATTGAACAAGGCGACGCAAAGGCCCATTGCTTAACAGGCGAAGCGCCTTGTCCACAAGGAACGGTCTGACACTGTACAAGCAGTTACTCAGGCTGATCCTCTACTATGCGTTTCCCACTTGGGGTCACCTGTCAGACACATATAAGGAGGATGCAGACATTTCAGAGAAAGTGTCTTGAGGATCATTGTGGACGCACCCCTGTATGTTCACAATGTAAAACATTGGTTTGGGAGGCTCTCACCCAGCACCCCATAGAGTAGTCTCTCCACACGTAACTCTAAATACCCGTATTTGGTTTGCAAATATAACTTCTCCCCATTAATTTTAATAACAATATACCCTTTCTTTTATTTGAGAACCTTTGTGAAATGCAACACTCCGTTATAGTTCATTTCCCGAAAACCACATGGTGTGACTGATTGGTTGGTATGTGTTGGAATTTGCCCTCATGATCCCCCTTAGGGAACATTAGAGCATGCTAATCTGCTTCCGAGGGAGCTCAAGTACGACTCATAGCTTGCTTTGATTTCGCTGTAGGATGTCATGTACCCCAATATAGTGGATTAATTATGTGTCTTGTAATCGTAATTATTCCAAATAAATACATGTTGCTACACTGTGTAGGCTAAAATAATATTTACCTTTTCTCCTTTAACAAACTCTTATTATTCTGAGACAGCTTTTTGTTGATTCCCGCTAAGATGGTCAAAGTCGTTCTCTTCCTCACTTCCAGAATCTTCGTCTGATAACAATAGGTTATCTGGAGGGATAATATAAATTTCCACTACGAGTGATCCCATACTTAAAACATTAAATGAACATATAAAAGCATGACTAAGCCTTTTCTAATTACATTTTATTATCACAAGTATAATTATTATTATTTGTTTACCAATATTTGACTAACATTAAAAAAAAGACCGTACAGATATTAACAATAAATTAATATCACGTAATAACGATATCGAATGTTAGCAAAAAAATTTAAATCCAATTATGTTTTATGATATAGCACAATAATTAAAAATAATTAATAAAACTCTTGAATTAGAATACAATGGAAAATATTTAGTTAGTGTTGTAGAAATGTATAAAATAGATACAAGTGTATAGTATTATACAGCAATATTATAAATAATTATTATTATTATTTACTACACGTTTGCATGAAAAATACATTCTACTAGAACAGGGCTGGCGAGCCAATGGTATGCCAGATAATTATCATCTAGGCACGCGGCATTCACTGCTAACCTAAGTGGTTGATTTTGGTACATTCAACATTGCTATATCAAAAACTTGCAGAAGTACCCGATTACTCTGGACAACGTCTTCCTTTGTTTCAATCAAAGAGAAAATATTCTTCATTTTAGTTCTTTCAACTCAATTTGAAATAAATCTAAAAAAAGCAATTAAAAAAATTTAAAAGACTACCTTCAAGGTACACATGTTGGTGCACAGGAGATAATAATTTTAAAAGGTCCGACCTCTGCTCATGACAGAGACAAAATATTCATTTTACTGATATAGACATGCCTATATGAGTATTCTTAACTCTAAATGTTTATATTATTAAATAATTTGTTGTATCACTTTTTTTTTTGCCTAAATAGGTTTCCTAGAAAAGCTTGACTTTTTTTGCTATGGCGTGTTCAAGTAATAAGATCTGCTTATGTAAAAAGTAACACTATTTTGTTTACTAACTTTGTACAGTAATATATTTCAATTTTGCACATTGCCACTCAACATATATCAAAGGAATGTAAAATAATTTAGTATATGCTAAATAAAAGGTTCACCAACCCTGTACTAGACCATCATGTTAAATACCTAATTCACATAAGATAAACACATATTTATATGACGAAACAATAAAATTGCCAATATTAAAAAATAGTTTTCCAGAAGATTAAATCTGTTGATCAAACAATCCATACAAAAGCAATTTGCTTTTGCTTTAAATGTTCGTTAATTATAATTTATTAACCTAAACATTAGTATAAATCTCCACCAAAAGCTTTATTTTATTAGAAACATTTTCTCTCATCATGTACTTAGATTCATAGCACAATATTCAAATGGATTTATAGCTTCGAATATTGTGAAAAAATGATATTTTAAATTAAATATTAAATCAATTTAATTCAGATACAATTTAGATTTCACGCTTTTTTTGTTTGTCAATACTCTTAGGGAACATCTTTATTGGTATTTTTGATTCTTTGACTTTTAAAAAGTGATATTTGTAAACTATTTTGATGTATATGATTATTATAAATTTGTCATATATTGTTTGTATAAGGTTTTCAGTGAGATATATATATATATTTAGTATCTTATATTTATGAAAAATATTTATATATGCACATTTATTGTAACAAATAGGTGAATAATCTGTTTGAATAGAAAAAACAGAATTTAACTTTATCACCAAAAAACAGTTATTCCACCAACTTCGACAAGAACATAAATAAAAAAAAAAAATGATGACTGCGTTTCCTAAGATCTGACGAACCCCTTACATCTCCTCATCGGATGTATCGAGTTTCTCTGAACCCTCGCTGGCCACACTGAGCTTCTCCGAACCTCCGTTGGTCATGACAAGCTTCTCCGAATCTTTGTTGGTCACGCCGAGTTTCTCGTCAATAAGTGAAACACATTTCTTCACCTTAGTAGGTTCGGAGCTGTAACCCCACATGATAAGTTCTACGTGTTCCTTTGTGGGGAGCCCCCTGAACTCCACATCAGTCTCGTACAAAGGTAGGTGGTCAGACTTTATCCTCTCAGAGATTTCGCGGAGGTGCTTGTTGCGGTGAACGTCCCACGTCACGGTCTGCTCATCGTCAGGGTCCACTTTGGCCATACGAAGTTTCTTCAATTCACCTTCAGCCGCTTTGTACACCTGGCAGGCACAACACAAAGCTAGGATAAAGGTTATCCTTAGGTTTCCATACCATAATCAATTCAATATAAGTAAATTATTATCTCGTGAACCGTCAAAACTCATGTTGAATATAGGTAAAACTAGTGTGATTAGGTGCTAGCACAAATCATGTTTTCAATGACGATAAAATATAGATACATGTAAAAATTATACTATTCTTGAATCAACAAATTAAACAGGAGTTTATTAATCGTTTAAATAATTGAAAAACAAGATAGGCTATATTTATTTAGATTTCTTTTTTAACTAAATCTATTATATATATTTATTCATAGTTTAAAATTATACATTAAGATTTTAATGTATGCAGACCGGTATATAAACAATTTTTTAAAGGAATCTTAGTAGTGTTGATATCTTAAACCATAAAGAAAACACGGAGGAAAACAATAATAGTCTGAATACGTATGGTATTTTTCTTGGTAGCTACCTGTTTCACTGATGGCTAGCGTTTTTGATTCAGTACAAGTTTTTCCAATATATTATATGTACCAACTAAAACATTGCGTGTGTGTATGGACTTTCAGGTTACACAAAGTTAAAGATTCTCATTGAAAATATACTTAGAAGGCTGTATCAGCTAGGGTTTAGTTGAAGATATGAAGTGACAAAAATTTGCATTTATGTTTTAGAATACTTAGTTTAAAAAAATTGTTGGGTTCTAAGCCAATTTTTATAAAATGCTGTGTTTACTACAAATAAAAGTATTATAAATACAGATACTGAACAACTTTTTTTAAATGGTATCTGGAGATTTTTAATAAGACCCTTTTGCGATTGCTTTCACTCCCATCCCCAAACGTCCACATTCAAATATTATCAAGGGACAAGCGGAAGCTTATCAGCCCGGACATGAATTATTGTTTTGCATTCAATATATTTATGTAGTTTAAGGCATAAAATTGTTAAAAAGAAGGATTACGGTATGTCTAAATATTCTACCTAATAAGCCATTATATTTAAGATATTGTATTGTCAAGCAAATCAGCTGCGAATAGTTAATCAATATAATGCTTTATTTTTTTCATAACTCCTGTTATTTGTTTCTATACTAACCTAATGAACAGTCAACTCAGCATTTTTACTGACACTTATCTAAATGCTACTAGATCTCGAGATCTACTTCAATGTATCCCTACGCTTAAAGATATGTTTTGTAGACTGTTTGTTTTGACCAAATGTGTTAATTTTAACACCTGTAATATTTTGTGAGCTTTCTAAATTTTGAAATATATCATAATTAATGATAATAATTTTAGCTTACTAATATCTATGTCCTAACGACAAATGGTATAACATCAACAGCGTTTACATATCCTACCTGCAGGAAACTAGGCCTGCTATTCACAGCTTGACTAACTCCATATTTCTCAGCCAGCCTTTCGTAAGCCTCCACGGTCTCTAGCGGCAGGTAAGTGAAGTTCTCCTTAGCTCGACTGTGCGCTCTGTAGTCATCCAGCCAAACTTGGAATGTTTCAATAGCCTCCGTCAGGTTCTGGACCTAAAGGATTTTCAATAGTGATCTAGAGTTTGAGTACTCTTATAAATTCATCCATGTCTTGTGTCAAGTAGGGATCATAGACAAGGGAGTAGTAGGGATGGACATTGAAAGAAAAATATTGATGTTCAACATAGATGGGGGGAGAACATCGTCTTCAAAACATTAATGTTTTTTAAAATGCCAATTTTTTTTAGATTTAGATTTTTACTAATACAACAGGTGTTTTTGATTATGTTTTTATTTCAAATAAATTAAGTAATTGTATCTGAAGCACATTTATATTCAATAAATCAAAAACTTCAATTCAAATTCAAACAAATTATGTTCATAAATAATACATTCATATCAACTTTTATAAAAAATAACATTTTGAAAATAGCCAGTACTTGATATTGTCTGTTCAATAATTATAATAACCACGATCTGTCCACTGTTTGTAAAAAATACTCATTTCGGATCCATCTTTCTTTCCAAACAGTTTCTTGTCTTTCAAAATTTGTCATACTTCACTCATTAGGAGTTACTGGTACAAAGAGGAAAGAGGGTGGACAAAATTATTTATGATTTGAGAATCACACAAAATGTATATAGCCTTTGTCTGTAAAATAGAAAGTTTACCCTGCATTATTTTACTATGGTATAGCTTATAAGATAAGGTAATAGTGTAGTCTGTCAAGGCAAGACTGCTTACTTTCAGGGTGAATGTATTTTAGGCCTACACTCTCATTTCTTCTTTAAAGGGTGCAGTCGTACCTTGGGGGATTACACTACGCTTGAACATAATTTGAATCTAGTTTAAAAGACGCAGGTAAAGGTGTTAAAACATAGGTAAGCCCTATAGTTTTTGTTTATTTTTTTTACTTAAAAGATAATATTTAAGTGTACATACATAGTTGTATATGTCATTCATAAATATAGTTCTGTTACTGTTGACAACAAAATATGCAGTGACACTACTCAGTTATTTTTTAGCACGTCTTATCACTCATTCGACTTATGCACTATTTACTCCTATGGTTTTAAGGATTATGAAGGTTATATTTATATGGAGTGTACCCAAATTTGCTTGGAAGGGTAATGTAAAACATTTTGGAAAAACCACCTTCAGTACACCCGATCGAGATTTGAACCTTAATCTTCTCGTCATCAGTAATCTAGTCTACTGCGAGATCATGCAGCCCTAAGTTTGAGAAATGTGGTCGAGCGATCATTCAGGCTTGTCTAAGGGCAATGAGTAGGCAAAGACCAATTAGACAAAATGTAGCTTGGGTTTGATATTTATTGCACGGTGCTTGTAGAGGTAGTACAGAGACAATATTGTGATAGTTATAGTACATGAATAGAGAGTCATTTAGAAAGACTCAACTATTAGGGTCTTAAATATATGATTTGCAAACATGTCAGTCGTTAATGTCAAGTAGGCAGTCCTAAACGGCCCTCCATCCTTAAGTACTTATTAGCGACTTATGTCATTCGTCTTGAAACGACACCACTTGCTCATGACGCTATTACCCATTGAACTATAAACTAAGTACAGTACTAAGTGTAAGCATACACGGCGCGGCTATGTAGGCTCGAACTCGATTCTCTTTCCAAAAACTCACTCTAACGTATCCATCTTACTAGTCGAAGTCAAAAGACAAAACAGAAGCACAATAACGTTTGTTTCACTCTTTTAATAGTAGGTGCCTCACAAGGAGGCTATCTCCCTGTTACTGTACACTATGGGTGGAGGGCAAACAATCACGCCACTATTGCTCTATCTATGGCTGATTTAGAAGTGAGGACCATTCCTAACTACACCCGATTTCATTGTTGAGGGAACTGCATGCTTACTATTGAGCAACATCGTTGTCATTCTTTTAATTTCCGTGATCATTCTTCCTTCGAATGTATATCAAATTTGGCAATGCTGGGCTGTCGTTGTTGCTAGTAACTGGGGCTTCTTCCTCTAGCACAGTCGGAAAGTTACAGTAGTCCGTGTCTCGTGTTCCTAATAAATAGCTCAAAAACATTAACTAAATAAACACATATTTTATTAGTACTCGGTGTAGAATTGTTTTTTATTGAACACGTTAAGATTTTGTGTATGTTTTGTTTTTTGCCGTAAGGCTGTGGAATTATAATTTTATTTGTTTATTAATATATTTATTTGAATAATAGTGTATTGTTAACAGTTAAAATATAGGAAAAATTGTGTATCCAGCTTGT
The DNA here is from genome assembly GCA_902141375.1 of Timema poppense. Classification (NCBI taxonomy): domain Eukaryota; kingdom Metazoa; phylum Arthropoda; class Insecta; order Phasmatodea; family Timematidae; genus Timema; species Timema poppense. The sequence goes on from CABFOV010000126.1 coordinate 49,124, forward strand.
TACAAGCAATTAAATTCCAAGAGAAAAATATTAAGTAGTAAAGAAAGGGCAATGGTGTTAAGAGTCTTCAACTAAATTCGTAAAGACGGAACTTGTTCTGTAACTCATGTGGCAATGCATATTGTTTGTATATTAATTATGAGGAAAAAAGCTTTATACATAAAATAGTTTAAGCATAATTACGTGGGGAATAGAGAAACGTTAATATACTTCAATCTTGAAAAAA
>CABFOV010000126.1:59717-115802 GCA_902141375.1 Timema poppense
CCCCGAAATCTTATTAACAAAACATATGTGGCTTTATTTATGGTTCAAACAATATCAAAATTAAGATAGGTACAAATTAGGGGGCTGTGTTACCATAAACTACACTTAAAATAGCTTATAGACGTGTTTAAATATATAGATTTTCCCTAGCCTCCGGGAGTTAGGGGGTTATGTTACCATAAAAAAAAAGGAGGGTTAACATAAAAACACTTTAGAGATCTTCTAGAGGTGTTTAATATCTAGAATTATTTGTCCTAGCCTCTGGCAGTTAGGGGGTTATGTTGCCATATAAAAATCACTTCAAATAGCTTCTAGAACTGTTTCTCATTTATAATTTTTTCTAGCCTCCGGCAGTTGGAGGATGTGCCCGCCAAACCCTCCTGAAATTATTGGCTGACCACGGCCTAGGGGTGGTAAGACGTGGGGAATATATGTAGAGCAAAATAAAGGTAAATCTACTATTGCTTTAGACTAAAAAAAAGTCATAGAAATAAATAATAACACGGTAAACAATAATGTTTAAAGTATTATATCAATATGTCATACTTTTTTGAAATAGCTTGATTTACATTTTATTAATCCTATGTGTTAAATAAAGCAGCACTAGTTCTTGTTAACTTCCACAGTCTCTTATGCCAACTAGCGATGTTTTCGTACTTAATTAAGTAGATAAACTTATATTCAAATAATGATGGCAAGTGGCAACTATCACGAAATAACTATAGAAGCTACTCTGAAAAATACGACACGCGTTCACACGGCCATGGTGTTTATCCTTGTTTTGAAAATAATTAGTGCTTCCAAACAAAAATATTGAAATATTTATATAGATTGATTTCTGGGGAAATACATCTAAAGTTAAATGTAAATTTTAAATCAATCCGGTATATTTGTTGAATTATAACTATATCTATTAAGTACATTTAATTAAAACAGACTCCATTAAACTATTTCTTTTTTGAAAGAAAATAAAGGTGTATTTTTAAACAATATTTAAAGGAATGAAAATAAAATTGTTAGTTAACAAAATGTATAAAAGTCAACAAAATAAGGTAATAGGACGTGTTGAGGAAATAATTCAAAAGAATACGCAATTTAGCTCCCTTGCCATATACAAATTAATATGTTCAATCATTAATCAAACGTTGCATAAAAAAAATAAAAACGGAATAAAAGTATTTGTCTGAATAGAAAAATAGAAGACTGGTAACCTGGTATTAGTTTGTTGAGCAAATAGAGTAATTTTAAACCATTGCTGACCTAGAGAACAAAATGCTAATATTATTTCAAATTTCAGTCAAATAACTCAATAAAATTATGTCAAAGTATTTTATGTATCATACCTAGTTATTTAACAATTTAAATTATTCTTGATGGAAGACTATAGCAATCTTCAGACTTCAGAGACGATTAAAGACTTCACAAAGTGTTCAACCGAGGAGCGACATTAATACGGACAAAGAACGCACAACTACTGAAATCATAAGATAATCGAAATTCAAATAAAAAGAATAGCAGCGAGTTCGGATTGTCGCGCCCACACGCACAAACAATGAATGATAGAGATAGCTACAGTTCACCTACATGTGTAAGATAAGGAGAGAGCAACAACACAACTATTTTAACTCCAGTAAATTGTGTCAGGGTCTAAAAGAAGCACACTTGTTAAATGACGTCATCGTGAAAAACAAAAAACCACTCTATCTGATCACGCATGCGCAAGCTCAAGTTGACCGTGTATAAAAAAAGAACCTTATTTATATTCAGCATGTTATTTGCTATACGACAACATCCAATGTTGGCGGTGATGTCATACAAACTATTACTCGCGTGTTTCTAACCGTTCGGCTATGGATTTTATTACGTTAATTGGGTAGAAATGAGTAAGGTGAAATTTTGATAAAATGATCTGCATATGCGTGAAAAAAAGTGGAAAACCATTTAGGAAAAACACCCTTAGCAAATCCGTCCATGATTCGAATTCAATCTTTTCATCAACGACGAATCAGACGTGACATTTAGTCTGCGTGTCCAACGATGTAGATGCATGTGATTGTGTGTTAGGCTGGTTAAATGAACGATATAAAATAATTACGTTATTTAGCAAACTATTGGTTTAATTTCATTCATATGTCATAACCGGCCATGTGGTATAGTGGTTAGAGCTGCTGACTGATTACTCTATAGGTCCCGGGTTCGATTCCTGTCTGGTACAAGCCAGAAGAGTAGCGCTTGGGTGTCTCACCCCTTACCCTCTAATGTTGGGAAAAGCTTGAAAGTTGAAAATGTTGTGTAGAATCGAGATCTAAAGTTGGAAAATTCGAGAATTATTCTGTCAAAACAAATATTACATGCTAGGTACTTGAAAAATCAATAATTTATAAATAATTTTAAAAACACAGTTGCCTAGATTTAAGGCCAAAATATCATTCAAATTTTACAATTTTTTCCTTAGGAATAACCACCTGATCCCCCTGTTGGTTAGGGGTTATTCAATATCATATCATTCCAGACCCCTTAGTGTTCTCAATGTTTCCCTTGTACTATCCCTGGCCTTCTGGGAATTTTTATATTTAAAGAACGCTTACAGCCGAGAAATTCATCGTCTAGAGTTGGGAATTTCGTGAGATTCCCCTGGTACCGGGGGATTTATCTCGAAAGGAGAATTTATTCCCATGGTCACCAGGGTTTGGTTAATTAGGCCTAGGTTAGGTTAATATCTTCATTGACTTTACCCCATTATATTTACTTTCATCATCCCCTCATCTCGTCGAGACATTTAAAGAGCCTCCACGGAAATATATGTAAGATTGTATGTACTGTACTATACATTCGGGCGTACCCTGGACAAAGGTATATAAGTGATACCTAATCTTTCAGCAAACTTAGCTAACGTTTTATGTAGCCAAGACACGCCTTTATTACTATTATTATTATTATTAAAATTCCATGTTTTGGTGATAATTCTGAAGTTGAGTCAACTAAAACCACTGACAAAATTTACACAAACTACTTAACTATTATTTGTGCGTGCTTAGGTCAATTTTAAAATATTTTTATTTGTTGTTTGTAAGTTAATGCTTAATCAAGATATTACAAAAAAAAATAATCCAAACGAACCTTTCTGGAGATCTCCGATTGATATAAATACAATTGTAATGTTCTAGTAAAATTTATTGGGGCTTAATAAATCACTAAGCTTTAGACCAATATAATTTTGTTGTTGTGATAATACGGTAGAAGATACCCAACAATGTTTACTTTAGAACACAAGTTTTTTAAGGGCACAAATTCTTTTCTAACAACAACAAAAAGTTCAAAATAGTTCAAAATTGGCTTGAATACTCTCAGCTAATCTACAATCTAAATTTAATACTTTTATTTTAATACACACTTCTAGGTAGCCTACTCAGTCCCAAGGAAACCGAATGAGGATATTTTCTTCTCTATGGCATTAGCAACTATAAAGTTCACCACAAAGTACAAAGTATGCCACCTATCCCTATCTTGAACTAATTATATTCAGTCCAGCTCATTACACCCCATCTCTTTTATGTTCATTATAATGTTATCCTCCCAACTGCGTATAAGTCTTACCAATGGATATGCCAGTCAATACCCTTAAAACAGTTATAGAATCTCCCATCCACACTGCATGTTTCGCCCACCATAATCTACTAGACTTGATTATCCTAAAAATGTTTTGTGGCGAGTGCGAGGTATGTAACTCATCATTATGTAACCTCCTCCACTTCCCAGTAGCATCTTTTATTTTTGGACCAAATATAATCCCAGGCACCTTGTTGTCAAACACTCTTTTTTTTTGTCATATAAGGTAGGAGACCATGTGTCACACCGATAGATTATTATTATTATCATCATCATCACCGCGTCTTACTACCCGTTCGAGTTATAGGCACTTACGCTAATGTGTAATGGGAGGGTGATTGTGAGATTAAATGAAGGACCTACAGTTTAACGTGGAATCCGAACCACGGTGGAGGCCTGGCATTCCTCACATTCACAAGATGTCTTGTCAGAGATGAAGGAAGGGTTTGGTAATCAGATAAATCTTTGCCGGGACCAAGGATTGAACCCCGGCCGCCAGCACAGAAGTCTGACACCTTACCCCTAGACCACCAGGTCACCCACACCAATAGAGAGACCCGGTAACGTTATTGTTTTGTGTATTCTGAGTTTTACATTCCTTGAAAGCAGGCGGGATGTCAACAATAAAAAAAAGTTTGTTTGTCATGCGCATTGGACGATATCTACCGCATGCAAAGGTCTTGAATTTAAAAAATTATGAACCCCCAGGCACCGTGCACCTTGACCCCGGAATTTTTTTTTAAATTGGCTAAATTTAAAAAAATAATTAAAAGTTGGAAGCCACCAACCTTCCACGTTCAATTCGTTAAACCAAATATATTTTTCCCGGAAACAATTTTTAAATGAAACACGCTTTCATTTGCCTGGTGGGTGGATAGTGGAAATCTTCTCAAATGCGAAATCCACACTGTTTGGGTTGTGCTCTATTTTGTTTTAATATTCAAAGGTAGTAGTTTTTTAATTAAAAACGTGAAGCGATTCAATGATTCGCTGGGCCCAAACGAATATAATCAAATAAAAAACTACACACAGAAAATGTGGTTAAGAGATATTAAAAATTTTTTAATGTTCATTGAGGGGAATTTTTTTAACTTAGCACAAATGTTATCATAAAAATTCCATCAGATTGATTTAATTTCCCACTTAAATTCCTAGAAAATCTAGAAGCTGTTCAACGACCTGGAAAAGGCGTGAAAATGTCAGGGAATTTATGTTCATGGTCAGAAAGTCATGGAAAGGTCAAGGAATTTGATCGAATTTCTGGATTTTTTACTTATCCGTTATAAAGTTACGTAACTTTTATTTACACGCGCCAAAATAATATTTTCCTTCCATTCAATACTCGCCGCGGATCTCTTTTAACACGACTGACCCAATGGCGCATACTAATCTCAATTAACAAAATACCCATGTAATTTTCATCTCGTCACATGCCCGAGAAATTGATTACATTATAAAAATACTAAACTAAAAAAGTATGTGTCTCACGCCACTTTTAAACTGTACTGGTGCAAGACCATCTTAATTTCAGAAAAATAATGTGTCCAAAGGTGCGGTTTGACGGGCCATATTTTACTGCAATTATGTAGCCGGTATGTGTCTGACAATATTGCAGCCATGTATCGAAATATCGCCGTATAACCCGGCAATGTAGCCGATATTTGTTGACTATTGCAGTTAGTTGCTCGTGTTGTCCACCTTGATTGGAAAACCTTTTGAACGGCTCGGCCATGTCTATGTCTGTCTCCCTCTCTGACAAGTACCTCTCTCTCACTCAGCACTGCTCGACCCTCCATTCACTGCGCAGTTCACACGTGAGTGCTTTGGTTTGTGTCGTGATTTTACTTGTTATTGTGATTATAACAATGATTTATGCCAATTATATTCAATAAAAGCTCCATACACTTTTTGACATTCTTGTACAATTTTTGAACAAGGTTAAATTATTTGTTGTTTCACGTTTGCTCAAAAAAGAACGCATCTACATATCTCGGGGTTTTTTTTTCTTCAAGTTTTACTTACATGGTTATGAAATAGGATAAATGCTGCAGAAACAAGTAAAGTATCATCCATCTTGGCCAGTCTGTCCCGTATTGACAGAGTCTGTCATCGTGTAAACATGCAATCATACGGCAATGTGTGGCTGCACCTGGATTAACGGCAATACTGCAGGGCCATATATTTGGGATATATTTTCGGCAATATGCAATTTTAATTGACTGTCTAAACGCACCTTAAGAACATTATTGCATCAAGTCGGGATCTTAATAAGATAATCTCTATGTATAATTTCTTAATGTGTAGGTATCTTTTTCCACACCCTCCAGAAGCTCCTACATGACTTAGAAAGTGGAAACTTTCCACGCGTCTTTTATTATAGACCACGGGACAGAAACTAACGAAGCTAGAATTTATATTTGAAATATTTTCTCCTGGTAGATTTTTAACCGTTCCGATAAAATAATTGTCAGTTCCATTGTCTTCTGTGCAGTAGAAAATATCTCGAAGCCTAGAAGACCCAGTGAGCTGAGATTTTGCTGGCAGGTAGCCCTTAACCAAAAAAAAAGGTGTAGAAATACTTGGTGACCTAAGATTCTCAGCGAAGCCCCCAAATTTTGGGTTTAAAAAAAAATCTCGAATTGCAGAAGACCCAGGAAGCTTACAGTTTGCAGGCAGGTAGCCCCTTACCCAAAAGGGTACAGGAATACTTGGTTGCCAAAAATTTATATGGGAGCTCTCCAAACTGGGTGTTTTTTTAGTGGTAGTTTGTTCCGCTTGTAGTATTAGCAATATAGTCCACACGTTGATAACTTAATAATCAGCGACCCGCATCAATAGCTAGACATGCAAAAGATGGCATTAAGTTTTCCTATAGAGGTTTGCCTTGTCGGGATTTGAATTCCGGCCAGCAGGTTTCATCCCTCAGAAGTTACCTAATCTTCCTTCACAAAAAGAGTACAAATCTGTTAAACTATACCTTCCTTACTGGTGTAAATATAGGGATGGCCCGAAGATACAAATGTTATAAGTTCATTAAATTTACTAACCCTACTGGTCCACATGTAGGCCCCTATATTTTGTAATTTGCCCCTGTCGAACCTAATGTGTGTCAATAAGGTAGGGGGTTCCTAGATATTTTACGAACTATTTTAAGGTTTTCTCCAAACAAAGGAGGTTGTTAGTCCCTGTTCTAGAGTAAAGTTAGTTTGTAAAATGTTATGTTGATATAATAATTGGATCAGAAAGTTCACGTTAAAAACACCCAAATTGGCTAAATAGTAAGAATTCCTACCCAATTAGTGTAATTAAATGAGAACAACCGTGAAGTATAGCGAGATGCAGTGACACTTAATCTCATCTGGTAGAGAGACTGACTACCTTCGAGATTATGGGTCACGGGTTCGATTCACGCCAGGTTTGAAAAAAATATCATTGGTGAATTGGGACGTGCTTAATCAGTTTGTGGCACTTTCTTTTTTTAAATTAAGCTAGTTAATAAGTTATCAGTCAATTCAGAAATTACGTTTTAAATACACTCTCCCCTCTTCGATCACAAAAATTACGCGGCATTCCGACACACAACATATAACTTCGAAACGAAATACAAGTTACAGGTGTGGTAATCCAGAGCCTAAGCCAACTTATAGCACCCTCTCTGTGATCTGACGTCATGCTTCAACAAACTCGCGTATAGTCAGTTCACAATAAGAAGACTCTTACGTGACCAGCCTAAAAGTCACTTTGATTTTCCCGCCATTGCGTCCGCGCATGTAAATAATATATTATATCGGCAGATAAGTTTGCGCAGGGTCCCACGTCAGCCAAGGACGGCTCTGCTCAGGTGATAGGGCGGCAAATAATGTTTAAATATTATTATATATCTTTATTTGTAAATATAACGAGTAGTTTATAGATTTTACAAATCTTTAGAGCTCTATTTTATAACGCTTTTATTTTTATATTAAAGATGTTTACGAGCTCTATGTCTAATAAGACCCTCACGGTTTAATCTATATATTTGATACCTGATTCATATTGGACCAGGAATCATATTCAAGGGTCTTATTTAGATAGCAGCAGAATTATAATCAGTGGGACGGTCTACTTTAAATTAAGTTTGTTTGCAATCGTGATATATTTTTAAATATGGTAAAATGATTTTATTGGTCTCAGTTCAATTGTTTTCTAATGAAGATTCCAGGTTACTGCACTATGATGTGGCGCCTCATTCAAACTGTACTTACTGTGTTTTTTTTAGCACCACGTCTTACCTCCCATTCGGGTTATAAGCTTATCTACTAATCACACTAATGGGTTAGAAATTATGACGGTTGAATTTAAAGGAAATGTACCTTCATTTGCAGTGTGTGTGGGAAAACCACCCTTAATAAACTTGTCCTGGGTTTGAATCAGCATCTCCCCGACATCGGCACTCTAGTCTATTGCGAGAGTAGCGAATTGACCATTCGGTCACTGAACCAGGTAATAATTTCAATTAAATCCCCATGCCCGATGTAGGCCTGCACCAAACCTATGGGTGAAACACAACACTAATATCTCACGATTGGTTGACAGGCTTCTTAGATAAGTTTCAAACATCTGTGTTTTGCCTTTCCAACAGGAAATTAGTTTACATTCCTGACTTATCAGTAGGTGGTATTTACTGCTGCTAAGCTATGCAGGGCTATCAACAACTTATACTAATTTAAATCAAAACGAACTGGGAGCGTTTCTAAGAGTAAGTGGGTAGTATTTGTCTGGAACTATGAAAAGATAAAACAAACTCTAGAGAATTGATTTTTTATTGGTATATTTTACACACACTTTTTGAACACACTGATTATATAAACACATGACTAACACACTAGCCAAATACTAAGAAAACACTGCATCCAGCACCCCACACAATTTACCAACAATAAATGTTCAACCACACCAGGAATGGAACCTGGGATGCCTAGTTAAGTTGACACACGCGCTATCGGTGTGGTAACCCTGACTTGATTACTAACGATGATAAGTGTAATGAGAGTATGTCTTATACTTATCCACCAGTGGTGTAGTCGTAAATTTAGCAGTGCTGGATTGCAAGGCCATATCCACCCCAACTGGTGTAGGCGAAATTTTTTAATGGTTACTAAGGCAGAAACTTAATTAGCGCACTTCCCCTAAGATTCCAAAAATTAGCTCGGAGCAAAGTAAATTTTAACAGAATTGATTGATTCAAAATATTTTTTTAAAAACATTATATTGATATAAAATCAATTAGTTGACTTAGAATTGCAATGTATAGAACTATAATAAAAAGATATATATTTTCCCAGGAAAAGCAGTGCCGGAACAGTGTTTCCGCTCCACTCCCCCCCTCCCTCCCTGCGATCACCAATGCGGGTAGCTGGTTTCTTCACCTGAAAGTATATTATGATATAGTAAATTGTTGTACATAAAATATATTTTCAAATATTTAACAGTCTCAGAAATTGCAATAAGATCCAGCCTATTAAACTATACAAGCGAATAAGTATATTGGTTTCCATATGAACATAAACTTGACTTAACTTGTATGTGTAGCCAATATTTTTCTTTTTTATGTGGAGGGGATGAGTTGACAGCTCTTAGGTTTTCAATGCTCTTACTGCCTCACAGTGCTGTATTGTTCAAACCTGGACAGAATGTAAATCGTGTTTCCCACTCTCAAAATTCAAAACGCCACCGCAAGTAAATGGGAAGTGCTATTGGCCTGTAGTTTTTTTTTTTCAAAAACAAATTTAAACTGTTCTTATAATGTTTTAACATAATATAACCATGTATAAATTAAAAAAAGTATCTAACAAGACGTTTCATGTTTTACTTTAAATATTTCAAGGGCTATGGTATGTTCAATTTTTCTAAATCTTTGTGTAAATGATATCCATTTCAAACTTTGTGGGCATTGTTTATGATTAATACTACCACCATCATAAAATCGTTGACTTTCCCAAAGGAATGGAACAAGACTTAAGAAACAATATATTTGGAGACTGGTGAAACTGAAACATAATGTTAATTTTCATATTTAATAAAAAAATAAGCTGTTTAAAATTTTATTTTGTAGTTTTTATTTTCACTAGATTCATTAGTAAAAGTTATATAATATAGCAGGCTTCTTTCATATAGTTGATATTAATTTTTATTTTATCACAAAAAAATAAATAAAATCCAAGTCAAGTTAAAACAAGACCTCCCTATATCATCTTAATAAATGCCATTCTAATCTTAAATAAAAATCAAATTAATAATAATACATTGTCATTCTTGTGTTTAATATTTAGGAAAAATAATCATAAGTACAACTAATCGATTATCAAACCCCTCCTTCACCTCTGACAAGACATCTTGTGAATGTGGGGAATGCCAGGCCTCCATCGTGGTTCGGATTCCACGTTAAAACTGTAGGTCCTTCATTTCATCTCACACTCACCCTACCATTACACATGAGCATAAGTGTGTACAGCCCAAACGGGTAGTAAGACGCGGTGCTAATAATAATAATAATAATAAAAAACTAATAAGGATTAGAGCCTCCAGCAAGCCAAACTAGACGAGTCCGACATTTAATCTGCATACCCACCGATGATAATACTTTCAAAATAATCTACCATCTCTTGGCTGACTAACATGATGTTCTTTTCAAAGCTTTTGTTGCATAAGTGGTGAGCGCATGACATCCTCTAGTGGTGATGATATATATGGCTTGTGCGCTATTAGGGTGACTTTTTATTTATTCTTAGTAAAAAAAAATGTCAAGCTTTTTTTCGCGCCAACCCCCAGATCGATTTCAATTATTAAAAAAACAATCTGTGAAAAATTTCAGCTCAATTGGATGAAGGGAAAGGGTGCCCCTGGGCCCTTAAAAATTTAAATAATCATTTGAGTGCAAAAAATAAAGTCGATTTGATTGTATTATCTCCCCAATTAGTGATTACATTAAAATATATATCAAACAAAAGTTATAGCTCTAAGCAAGCGGCATACATTATAAATTATTACTTTTTTCCCTACAACTAATGATATTAAAAAGACATCCACAAAAGTAATGCCATGAATACCGCTGAGACATTCTCTGCTACTACCAAAAACACAAACATCCATGCCGTCAACTTACACAAAACATTAAAAATAGATATTTTTTTAAATTAGGCATTGTGGGGCTGCTCACAACTTCCCTACATAAATGACAGCTTTCGCTTGTCCCTGAACTAGTATATGAATGCATACAATCTGTTTGCCACTGTGCAGTACGCAGCCCCAACAGTTCAAGGTTAAAACTCAACAACTGTAGGTGAGCAGATATTTTCAATGACCACAGTTCTCTTTCTGAATGTGTACGGTTGAAAGAGAATTTTAATTTCACAATGTCTTCCATTCATTTATGTGCAAAATATATATTTACTTTGATACTATTCAAACGAAATAACTGGAATCAAATTACCATCAAATAAAAATGTGTTTGGTGTATTATTTTTTAATCTTTGTGTGATAAAGTTAACCTTATGTGATGGTGCAAGATTGACTTTGCAGGAAGTGATAATTTTCTGGGAAAAAGCAAGAATTCCGAATAAGGCTGTGAAACACTGCATACCAAAATTAGAAGCTTTGTACCAAAAATGGAATCAGTTACAAAAACACGCTGGAAGAACAACGGAATCTCATAAGGAAAAAAGAGATAGCTTTTCAATCGGAACTCGATCTTTTTGACATAGCAAATGCAAACGCTTTGGAAATAATAATTATTGAAGAAGATAAGCTGTTTTTAATTAATCAAAGGTTAAAAGGACGACCAGGGTTCATCTATGGAATTGATTATGATGCACTTAATAGAGAAAGAAGAGCTAAAGAATGAGAAGAGAGAGCCTTGAAGAGAAAAAAGCATAGCAATCGTGATATTGAACAAATAAGTAATATGCAGGTTTTTCAAATTTAAATACAATATTTATTTAAATACTCTAAAAGTGTAATACTATATAGTAATATAATATGGACAACATTGATTTAAATAATTTTTAATACTGATATTGTCAATTTTTATACACTCTGATATGGATAAAAATAATCCATGTTAACAAATTTCTTGTTTTTATATTTCCAGAAAAACTGCTGAATTGATGTCATCAACTTCAGACAACAGCTTAGAATAATTCTTAAATCCTTTACCATTTGGGGGAAAATCCACCGATGATATTCCTGAAGAAGAGCACCCTGTTCCAGTATATATGGAACTTGCAATACCAGTGGCAAAAAGGAGAAGGGGACGCCATGAAATAATGAATTTGAAGCTTTCCGCGGCCTTGGATAAATGCAAGGTCAGTGACCGAGATGCAGTTCATATCATAATTGCTGTTGCAGAGGCATTGGGACATGATGTTAAAGATTTGGTCATCAACAGGTCGTCTATTCACAATTCAAGAGAAAGAATATGCAAAGAAAGGTCAACTGTACTTAAAAAACAATTGAAGGAGACTGAATTGCAAGCGGTTGCCGTGCACTGGGACGGTAAACTGCTTCCAACATTAACAGGTAGAGACACCGTTGACAGAATTCCTGTAATTGTTTGAAGTGGCGATACTGAGCAACTCCTTGAATTACCTGCATTAGAATCCGGGACCAGAAGAGAACAAGCATCTGCTGTTTGAGAACCAATTTTTGAACGGAGTCTTCAAAATTGTGTAAAAGCATTAATTTTTTTATACGGCAGCAACAAATACTGGGCATTTGAAAGGTGCATGCGTTTGATAGAAAATATGTAAGAAAGAGAGCTTCTGTATTTGCCTTGCAGGCATCAAATATATGAGAATGTTCTTATAAGCGTTGTCGAAGAAAAGATGGGTAATTCCACAGGTAAAAATGTGATTATTTTTAAAAGATTTCAAAACTCTTGGTCTGGAATTAATGTTAATAATTCCTATTCAGAATTGAAAACGAGAATGTCAGGAAACATTTAAAAAAGGATGATGTAGCACAAATTCTCAATTTTGTTAAAAGTACTCTAAATAAACAACCTCGAGAGGATTACAGAAAATTTATTGAATTAACGGTGATATTTCTTGGAGAGGCGCCACCTTGTGGAATATATTTTCGCATTTCAGGGGCCATACATCATGAAAGATGGATGGAAAAAAATATTTATTGCTTAAAATATTTTATGTTCCGTAATGAATTTGAACTATCAGTGGAAGAAGAAAATGTGATCTGCGATATTTGTATTTTTCTTGTCAGCATATCCGTTGAAACATGGTTTTGTGTGCCTTCTGCTGTCAAAGCACCCTACCTGGATTCTAGGGTTCTGTCTAAGCTTTCTCAATACCAAACTGTCAATCGTGATATATCTCGTGTTGCATTAAGAAAAATAAGTAATTATTTATGGTATTCAAACCATGAAGATGTCGCATTGTTTTTTGATTCAAGTTTGTCATTTGAATACAAACAGAGAATGGTTGATGCTCTTAATAGTGAATCAGAAGCATTGAACCAAAAAATAAACCGAGTACAAAAACAAGTCAACAGAATACTGGAAATCGTTAAAAGATGAATTGAACAATTTATTTTCACCCAAACTAGACATTTTTTCAAAAGATTTGATTTAGATGATCAACTTCTACAGACAAAACCGTCAACATGGCTTAAAAATTATAGTTTCATTAGAGGGCTGTAGATAGCGAATAAACTGCGAATTGTCAATGATGTGGCAGAAAGAAGGGTTAAATTAATAATGTGATGTTTAGCGTCTTACTACCCGTTCGGGTTATACGCTTTAAATACTAATTACTCTAATGGATTAGGAATTGGGAAGGTTGAATTAGAGGAAGTGAACCCGAATTTGCGTGGAGGGAGAGTGGAAAACCACTTAGTAAAAACCACCCCCAGTTCACCCGACCGAGATTCGAACCTCGATCTCCCCGTCCTCAGCAGTAGAGCTCAACACGACAAGTGCGTTAGCCAACTACGCCACCGAGGTGGGTGTTAAATTAATAGAAGATTATAATACATTGTTTATGAAAAATGAGGAACAAAAGCAGAATGTTCTTCAAATTGTAAACGATTACCACCAACTTTTTCCTGGTTATAAGAAAGACTTGGTCTCAGCGTCAATTATTTTAACTAGAATATGTGATTTATCAGTTTTTGGTTTATTTTTTGAAAAACCATTGATTATATGAAAAAATGTAATAGAAAATAATGTGTGCTTCTTGTCTATATCTACAACATTTTTTTGATAAATAACTTAGAAGATAATCAAATAAAATATACTTTTGTTTTACAATTAAATTATTATTTGATATTAAGAGCCCAGGGGCACCTTTTTCCTTTATCTGATTGAGCTCAAATTTTTCACAGATCTTTTTTTATTAATTGGAACTGATATGGGGGCTGGCACAAAAATAAACAAATCAAAAGTTGAAAATAAGAACCACCCTAGTGCGCTATATATGTGTGCTGGCTACTAGGACACTAAAATTCATTTTTATTGTTTTTGATGGGTTTTATCAATTTTAAGATCAGTAAAAGTTAAATATACCATTTATTTTCTCAATGAGAAAAAAAACAAAACAAAAAGAACATGTATTTACATAGTAGTGAATGTAGTGGCAAAAAAATAATACTTTAAAATATTATAACTAAGATATTAAGTTATTTTATAAAGAAATCATAAAATTACCAAAAATACTACCCTAATGAGTGGTTGTATTTTTAAAGATACTACAGAAAGTCCAAGAGAACTTGAAGCTTTGAGTTGGCTTTAATTCAAGGCTGCTTTGTGACAAAGCTTAACCTAATCATACAACTATGAAGTTAACCTTAATTATGAATTCAATTTATTTAAACATAGAATAAAGCCATTGCATGTGTAGATAGCTCTATATACTTCTACTTTTTATTAATGACAAGAATATACCACAAAGCTCAATCCAAAACAGGAAACTTAGTGGTAGACACATTTTTTGGTAAGCTGAATTAATGAGTACAATGGTGAGATAAACCACAATGTGCAGTTAATAAATAAATCATGATTGGATTCTTCTTCGGCATGTGGCCAAATGAACACAATTTCATTATATACATGGTGGATAAATCAAACAATGGTAAGTAACATTCTGGTAAAAAGGACCTTTGAGAAAAAACAAAACTTTTTTTGAGGGTCAACAATAATAGCTTTAGTATATTATTAATATGATTTCATTTGTATTAATATTATTTCAAGTTACATATTTCTTCAAGATTTTTAGGATTAATAAGCCTTAAACTACCAAACAAATTAAAAGAAAATGCAGACTGGCACATTTGTTAATTGTGCAGTAAGATGAAACTGTTAAAAGCTCCCATAAATCGAGGATGTGCTCCAGTGGCCATCTTGGAAAATAGAGGATGGAATTAATTTGTTTTGGCAATAACGTCAGAATGGCCTCAGTTAAAAAAAGTTATTAATAAATATAAATATTTCTTTCTTTAATTTCGTTCTTCCATGCAGTTTAATTAACATTTCTTTTATTGTTTTTCCCGCCCCTTTGATCATGAATGCCTAATAAGTAATAAGTTAATTTAATACTAACATATTGTGATCTTGCAACATTTAAGGTATTCTGGACAGGCCTTAGAGGAATATTCAAGGAAGTTCTGTTGGAAACATTTTTTTTCTGGTAAATTGCATAAGAAAGGTGACTTGTAATGTTTATGTTGCAGTGGTATATTAACTAACTTAATATTTATGTTTGATGCATAATTTATATGGTGTGCATGAATATGGGTGTATAATCTTCAACATGACACATAATTCTTTGGATTGGCCTTTTATATAATAAAATATTACAGCAGAGTGAACTTTTGTCTTAATTTAGGTTTAAAAAACCTTTTTATATTGTTCAAGAGTTTGTGTTTGTTGTTTAGAATGCAATGCTGTAAACAGTTTTATTATTTTCTAATAGCACCGTGTCTTACTACCTGTTAAGGTCATACATATATGTTCTAATTATGCCAATGAACTATGGATGATGAAGGTTAAATTTAAAGGAAGTGTTTACACATTTGCATATTGTGAAACACCATCCTCAGTACAGCTGACCAGGATTTGAACCCTGATCTCTGTCATCAACATTCTAGTCCAACACAAGAGATTATGCGGGCACCAAAGCAGGTGTAAATAGTAATTATTAGTATTCATTTATTCATTGTTTTGATGTTAAAATAAGGAAAAATGGAATTACATTGTTCTATAACATAGCCCCAAAATGTTAGCTTAACTTCCACCAGTCTTGCCAGTTTTAGTGCTTTGTCTTTAGATCTAGTACCTTTTGGAATTTTGCTAGATAAAAATTAATTTTTCTAGCAACCAATAAGTATTGTAAAATCTGTCAGCTTCTTAAAATCTTCAAAATGCTTGCGATATAATTTGTCAATATAATCTAGTTTCGAGATGGTACAATTAACTTTGTGCTCATATTCTAGCATTTAGTCTCATTCATCATGAGCTGGCTTCAAAGTCTGAAGAACCACAAGGTGTACTATAGTGTAAGAAATATTCAAACAGTTTGGTAAATAACATCACTTCTGATGTTTACCAGTGCACCTTTTTTTAAAAAAAAGCTCATTAACTTTTTTTTTTAAGAAAGTCAAAGAATTTGAAGAAACAGGCTGAGCACCAAAACTATGACTTAGTACTTTCAGAAGTACTGATTATTCTCCAGTTTATAAGGGCAGACCAAAAAGCAGGCTGGAAGTTTATATTGGAACTGTCAAAGTCATGTTGCCTTACTTTCACAGTGCAGGACAGCTACACTACGTAAAATATGCTCACATGTATTTAAGTTTGATAGAGGGTTTACCTGATAAAATGTAATTCAGGACTTATGAAGATTTACTGCAGATGGTTACTTTATAATTAGATGCAGTGACAGATTCTGGTCTGGTGTTTCAACAGATATGTTCATTAAGCAGACAGTGATGCGTAGCTTTAAAGCTATAGGTGGACTTACATGGTCGGGGAATCACAGATTCAATTCTAGAAAGATGGGTGTTATTCAGCTCCAGCTTTTGTTTGAATATCTGAAGCTTTAAGAGAGTTCATTGGAGTCAGTGTAGCAAATGTTCAGCAGAACATAGAATCCGAAAAACTTTGTCGTCAAGATATTCAAGCGACTTTGTGGAATTTGTCAGCTGGCTAAATGAAAATAATCCATTTGGTCATTTATAAGGACAGTTGGTAAACCTCTCAAATGCGCTGGTAGCATACTCATTAATAACATGTGATGAGGAACTATAGATTGGTACAGTAGCAATGAAGTCATTCTTAGGAAGTAATTTCTGTGCTGTATGACTGCAGTGAAAGAAAAATAAATTGACATCAGGTACAATACAAATAAAAGACAAGACTGTAATGTAACATTCCCAACAATAAAGCTTAGAACGATTGGTTTAGGCAAAAGAGAAATGGAAATGAAAGTGTACTTTAAGTATGAGCTGGCAAATGCACTTCCCTCATTATTTGATTCTATGTTGTGAATAAAGGGACATCTTCCATGGTAAATGCTTTTCAGTCATAAAAGGAAACTTTTACTTTACCGGCTCATCCTCACTATATTTTGGATGAAGGAAGCTTTCCTCATTGCGTTGTTTGGCCAAAACCAGCCACATTTGGGCAAATATTAGGACTAGTATAAAACCTATGTTGATAGCCATTATGGTAAAAACCGTCCAGTACTGTTTGACAGTTATCCAGCAAAAGAAACTACTAAAACAGTAGAACAATGGCAATGAGCTAAGAGAAAATCTTCTAGAGACATTTTTGATAAAAATACACCGAGCACTACTACTGAGACAAATTTTCTAGCAAACAGAAACAACATAGCTCTGATTGGATGTCTTGTACCTTGCATGAAAACCAGAGGTTATTCTGTTAAACAAGCAGAAAGTGATGCATGTACTGTAATCTCAACTTCTCTAGATCAAGTCAAATGTAAAAATACAACAGTTGTGGTTGGGTGGGATACAGATTTACTTGTTCGTCAAACTCCTCTAGCCCATAAAGATTTCGAAGAACTTTAGTTTATCAAATCAAGAAAACCAAACATCTCATGTAGGGCTTTAAAAATCCAAATGTAGAAAGAGAATAAGGAGGAAGTTTGTGAGGTTATACTGTTTGTGCAAACCATGACCAGATGACACACAAAATCAGCACTGTACAAACAAGTCAAAGTTATAAAGGGTTCAAACGTCTTCAGAACAAGTAATTGAGAGAAGAAATAAGAATATTCAACCAAATACATTCTAGTAAGGAAGTTGCTTGATAAAAGTTAATTTTAAAGTTTTACGAATCAAGAAAAAAGTCCTTGGATTAGCTAGATACTTCATGTACAACCATATAGTAGCAAAAGAGAGGTTGGGATATAGCTTTTCAAATAGGATCCCAACCATAAAACCAATGCAAATGCCGAACAACATTGATACAGTGTGTATGTACTTGCAGGTACAGGAATGGCTGGGAAACTACTTGGAGAGGGACTCGTTGAGATCTGTACTTAATACCAGGGAAGCCGCTCCATCAGAACTTGTCAACTTCATTTTGTGTAACTGCAAGCTAGGTTGCACAAAGCGATGCAAATGTGTGCAGCCTGGTTTGCTGGGTCCAACAATGTGTTGAGTGTGCCAACGAATTACCTCCGAGAACTCCCAAGATGAAATGTTACAAGATGACTATAAGAAGTAAATAATTTAAAAATAAAGGTTATGTGAGCACATGAGAAGTTTAGTCTTAGAAATGAATATATATTTGAACTTAAAATGATCATACACAATATTATTTTTTGTTTTCTACCCATAAAAACACGTTAGAATTTATTATGCCCTTATTAAAAACAAACATTTCAATTTCCTATATTGCATGCAACATTTTTATTTTATGTCCCAAAAAAACCACGCATAGGATACAAAATACAAAAGTTATTTTTATGAGGAAAATTTTATGGCCCTTGGGAGCTTTTCATAACTGTGACCGTTCGAACATTATTGCCAAAATAACTTAAATTTGGCCGCCATTTTCCAAGATGGCAGCTAGAGCACAGCCTGGATTCATGGGGACTTTCATCAGCAGGGTTCAATTAATTAACAACTGCTAAGTTTGAATTTCCTGTTATTATTTATTATTATTACTATTATTATTAGCACCGTGTCTTACTACCCATTCGGGTTATACGCTCTTACGCTAATATGAAAATGGTAGGGTGATTGTGAGATTAAAATGGAAGACCTACAGTTTAACGTGAAATCCGAACCACAGTGGATGGAGGCCTGCCATTCCATACATTCACAAGTTGTGATTAATACACGTCTTGTCAGAGGTGAAGGAAGGGTTTGGTAATCAGATAAAATCTGTGCCTGGACCGAGGATTGAACCCCGGCCCCCAGCAGAGAAGTCTGGCACCTTACCCTTAGACTGCCAGGTCACCGACCATTTCTTGTTAATTTGTTCAGTTGATTTTCCTAAAATTCAGTAAATTCAAATAAAATGACAATTGTCTTGGTTAATTTTGTAACTGTCTAAAAAAAGTTCCTTTCTAAATGAACCTAAATGTATGTTCGTTTTAACAATACACTATGGTTACAATATAATAAAACATCAAGAGAAGTAAAGATATTTTTCATCTTGGACAATAAGTTCAAATAGATGTATCAAAAAGTAGATGCTTTGAATAAAAACAACCTTCTCAATTCTTTGAACACACATTTTAACAATAATCCTAAGGAGAGTTTTATAGAAGTTTGATTACATCTCTCTATTGTTGACAAAGCTAGATCAAGTAAAATAGATAAAAATATGGCTCTTTGTTTAAATCGTGACTTATTTTTAAAAGTAAAAATAATGGTGAGACCTATATTTAAAGCTGTTTGTGTTTATAGATTTTGATAAAAAGAGTAGAGTAATACATTAATAAGTTTAACCTTTTAATCATGTGAGACATCACCATTGTTCATCAATTTAAAAAACAAAGCTTCCGGGTAAACTGACAATGCGGCAGACAAAAATGCAGGTTTATAAAAATATTTTGCCTGTATATTTATCCATAGACTATTACATTGTGCTTTGTTTTGGAACATAAATGTGATATCTTGGTATCTCCAATCGTTTTGCAAAGTGGCCAGTCATACACTTAAATATGTCGAAAGTAAACAATACTTTTAATATTTTGATGGATGAATGGGTGAAGTCACTTAGGAAGATTATGAAATGTTTAATATTTAGTCTAATGAGAATTTAGAGAACTATTCTGATGGCTACAACTATAAAGCTCCAGCAAAAGGCACCACTGAATGAAGAGACTTTTTTTTTAAATTTACCACATTGAATCAACTTAAAACAGAAAGGACTTAAGTCCTCCCACAAAACCATACTGACTAGCATGATGAGTATATCTATTCTTTAACCCTTTTGCAGGCATTGAAAAATGCCTATAGTTGCCCGATCATTTCCTAGTGTGGGTGTGAATCAACATTTCACTGCAACAAGTTTGTGTAATGCCATCTACTATCAATGAACCACTGAACTTTTAGCAAGTCTGAATACTTCATATTGAAGCTGATAGATGTAGCTATCTGTTATATGATATTCTTATTCTATGATCATGAATAAATTAATAAACAAGGAAAATATATGGAGAGTGAAACTATTTGTCAGGTAATACTGGCGTGGTGAAAAGGGGCTGCTAAACCTATACAGATAGCTATACAAACAATTGCCAGGGAATAGGTTAAAAGACTTGTATATATTTATGTCCTGATTTTATGTTGTCGATTTCTATAGACAACATTTGTACTGTCCTACAAATTGCAAATTGCACCATAAAATAAAGCCGCATAAAACTAAGCGTTTCAAAAGAAGGAAGTCTGAAACAACCAATATAGGATTATCTGATAACAGTGTGCATTGAAGATGAAAAATGGGAAAATCAAAAAGATTATTAATAATTGTTTTGTATTTCTTTAGTTATGTTCTGTGCATATTCAAATATGATTCCACCAAAGGACTATTTTAAATTATTATTATTTTAATACTTATTGAGAATATCATAAATCATTGGCAGCTGAATAACTTTTTATGCAAATTACTTCAAGGTTATGTTAGAAAAAATCCAATTTTAGCTTGAAGCATTTTTCATACAAACACTTTAGAAGCCCTAAAAGAATTAAAAAAAAAAAGATAAATCTGAATTTATATACTATAAATAATTTATTTAACTTACAGAATGGATCTTGGTATAAAAAATGTCTTCAAAAAGAAGATATTGGTTTTTGATAAGGACGGATTAGGAAATGATTGTAAACTTAGTATAAATGGAAAACTGTAAGAACAAGTGAATGATTTTGTTTATCTGGGCAGAATTTTCTGTAAAAATAGAAGGATAGATGGTGAAAAAGACAGACGGGTGAATGCATCTTGGAGAAAAGTTAGATGTAAGTGAATTATTGCAAATAATGAGGTAGTATCAAAAGAGGCAGGGATGGCAGTATATAATAATAATAATATTTAGCACCGCGTCTTACTACCCGTTCGGGTTATACGCTTTAAGTACTAATTACTCTAATGGAATTAAGAATTGGGGAGGTTTAATTAGAGGAAGTGAACCCGCATTTGCGTGGAGGGCGAGTGGAAAACCATTTAAGAAAAACCACCCCCAGTTCACCCGACCGAGATTCGAACCTTGATCTCCCCGTCCTCAGCGGTCGAGCTCAACACAACAAGCGCGTTAGCCAACTACGCCACCGAGGCGGGTGGCAGTATATAAAAGTGTGTTAACGCCAACATTGTTTTACAGATGTGAAGCGTGGATTTGTCAGGAGAAACACAAGAGCAAGGTAAATGCGGTTGGAATGAGATATCTAAAAAATTTATGTGGAAAAGCTCGTATGGACAGAGTCACAAAAGAATGGGTGCTGAAGGAAAATGAATCCAATAGGTCACTGTAAAAGAAGTGTCTTACATTGGTTTGGGCATATTGAGAGGATGATTATGGACTGAGTGACGGAAAAAATATATAAAGGTCAAGTGTTTGGATCAAAGGAAAGGGTTAGGCCATGTAAGACGTGGCTAAATATTGTAGATGAATATGTGAAAAAGAGATACAATAAGAGTTTTAAGAATAAAAGAACATGTATGACTTAGTGTATGGATGTTGTTGAAGCGAAGGAAGTATGCAAAGTTAGAGAAGTGTGGAGAAAGTTAGTGAGGATGGATTAAGTACAAAGTTTTTTTATAGCTATATTCACATTTTCTTGCCTACCCCGAATGGGATGGGTAAGAGTTTTTTAAAATCCAATCAAAGGGTTCAGTGTTCTATTTATATGTATATAACATATTTGAATAAATCGGTTTTATTTCTTTCACTAGAGTATAAATATGTGCTCACCATTTGTTTTAGAATGCATACTTCATAGTTTTAACACAAAAAATAATACAAATGAGCAATACAACCCAACCCCTTTTTTAAAACATGATTTTGTTGATGAAGACATTGGTCTTATTACCAAATAAATATTAATAAAAAACTGTGTAGGCCTACTTGATATTAATACCATTTATCAATCGCAATAAAGATAATTTTGGAACTTAATTTTTGTAGAATAGTAATTTTCTTTTCTGGAAAATAATTTTTCACTACAAAGTTTATCATTCGTGTATTTGTAATTTTTGTATTAAGTATATTTTCAAGCGTTGACAGAATCAAATAAATAAGTTTCAAATAAATTAAGAAAATATTTGGTCCCAATAATATTTTCATACTTTAAAGACTGGGATGATTTATTTCAACATAATTTTTAAACAGTAGCAATATTATTATGGTATGAGAGTAAGTTATTGGTTTTTAAAAGGTTTCAAATTAATTGTCAATCACAATAAATGTGAAAACTAAAGCATGCTAAAATATACCATAGAGTTTGGGAATCGTGATTCTAGGTTGTTTGAAATTAACTGTCAAAAAAATCTATATAAAAGTAATTTGAGTGCACTTTTAATCAATTAAATTAAAACCACAACGCCATGATTCATATCAATGAGTGTATCAGACTGTCATTATTAACATAATTTGGACTGTCGGTATTAACATAGTTTGGCAATTTAAATTTTTTACACTCAAGTTGAGCAAAAATTCAAAGAAGGAAATTTCAAAGAACTGCCTATGTATTCTCAACCACAACCATTTTCTATGAGTAAAAATTGATCTTAGATAAGTCATATTCTTCTGAATATTTTAACAGTTTTTTTCAAAAAATTTCCCCAAGGGTAAATTTAAAAACATTTATACATACTGAAGACTTTTATTGAAACTGTATTGCTACTATAAATGGGGAACAACATTTTCTTAAGCCAGCTGTCATAACTTAATTATTTTTACCATAATTATGTGTATAGTCACAATAGTAGTTGAAGAATGTGATATACACCTACTACACCAAAACTTATAAATTCAAACAGACAAATCACATGGAAAACAAAAGTTTTGAATGGGAAAACAAAAGTTTTGCATGGCAAAACAAATAAAACAATATCTGTTGCGGACATAGCTGTGTAGTTGAGCAGGACTCTGTCGTGGTGACGCAAAACTTCAGTATTCCGGCCTTTTACTAAAGACGGCCGTGGGACAGCTTATAAAGCTAGCAAATTAGTAATTACATTTTTTTAATAAGCGCTAATCATTTGAGAAACATTTAATACAATAGGATCAGTGTGTTGTCTAAAGTTTCTCATGTATGGCTCGTCTGGCTTTATTTACTCCATTTAAATGACAGTTACTAAATATGCAATTAAGACAATGCAAGGGAATGGCGTTTTGCATATTTGTTATATTTAAATGTGAAACTAGTAGGAAGAAAGTAATGTTAGGCACACGTTAACAATATGACCACCTAATAAACTTAAAAATATAAAACATCTAAGTGGGAACTATTTTGTACAAGAGAGCGGGAACATTAAAAGCTCCAATCTTTAGTTAATCAATAATCACCCAAATATACTAGTTGTAATAGTAATAATAATAATAATAATTAAGAATGAGAATGAGCCATAGATAGGGTGAATTAAGTTCCTGTGTCCAGGTTGTCATTTTACTTGATGTAAATTAATTCAGCTATCAGGACTGGTATTGTGGACCATCATCACATATCAGTTTGTGATATACAACCTACACTGTGTTTGGAATGAAGTTAAGAGGAAGTGTTGTTAGTACTACTTGCCTTAAATCAAAGTTGGGTATATATCTAGAATTGATTGACTAGTTTCCGCATTCTTTTGGAATTTTATCACAGTTCACACTATTCTTTATTTATGATTTGCAAACACATTGCATGTGTTTTTATTATTTTTGTAGAAATTATTATGAATTATTATTATTATTATTATTATTATCTTACTACCCGTTCGGGTTATACGCAAATTATTATGAAATTGATAAACAATGCATTTAGTATGTTATCAAAATCTATAAACATGAACTACTTCATATGCAGGCTTGCCACCTGACTAGCCATTTAGATACTACCAGATTTAAAGCACAAGAGAAGCATCAAATCTGAGCCTTTGAAGAGTTGATAAGTGGTCATAAAAAGTTCTTTCTGTTACATTTTGTGTACACATTCAATCAAATAGTGAAGGGAAAAAAAATCACACTTTTACTTCACATTAGGGGTGTATATCACTAAAAGGGTGTGTAGAATATAAGCAAGATTATGTATTGTGACCAAAAAGCTTAAGCTAAATTAGAGAGTCATTTTAATTATTTCACAATAGCTTTAGTGAACAAATTATTTAACCTAGTTCACAAAAGAATCTTGTGCTTAAAATTATTACAAGGTTAAAAAACAAAACAAAAAAACTCCATGGCGTAGGCTCTCAAGCAAGCCATACCAACCCAGCGGTCACCGCATGTTGGCGAATGTAGTGCCAACATTAGCAGATGGAGGGTGTCATGTGGGGTCAGGAACCTCCAGCCATTAATCTCAGTTTTGTAGACCAGAGACCCTACTTCTACATTCAATTAGCTAGCCCCATAAATGTCGTCCCAAGGCTAAGTTGACCCAGTTCCAGACTTACCGGGTCACCTCTATATCTTTAGCCAGGAACTCTGAGCACTAGACCACAGAGATGGTCTTATTTAATGCAAGGGTTTTAAAAAAAACTGGCAAATAAACAAGCCAGTGAATGTTTTAAAATTATTTTTTGTATCCAATAAATTAAATAATACTCTACTAAAAAATTATAAATAGTTACATTTAGCTAACAACATCAAATTCAAAATATATCTTAGCACTTAAGTGTGTCAGAAGGGAGCGCGAGTAATTTTACAGTTTTTATAGCATAACATTTTTTTGTTCAAAATAAATAAAATATTTCTCCAATAGCAGCGTAGAGTTTAGTTTTCTGGACATTCTAGTATCAATAGATCTTGAATATCTGGCGAGAGTGTCCTGGAATTTTGTCAAAACTTTTTAAATAAAGATAAAAAGTTTTGACAAAATCCAGGACACCCCTGACCAATGTTCAACACCTGTTGATTTTAGCATGTGCACAAAACTAAACTCTATGTTGATACTGGAGAAATATTTTATTTATTTTGGCCAAAAAAACTTTTAAATTACTTGCGCTCCCTTCAGCCACACCTTAAATAACTCTGATAATGTGTCATTAGTCCCCTATGTTTATCACTTCGGATGTATTGACGATGTGATGTTCAGACATGTGAGTTTTAAGCGAACTGCTCAAACTAAAAGTCGTGGGACAGTAAGGACAAGTGAGCTTCTGCTTATGTTGTTCCGACTTATGAAGCTCTAGTTCAATTAACAATTTAAAGGTCTGCCCACACTCATTACATACATGAGAATTTGTGTCCGAGTTATGGTGCTGAGATTTATGAAAACGAAAATCATTCTTGGTTTTAAAAGCTTGACCACACAATGGACATAAGAAAGTATACTTTGCTTTATTATTAATATGAGTTTCTTTATGGTACTTGAGGTTAATGCGAAATCCAAATTTCTCACCACACACTTTGCACTTATAGTTTGCCTCTGGTGTCGGCTCAGGCTCGTCGTCTGATGACAACACCACTAAATCTTTAGGTGGAAGGGTCTTCATACAACTATTGAGGTGGAAGTTAAGAAAACTGATAATGGGAACATCAATCTTACATTTACGACAGAAGAAATGTGACGCTTTTAAATGGAGTTTCACATGACTTTTATACTCTTCATTTTGTTCAAAGGATTTCTCACAAAGTTTACAGATTATTTTATTTTCAGACCTAAGAATGTATTTTTCATAATTTTCACTGTCACCAATCTGTACATCAACTTGACCACAAGTTTCAATGTTAGAATTATGCTGATTCTCATCTTCAAAATTGTTTTCATAAGATTCCCACCCATTATCATTATCATTATCATTATTATCATCATCCATAGTGTTCTCTAATATAGGATTATTCTCCAACTCTACCCTTTTCAGAGATTTGCTATTGCTGATAGTGCTGCTACTTGAGTAGATATTGTAAAATAAGTCATCAGCTTCTTGGCGATAAATATCTGTTTCCACAGAGCTCTGAGAGGACACTATATTCCTACAATTGTCAGAATCACTTGGAATAATCACGGTGGTTCCAATGTCTGTTGTAATAGGAGTCAATGAGGAGGGTTTCTGTGGCAGCGCGATTAAAGCTTCACTTTGCGAAGCAAGATTAGAAAATGATGCTACATTTGTAGAGCTCACACTTTTAGAAATAGGATTATTTAAAGGTGTTTTAAGGATTGATTTAAGTGGAGATTGCATTTGTTGAGAGCTGAACACGGGCACATTTTGTGAAGAAGTAGTTGCAGTTACAGTTTGAATGAGAGGTTTTTTTAAATGTAATGGTGAAACTTTACTCTGTGGTAAAAATGTAGGTAATTGTGGCAATGAAATGGAAGGTGATACAGACACAGTTGGCTGATATGTCTGATTTAATGACTTTTCTATGAACATATTGGTATTCAAATTTTGAGGTTTCTGGGTTGTAGTGGTAGCAATAGAGCTTTGAGAAATTGAATTGGCCTTTTTGTTATTTTGCAACGATACAGAAACAGCTGTTGGGAATAATACCTTTATGGCATTTAAGGCATCATTCTTACTAGAAAATAATAATGGAGTAGTTAAACGTCTGTTGCATAAAACAGATTTTGATGAATTAGTTGATATAGCTGCACTTTGTGAAGATGAGATGGATAAGTTTGATGCATGAGTCGATGCTATAACTGCACTGTGTGAATATGTATTGTATGAATTGGGATTCATAGCTGAGGTAACAGAAAGTGAATCTTGGTAAGTTGGTTTGTTAATAGAAGTATTTTGTACAGAGGTGATTTCATTTATATTTTGTGGAATTGGTATGTACAAAGGTTGCTTTTGTCCAGGAAATGTAACAATTGCACTTTGTGAACTTGGGCTGGTCAATAAATTACTCTGTGAAGGAGTGATTGAAGTTGTACTTTGCAAAGGACTCTGAACAGTAGTAGTTACATGATTTTGGGAATGTGGGATTTGCGATTGAGAATCCCATCTAAGAGAAGAAGTCACCTTTTGAAATGATAGGTGGTGAGCAGAAGCCTTAGTGACATCCTCACTAGGATTGACAGTCTCATTTGTAATTTGCATGCCCAAAGTATGTGGCAAAACGGTGGGAAGCATCTCATCACAGTCCTTTTGAACAACATGCCAACTACTTCTAGCCATGGTTGACGCTTGTGAAGCAACAGATGCAACAACTGGGCTTTGTAAGTTGTCCAAACTTGGCTGTTTAATATTGTTAAGTGTGTAGAGAGACTTTAAGGATTTTTGATTTAGATTATTCGATTCTGTAAAGGTATCAGATAATGGCTGGTAAACATCAACAATGGGAGTATAATTATCATCAATTGGCTGTGGAACATAATCTTTGGGACTATTTTCAAATGTTCTTACTCCCCTAATCCCAAAGGTATTTAAATTATGTGGATAGGCTATCGACTCCATTTCAGGACGAACATTAGATGCACTAATCAGAGAGCATAATTTATTTGTTTGTAATTGATCACTTTTAGCAGTTGGTGCTTTGTAGTCACTATTTACTGTGGGATAAAAAATACTTGTGTGTAAAGGTTGGTATTTTGTATTTGAAACATCTTGCAAAGAAAGTGGTAAATTCTTGTTTTCTTCCATTTGTTGAAAACTAATAATTGTGTCTTGTTGAATTTTTGTTTGAGGAGCAACAATAGAGCGCTGTTGAGAAATTGGTTGACTGAAGCCTTCTATCACAGTGATGACATCCTTTTGTAAACCTGAATTGTTGGGATTAGTGGCATTATACATTAACTGTTGAATTGGTATTTTCTTTGGTGCTATTTTTCGAGTTTTCAGTGGGACGACAGGTTGTACGTCAATAGCACCAGATCGTTTTTGAGCTGTTGGAATATCTTGATTTATTTCATGCTCCAGCACCGAATCCAATAGATTAGCTCTGAAAAATAATGAATGAACAGTTTTTACCCTATTATGTTTATCATTAATATAATAGTAAATAAATAAAGACAGAAACCAATCATGTAGGACTATCTGTTTTCGTTAATTTTGTAATTAATATTAATTTAGTAAAATAATCCTAAACAATAATTTTGAAAAAGAATATTTTTAAGGATGGAAATTATTTTTTTTAAAGTTTTTAAACATGTTTAAGATTGGGATGTTTGAAAAGGATGATTATTAAGTTTCATTGTTTAAAAAATGCATTTTATTAATAAATCAAATACTTAGAGCTTACACCTTCTAATATCAGTTAGAGCATTGGGTACTAAGTGTATTGTGTTTTGGAATTAAAAAAAACCTTCAAGGATTGGTATAAGTGCCTGTAAGAACAACAAAACTACTCCATCATGCCTATTCAAAAAGAAGTGGCTGGTATTCCTACTAAATGTTTTGAATAATAATGCCATGGCATCAGCTCACATGGGAGCTATACCGACCAAGAGGCGGCCGCCGCATGTTGGCGATGATAGTGCCAACATTTGCAAATAGAGGCTATCATGTGGTCTGCACAATCAACCTTTTAACCATTAGTCTCAGTTTTCTAGACTGGAGCCGCTACTTCTATATTCAAGTAGTTCCTCAATTGTCCTCAAGAAGCTGGATTGACCCCGTTCCAGACCCATTGCTTCACAGAATAATTTGGAAGTGCCGTGTATCTAACCCGGTACATCTGTAGCCAGACACTACGAACACCAAACCATAGAAGTGGTCAATAGTTAATTAAATTAATTTCAAAACAGTCTCACTACAAGGTATATTTAAATTTGGGAGTAAGCTTATAGAAAAGAGACATATATTTTCAATACCTAACTAACTATTCTAAAAATGTTAAACTGTATGCATGGAAATTAGATTGCATAGTATAGCTTTGAATAAAGATTGTATCAAAAACAACATGTGGGATGGTAGAGGTGTCAAGTAGATTATTATTATTATTATTATTAGCACCACGTCTTACTACCCGTTTGGGTTATACACACTATGCTAATGTGTAATGGTAGGGTGACTATGAGATTAAATGGAGGACCTACAGTTTAATGTGAGATTCAAACCACGGTGGAGGCCTTGCATTCCCCACATTCTCAAGATGTATTGTCAAAGGTGAAGGAAGGGTTTGGTAGTCAGATATAAATCTGTGCCGTGACCGAGGATTGAGCCCCGGACCCCCAGCACAGAAGTCTGACAGCTTACTCCTAGACCACCAGGTCACCCAAGTTAATTGTTGATGTTACATGTATTTCTGCTCAACCTAATGGGACATGGAAAAGGAAATTGAATGTGCCTAGTTCAGTTGTGTATGTTGTAAAGCATGAGTGAACTTATCAATTAAAAATAAGTTTAGAGAATGCGAAATAATTTTAATCAAAATTGTTATTGCAGTGTGACAGGATAGTTCTATTTAGAAGAGTTGAAACTTTTTATTTACATCTTAATTACTAAGGCAACGTAGGTATGGCACTGGAATTACCCAAAGTATATAACTTCATATGTTGGGATAATCAGTTTTTTAATTATGGCAGTATGTTACGCTAGTACTTTCTTTAGAGCTAAGCCTTGGAACTTTTGTGAAATAAAGACATCACAAATGAGTTAGTTTTGATTATTTTCCAAGCTGTATGTTTTACTACCAATCTGGGAGTTATATTGATTTTAATTTGACTGAGCAGGATGAAGAAGGTAGAATTAATATGAAACATATTTGAATTTTTATATAGAAAGAGTGGGTATCATTAAGGGATAGCCACCCCCAAAACACTCGGCCAGGATTCAAATATCGACCTCCCTTTCACTGACAAACCAAATTAAATGAGGTTGACATTTAATTTGTGTGCCTACTGAAATGTATGTAGTTTTTAATTGGCAAAACTAATGTCAAGGCAAGACTAATGTAAAAAAAATCACAGTATTGCAGACCAGTTCCAACAAGTGCAGTGGTTTGAGTGTGAATAAATATCAATAAAAATATAGTACAATATTATTTGTGGAAACCATTCTAAAAACAAGAGGAAAGAGCGTGAGTGAATTGGAAAGACAAAAATCTGTTATTTGCTCTATTTTTACCAATTGTTTAGTAAGTGTAGTCAGAATATTTGATTTATTTTGCAGTTTTTCCTGAGGGTAAAGAAAATAGAGATAATAACATGGAAGTAAAAAGGGTTACAAAATTATATCATAAGCAGCTGTCCACGATTAATACACTTATAAAGTTTTAATTAGTAATAAATAAAATTATATAAGTGGAAAAATATAGAGCACAAATAAAAGTAAAAACAGTAGCACATATTTAAGCACACTTAGCGATAGCTATAATAGCATCAAAATATTGAAGTGTGTGTTATTGTTTTTACTTTTATTTGTGCTCTATCATTTCCCTACTATTATTTAATTTTTTTTATTACAAATTACTTTTGCTCCATACACTTAATTTAAAACTAAAGTTTTGAAATTTTTGGAGATTTTCAGGTTTTACTAACTAAAAAATACGCATTTTCCTGTTTTATTAACAATTTTATATTGAATTATTGACATAAGAATGACTACAGGCAAATAGTTTAAGTTAATGTGACTATTTATTTTACTTTATATTTAAAAAAATATTGAAAAAATATCTGAAAATTCCAGCTACTTCCCTGACAAGTTCTTGTCAAGGCTAAGGATGAGGACAATATTTTTTAAATGTACCCACATTTGCGTGGATAACGAGTGAAAAACCATTTGGGAAAAAATACACTTAGTATACTTGGTCAGGATTCAAACCTCAATATCATCAATTATAAATCAGATTAAACAAGCTCAACATTTAGTCTTCACACCCATTAATGTAGGTTATCCTAATAGATTTATTCAAGAATAATCTAAAATTATATCTTTTCTTATTATTATTAGCAATGCGTCTTACTACCCATTCGGGCTATACACACTTACGCTAATGTATAATGGTAGGATGACTGAGATGAAATGGAGGACCTACAGTTTAACGTGGATTGCAAACCACAGCGGAGGCCTGGCATTCCACACATGTACAAGCTGTGATTAATACACTTATTGTCAGAGGTGAAGGAAAGTTTTGGCAATCAGATAAATCTGTGCTGGAAGTGAGGGGAGAACCCGGGACACCCAACCTTACCCCTAGACCGCCAGGTCTTCTCTTAATTGATGCCTTGTACAAACATGAAGTGATTTTTTTAGTAAACTTAATGATTTTGACATAGTCCTCTGGTAAATTTCCTCAAAATAAACTCAGAGAAAACTTACCTAGGTAGTGATGCGTTTCCTATATGTTTCTGCCAAAGACTTGAAGAAACAGAAAAAGTGGGCTTATCACAGTTATCAAGTGGCCCACTCTCAATATTATCATTAGTATCAGTATAATCAATGATTCTCTCTGCATCATTTCCATTGACCAAGCCAGTTGGAGGGACGTCAGTGTGTGCCTTGTCTAAGATGTTTGAATCATTACTTCTTGCTTCTAATAGTTCAAAACTGTTACCATCCCAAATGCTTTCTGTTTTTATAGCTTGTGATGCTGTGTCAACAATGATGAAGTGTGACTCTTCTCTAACTAATGGAATGTCACATGGCTTTGTTGTAGACTTATTGTCAAATATTTCTCCAACATCAACAAACTCTGTTTCCTTCTCAGTTTTGGCAGTGATGTTAAAATCGGGGGTAAGTTTTTGATCAAAATCTTCACTCACGCTAACAAACTCAGGTTCATAAATATCTTCGACTATGTCAATTGATTCTTCTTTGGTTGAGACCATCTCAATATGTTCAGTCGAATCACTGCATTGAACAATACTTTTTTGAATAGGGCTAGTTGATCTTTCAGGACAATGGTTACTCTCATTGCTTACCTCTTGGTCTGAATCTTTACTTCCTGTCAAAATAGGATTATCTTTGGTAATGACAAATTTGGGCAGGACACACTCTAGCTCAAAATCTTCCAAGTCTAGTGGAGGTGGGGTTGCACTCTTGGTACATGCATTACTTCTGACATGAAGTGATTGTTCAATGACAGGATTAGATAAGGTATCATGGTTTGAATCTAACTGTGCATTGCTATGGTCTAAATTCTCTAAAGTAGATTGTTGAGCAGTTCCAAAAGAGGTGTCTACACATGGCTTAGTCCTTTTCTTAGTTTTACAAGTGTTTTTAGTCACTTTTATAATATCTTGACCATTATCCTGATGAGTAAACTTACTTTTAGGAGTAGTCTCTTGAATAACATTACAAAGGTTGCTTTTTAACCTTTTGATCTTGCCACCTATTGGCAATCTGAAGACTTTCACAGCAGGTAGCTGAACTAGCTGAGTCACAATTCCTTTACTGACAGCAGAACAATAATCAGCTCCAGAATAGCAATCACTAATATGCTTCCATAAAGATGGACTAAGTTTATTAACAGAGATTCCAGTCTTTTCAAGTCGATTCAACAACAATTTGACCTGGTGATTCTCTTCTATACCAGAATGTTGAGTTTCATGCCTTTTTTTTCTAATGCTTTTATCCTAAAAAAACAAAAAAAAACATTAAAACAAGCTGCTGATAGAAATAACTTCACAAAGTGTTATTAAATAACATTTATTTAAATTTGAGTTTTAAGATGAGAAACATAAGGATTATTAGTGCAAATTTGTATTGAAGAGAATAAGTTTAAACAACTTTACATTAATGGTTAGAATTAGAGATGGGAAATTCGATTTCCTGATTCCATTGATTCTTAAGGGTATCAAAAGGATTGAGAATCAAGAAAATACCCTGATTCTTGATGCCTTGATTCCTAAAGATACATGCAAATGATCATGAATGCTTTATTAAGAGATTAATGAATATCAAATGTAAAAGGTCATTCGTAACACATTTTCTTTAATTACTTACTCCATATAACTTATAAAAAGCAGTGATTAAATTTGAAAACCTAAAAATTGATGATTTGTTTCAATATGTAAACATATTTACCACGGTAGCATAATGCATTCAAGAAAAAACATAAACAAACCTACATATTAACAGATACCAATCCTGTGTTAAGCAATTTACTAAGATTACTTTGCAAATTTGCTGTCACAATAATTTAAAATGCCATTTCCCCGTCCCAAATGTATCCATCATATTTTAGTGTTAAAATATATATGTATACTAAACTTTAAACAAAATTATTGAAACTAATGGGATAAATTTATCTTTACATTTTCACAAAAAAATATATTACCCCATTTACATCAATAAAATAATTTCTTAAGCCAATATGGCCGTTCCCACTTCATTTCAGGCTTATTCCTGTAATAAGGGAATGTCAAGGAATCAAGGTAAGGATTTAAGAATTGGAATCAAGAATCGGAATCGAAAAACTGGTATCGTCCCATCTCTGATAAGAATATAACAAAGTCGTAAGATAATTATAAATGCATTAACATGGTGTTATTAATTTGTTTATGTGTATAAGCCTATACAATATTATACTACCTAGTACTTAAGCAGAGTTTAAAAAAAATTTTAAATGGCAAATTATATTGTTAATGAATTAATATTAAACCTTTTAAATATAAATAGAATATCAAGTTATAACATAAAATACCAAAATGGCTAATTGAACCATATATTAAAATGCTCTGTACTTCTCAAACTATTCTTTCGCTTAAGAAGACTGAACAAGCAAATGATTTTGACCAACCATCTACTTCTAAACAAAGGAAAATTACTTTCAAAAAGTTAATGTGGACTAGGCCTAGAGGGGATACCATTGTAAAAAAAAACACGCCAAAAGCTATGGTGGTGTGGAAACGAATTTAAAAAAAGCTGAAAATTGGTATATCAATATTTATATATTTACATTAGTTTTTATTAAAACATTGAATTAGAGTAATATTAGACATAGACAGCGATATATGGCGAGCGAAGCCCGATATTTGGAGTGGTTGCGGGAGAATACCACACTTCTCGCGGACATTGCTCCGAAACAATTAGGTCTTAGCGAAGAAGTCCCATTAACCGTTTTTATAGTGAATTTAATTATCTCCAATATCGGTAATAACTATTTTCACTATAGAACTGACACAAACGAAGATATTGGAGAAAAACTGAAATTTTGATCAGTTTTTCCAATATGGCGGTCAACGCAGAGGTCTTTCGAGGGGGAAAACTTAGAAAATTCATCAGACCCCCAAAATAAAGTGATCAAAATAAAGTCCACCCTTTCCTTAATTATTGCCGCCAAAAAATCGCTAGTGCCTGGCCTATAATGCATGCCATATATTTATAAAAGCAGAACTTCATTACAAGGTTTGAATTGTTTTTGCTGTTATTAATGCTTGAAATAAGAGGCACATCAGAGTTTTGGATGATTTAATTTTCTATTTCATGGCTTACCATCTATGAATATTTTAGATTAGCACTGGGAGAACTAGGCCTAAGTCAATATAAGAAAGAATCATGATCTAAGTGTATTTTTATATTCACCATGTTGGTTGATATGGTTGGCGTTACTTTCTAGTTAAAGTGCCTGTAAAAGGATTAATCCTTCACTAAGATACATTTTGGCCAGTTTTTTTCTATTTAAAAATATTTTGGTTAAATATTATTACTACTATTATTATACTTAGCACCGTGTCTTACTACCCATTCGAGTTATACGTTTAAGTACTAATAGTTACTCTAATGGGTAGGAATTGTGGAGGTAGACTATAGAGGAAGTGAACCCACATTTGCGTGGTGGAGTGGAAAACCATTTGGGAAAAACCACCCCCAGTTCAACCGAGCAAGATTCAAACCTCAATTTCCTTGTCCTCGGCCGTCAAGTTCAACTTGCGCATTATCTAGCTATGCCACTGAGGCGGATATAGGTTAAAATAAAATATTGGGACAAGGCCTTTACTTACGTGTGCAATAAATGACGATAAATAAGAACAGGTATCTCATATGTATTTTCCTCATACACAAAAATATTTTATGTGCACTTTCTAGACACATAAAATACCAGCAAAAAACTTAATAGCACTACACTTTATACTTTATAGCAAACCTATAGCACAAACTATTACATATCAAATAGAAGACTGAATTTTTAAACAGTAAACCAAATAGTTAACATCTTCATCAGAATTCCAAGAAGAAGCATCCTTCAGCCACTTTGCAAATGGAATGCTTATAAGTACCTTACCAAACCTACAAGTACTTTAAAGACACTCACCAAGCAGTCTCCTGTGAGTATGTATTGTTTCCAGAGTAGAATTTGAGTCTGTTCACAGAGCTGTTGAAATTTTTCAATGCTTTCTATTTGTTCTCTACAGGCATTACAGATATATTTGGGTAGAGGATCTTCTTTCTGCACCTAAAACAAAATTTAAGTAATTCACGAATACAGGCTATAACCCTTAAATAAAAACATCATAGAAAAGTAATATAAATAGGAGAGACTTTATTTTTTCCCTATAGACAACAAGATAAAGC
Organism: Timema poppense; assembly: GCA_902141375.1. NCBI lineage: Eukaryota > Metazoa > Arthropoda > Insecta > Phasmatodea > Timematidae > Timema > Timema poppense. Next base: position 95,389 of record CABFOV010000126.1, read on the forward strand.
AAGCAAACACAAAGTGAGACATCTAATAGTTTTTTTGTGAACTAATTGCTTGCCAATCTTGTGACAAGTTATTACTGTGTATATGTGGTTATTTGAGATTTGCTTGCATGCCTCCCTACTAACAAATCATCAACTTGGTTATCTGTGAGTGGCTTGATCACCTCCCTTGTGACAAGTCATCACTGTGTATATCTGAGAGTTTCTTGCTTGCCTCCCTACTAACAAATCATCAACTTGGTTATCTGTGAGTGGCTTGATCACCTCCCTTGTGACAAGTCATCACTGTGTATATCTGAGAGTTTCTTGCTTGCCTCCCTACTAACAAATCATCATTGTGGTTATCTGTGAATGGGTTTATAGTCTCCCCACTAACAAATCAACGTGGTTATCTGTGAGTGGCTTGATCACCTCCCTTGTGACAAGTCATCACTGTGTATATCTGAGAGTTTCTTGCTTGCCTCCCTACTAACAAATCATCATTGTGGTTATCTGTGAATGGGTTTATAGTCTCCCCACTAACAAATCAACGTGGTTATCTGTGAGTGGCTTGATCACCTCCCTTGTGACAAGTCATCACTGTGTATATCTGAGAGTTTCTTGCTTGCCTCCCTACTAACAAATCATCATTGTGGTTATCTGTGAATGGGTTTATAGTCTCCCCACTAACAAACCAACGTGGTTATCTGTGAGTAGCTTGATCCCTCCCTTGTTACAAGTCTTCACTGTGTATATGTGTTTATTTTATATTATCTTACATAATATTTATACCTCAGAGGGGGAAATTGCGACCTCCCCACCCCCCTTCGGGTGCCCCTGCTCATAACTCAAAGAACAAATGAATGGTCATCATTTTGACACTAACCATGATTATTCTGGAAACCAGTAGCACTTATGCCCAAACACATAATTTAGATTTTGACTCATGCTATAGTAATAGTTGAAACGCATCCCAGCTTTGCAGGTGTGGGAACTTGCTCACCAATATATAACCAAATCCAGGCACCCCCCTGGTCTCAACCTTAGAAAACCTTTTCTCCTTTTCTTCTAAGTAAGCCTATTCACACCAGTTAGCAATGTCAATATAATGATAATAACAGTTAATTTAACTAAAAATAATATAAATACAACATGTTACCCATCTACCAAGAGTGAAAAGACAAGTATGAACAGACAACTGCAGAATCCAAGCCTGAACCTCTTTTTTTGAATCAAAAAACAGGCAACAATAGAATATAAGTGACCATGATCAACCTCTAGCCATGCTGCCATAGTCCAACCTGTGTTTTACTCTCTTCTGGGGTGACCTGGCGGTCTAGGGGTAAGGTGTCAGACTTCTGTGCTGGCGGCCGGGGTTCAATCCCAGGTCCCGGCACAGATTTATCTGATTACCAAACCCTTCCTTCACCTCTGACAAGACATCTTGTGAATGTGGGGAATGCCAGGCCTCCACCGTGGTTCGGATTCCACGTTAAACTGTAGGTCCTCCATTTCATCTCACAATCACCCTACCATTACACATTAGCGTAAGTGCGTACAACCCGAACGGGTAGTAAGACGCGGTGCTAATAATAATAATACTCTCTTCTGTTGAACAAGTGGACAGATGTGCAATGAAAATTACATAATGAAGCAATTTGTTTTAGTTGTGAAATTTAAGGCCTACAGTTTTCTGCCAAGTGTGTAGGACATGCCCGTCTATCCTCCTTTCACTGTTTAATTTAATACATATGTTTGGCACCATGGATGTGCCTGCTAGAGAAGGAGATGGTGGACACGTCTCCACCAATATTTAAGGAAAATTATCCTTAAATTCAATAGAGTATATATTGATTCGTTTAAATAGTATTGTAATAGTAAATTATTTTATTTGCAAGCTCTTAACTTTTTCAGATAATTGCAGAAATCTTGTAAATGCTAAGGATAAAATAGTGGTGTGTTGTTGTTTAATGTTTTGTGAATAAATTAGTTTATGTAATACATATGTCGTATTTGCTAATGTGCTTGTTTGTAAAAGTGAACTTGATATAAATCAACATTATTTAAAAACTATTTTGAGTATGGGTCGTTTCTTAATCAAAACAAAACGTGAGTCACCAACTGAACTATAATCTCCTAAAAACACTGCTTTAGCGAGTCTGATAAAAACTCCATTCAAGTCAACTTAAATGTTGATAAGACAGGAAGTTTGTTGAATCAATCACAAGTTTATAATTGTGAAAGCAACAAATATCTAACACCAAGCCAGCCAGTTACACTACCAACCAAATTTCCTACTCAGAATTTAAAAGTAAAAATACTTCAGTTTCACGCAGCATGGTACAGAGAGTTCATTTGGCTGCATATAGATGCCTCTTCAAACAATGCAGATGGAGTTCTTTGTTTTTATTGTAATTGATATAATAAATTATGTCCTGATAACAATCTTGTAAGGAAAATATATCTGGTGTTTTATAGAAATGGATTTAAAAAATTGAAAAAGGTATTGGACAAGTTTTGTACACATAAAAAGTCAGATAGTAATTTACAAGCAGTTTTAAGTTATAGACAGCCGAAAAACCCGACTAATACCCAGTTAAATCCTCCTTTAGTTTCTGAACTTAAGATTTCTAGGGAATGTCTTCAAAATTTTCACTTCAATCAAATATTTAGCCATGCAAGACTTAGTTTTAAGAGGAAATCAACGAGAAAATGGAAACTTGTTTTATCTTCTCAAACTACATTCCGAGTATGATTTCTATCTTGCAAAGTGGTTGAATAAGGAACGAGAGGTATACACAGATGAAAAAATTCAAACTTATATTTTGAAAATAATGGGCAATGAAATTGTGAGAAATCTTTGTGCTGAAATTCAAACTTCTAAATTTAATTTGTTTTCTTTGATTTGTGATGGTACACGTGATAATACTGAGACTGAATAGCTTAGCATATGTATGTGTAGGGTTGATGAAAACTTAGACTCTCATGAAAGTTTGTTGGGACTATACAGTGCTACTAAAACAACCGAGGGGTCGATTGTAGCCATTCTTTTTGATATAATGACCAGAGTTCAACTACCTCTTTCAAACTTGCACGGACAAACCTAAGATGGTGCTCCAAATATGAGTGGGATCAACAAAGGAGTACAGTTTATAATAAAGGATAAATAGTCTTTAGACATGTTTGCTCACTGTGGGGCGCGCTGTACTCTTGCTCACAAGGGATACATGTGATACATCAATTATTGTGAGGAATTCAATACAATGGGCACATGATCCTGGAGTTTTGTTTTCACAATCATTGACACCTAAAACTAAGTTTATTGTCCAAGAAGCTGCTTTTAATGGTCCTTTGCCATCTAATGCCAGCATCAAGCCCCTTTGTCCAACCAGGTGGATATACAGAGATGCTCAGGTTGAAGAGATTCTGAAAAACTATTCCATGATTTTAGAAATACTTGAATCACTGTGTGTTAAAGAAAATCACAGTCAGAAAGTGGGCTATTCAAAGTGTTTGAGTCAGGAGAAACTATTTTAGGTTTCCCTATGGCAAGGAAAATAATAAATAATTTGGAAACTTTGAATAAATCTTTTCAAGGAAGAAAAATGAGTACTTCCAAAAATATACAGGCCATAGAAATAGTGTCTTCAAGTTCACAGAGACTCAATGAGTTTTTATTAATTTGGGGAAACACTAACAAAATCATTGTTACCAACAACATGCAACCTCTTTCTTTGCCAAGACAGAAGAAACCATCAATATGTTACACAGGTCCTGCTACACCGTCCACTTCTAATTCAGTCGAGGACTACTTTCACCATGAGTATTTTTCCATTATAGACACAGCTGTTGGAAGTCTAAGGTTAAGATTTGATCAAGAAGGACTTTATTGCATGAGAAAGTTGGAAATGAGAAATGAGTCTTTTAAAAAGGAGAAATAAACCCTGTGCTAAAAATGTATCCTGAAATTAACAAGAAAGATTTTGAAATTGAACAAAAAAAAATGTTTTTTCGTTTAAGTATACCTACTTGTGTTAAAGATGCCCTAACCGCATTTCGAGGGCTATCTCCTGAAGTGAGAGCAATGCTCAGTAATGTTGAGGCTCTGTGGTGTATACTGCTGGTTTTTCCAAGCTAGTCGTGTGAGGTGGAAAGATAATTTAGTTCATTATGTCGCTTTAAAAGTACTTGAGGAACAATATGATACAGAAGACCATTAATCATGTGGCTGTGTGTCAGAGCATACATATATATTGGACAAGATAAGCATTCATAATCTTATGAACAAGTTTATTGCAGTTAATGAACAAAGAACGAGTGTGTTTGGTGAAGGCTAAGATAATTTAAAATAAGTGCTTCTTCATCTTCATTTAAATGTATTTTGTATGGCATAAAAGTATTTTATTTATAAGTTGTGTTGTCAGTGTGATGCAATAAATATAGTTCCTATTATTTATTTAATACAAGTCAGTGACCTGGCGGTCTAGGGGTAAGGTGTCAGACTTCTATGCTGGCGGCCGGGGTTCAATCCTTGGTCCCGGCAAAGATTTATCTGATTACCAAACCCTTCCTTCACCTCTGACAAGACATCTTGTGAATGTTAGGAATGCCAGGCCTCCACCGTGGTTCATATTCCACGTTAAACTGTAGGTCCTTCATTTCATCTCACAATCACCCTACCATTACACATTAGCATAAGTGCGTATAACCCGAACGGGTAGTAAGACGCGGTGCTAATAGTAATTATTTAATACAAAATTACTCATTCTCTTGCAGGTAGGGCTATAGTTATTTAAAATGTTGAACAACTAAGAAAAAATTGTTATTTTAATTTGAAGTAGAGACTTTTTTTAAAAATTGTTATTAATGTTCTTCTGAAACATTTATAGTGAATATCAAATTGAGTTTAAGAGTATTGCTATTGTAGGCTTCGTTTAGACTAAGTATATAAGCAATTATTACTAGTGAGTGTCAAATAACTTATAATATTTTGTGTCCCCATCCCTTCCAAAGTCTGAAAGCCAGGCACATCCATGTTTGGCACCATTTTACCTCAGTTTTATATAATAAGAATTTTTAATTTAATTAAGATATTAAACTTCCTTTATGGCATTCATGTTGGATGTCCAATAAAAAAAACATATATTAGTTAGAAACCTTTTTTGAACCAAGTGACATACTAATATTGAAGAAAGCATTTAACCCAAACAGTTAGTAAGACTAGATATTTTTTTTTAAATGAAAAATAAAAAAATTCAAGACTATAAAAAATTATGAGTAGAATGATGATGAGGATTACGTTCCTGAAGAAGATAAGCCATAAAGTGATTCCAAAACAGAAGAATCACCAGTGATTCTTCTCAAAAGACAATGGAAAGCAGGTAGGCAAGACAATTTGTCTTTTACTTCTAATGAAAATGAGCCTTTGATATTATGTTTCTTAATCAACAACTATGAAAAGCAAAAAGAACCATATCTGGTCTACAAATGTTCCTGCTCAAAGTAAAGTTCCAGGTTATGATATAATACAAATACTACCTGGGCCTAAAGGTGATGCTAGGCATGTACATTCAGAAAATGATCCATGGAGTTTATTTTTTGATGATAACATTATAAATGAAATCTAGAGTGAAGAAACAGAGAAATTGCTGGTCAAAAACAAAACTACAAATTTAAACAAACTTTGATGTCTGATATATTATATAATTCTATAATAGCTCTAGTTGTATTAGGTCTTTATATTATAACAGCTGCAAAAAAAAGACAGTCATAGTTAATGGTAAATATTTGTGGAGTCCTCCAGTTTATTGAGCCACTGCCATTAGAAAGATTTAGGTTTATAATATATTACATTTGTTTTGACGATAAGAGAACAAGATGTGTTAAGGTTACAAAACAATCCATTTTCTCACATTGTTACAATATGGGATGCCTATGAATATTTTAGGGTGTTCAGACTTTTCCAGGTTTTCCAGAGACAATTTCCAACTTTTCCAGTAGATAAATATTACAAACATTAGTTTATTAGGATCACAAATTAAATAATGTAATTATATTCCTAGACACATACATAATCTGAAATTGTATCACTCGATAATAGAGTTAAAGAATTTCAGTCTAAAGTAATGGGCTATTGTAGCCTATATGTGTGATCTAAGTTAGATTTCAGTTAAATCATATTGAGTACACCAATACAGTTTAAAATTACTTAGAGTTACATTATTTTTTAGTTTCGTCTTCCAATAATGTAATCGAATTCCCTCATATGCGCAAAGACATGACAACTTTGCCTAGAAACGCGCAGAGTGGTATAAAGATGACGCAAAAATCACATGTTGGTTTTGAGAATTGAAACTAGTTAGTTATACACAAGTGTGTTAAAAGAAATTCGCGGTGACTATTAACTAGAAGAAAAATGTTATTTTGACTATTGTAAATGAAAGTTGTGTAAAATTTTATTGAATATGTGAAAATTCCAGAAATTTGATCAAATTCCCTGACTTTTCCCTGACGAAGTACATTCCCTGTTTTCCAAGTCACTGGACATCCTGTATTTGTTCTCAATACTGTGAGCCATCAACTAACTGTAAAATGGATGAGCAATTATTGGGTTTTAGGGGTTGCTGCCTTTTCAGGATGCATATACTAAACAAGCTTGAAAAATAGGGTGTGAAATTAGTGCTTATGTGTTTTTCACACTGTTTCTATTGGTATAGGGTATACCTTAAGTGTATAACCCAAACAGGTAGTGAGACACTATGATAAAAGATGAGGTTTATTACTTAAAAAAAGAATCTGTTGTAGGGCCTAGTTGTAAACGTTTAATGCTTATTAATAAATATGTTAAATCACCAATGGGGATAATGTAAGGTTTCTGAACGGTTCTAGCAAAGGCTGTATCCGAATAGTCTACTTATGCGACGTCGCGTTGATAGCTGCATTGGCAATCACGTGACCAAGTGTAGCTCTGTTCGAATAGTCGCGGACTAGACCGATGCAGTTTTCTGGTGGCGTTGGTAACTATGGATACGAACGCTACGAGCCATGTGGCGTTGGTGCGGTGTTTTACTGGCAATTGTTTTAGTATTATCGTTTCGTCTGTTGAGCACCGACTTACACAAATTAATCGGTAGCAGCACTGTGGTTCCAAGTGTGTTGCTGTTCGAATAGTTTGATGCAGTCTTCACTATGATAACCGCGAGAAATGTAAAATCATCAAGACTGCATCAAGTCAAGTGCACTTGACTATTCGGATACAGCCAAAGTTTCATGAACACACCAAACTTTTTCGAAAATGTTAGTTCACCAATATATTATATGGTTATCATATAGTGGTTTTGGTTTTCCCAAGAAGAAAGTTGTGCTGTGAATAGCCCCAAAAAAGGTTAATTTAGTTTCGCCCTAAGACATGACCACACAACCTGCATTTAATTAACCTATAGATTGTCCTTATAATAAACAATTAAGTTATACTTACAATTATATTTAATACATTCTTGATTTTAAACAAAAGAAAGTTATTAGAGTCATTACTATTAACGAGAGAAGTGAATCTAGTTTTATCATAAGAGTCATAACCACACAGCCTACATTTAATAAACGCCATAATAGTGACTATTGTATGAATACGTTTACTATTTGTTTATCATTTCTTAAGGACACATTACTATCCTTACACTAAAATACACAATTTGTGTAGTAAATATAAAATACAACATAGAGTGAAATATTTATTTACAAGGAAACTTTAACGCTAACGTTATTAACGAGGTAATAAAGTAAATATGAATAATTTATTCGAATATGGCTACTATGCAATATCCACTGTCAATTCTCAATTTGTGAAATAACACATAGCTGTTGTAAGCAGCTTAGTACGTATTACAACCACGGCTTGCACCAATGTAGATATCGATATCAATTTTTATAATGTATCGACCAGTCAATCTTCATTTGCGACTTAATATCTGGTTACTTTATTTGTTCGATATTTACTATCGACGATAAAAAAAAATTGTTAATATTTTTGGGTTGATAACACAACTAAAAATGTATTTACAACGTTTTTACTTTGACAAACCTTTGGTATTGGTATTATTTGCTCAATACTTTTCCAAACTTTCTCTACTTTCTTACTTCCAGGGACATTTAAACCATAGAAGGGTTGTGGCTTCACCAACAGCGTCCATCCATGCAGATTGGTCTTCTTCCGTTCCTTCATCCTAGATCCATCCTGTGACTCCAACACCTCAATCATGGCCTTCCTAGTAGTCGCCTCTCTTGTAACTTTCCTCTCGTCAATACCATTTTTTTTTAAGTTCTGTTGCATGAGATTTCTCAAATGATTCTAGGTATTTTTTTAACGCTGATTTCCACACTGAAATCGGGTTTCCTCTAAATGATCTAGTTTTCATTCAATTTGAGGCTTGTGATTTTTGCAAAAATAAGAAATAAAAGTACATTCATTGTTACTTACACCACGGATAGCTTGATAACTAAGCTTCGATCTACCACAAATGTAGTCTAATTAGGCTAACATTTTTATAAACATCCACATTCTATATCTTTTTGTTAATTTTGGATTCTAGGAATTTATCTGATTTACAAAAAAAAGTAACACTTTTTACTTCCACTATATCCCAAGTCTTCTCAGAAAATTAGATGTTACCTCGTATAGCCCAACTGAATGGCGATTATTTCTGGACATCTCAAAGCACAGCCTCAAGTGTGTCCTCTTCCACATTATACATGTTTATGGAGAGGTTCCAAAATAACATAATACTATAAAAATTGTCATAGACTTAAAAAATATATCACGAGCATAAATGTATAATTTGTGTGGACCTGAAAATGGTCCGCTTATTCCGTTAACAACAGAGAGGCTTCACAACGTTCCCATTCTATCTCGTCATGTGGGGCAGCCAAGCTCTAGAGAAACACTGGATCCAAAGGAGTGGCCCATCCGTTAAACTCTAAAAGCTGGCATGTCAAATATTGTGAATGACCCAATCATCAACCGATAGAACATTATCCCCCCTCCTCCTTTATATATCAAGCTTAACTTGATAAAAAAAGTTTTTGAAGGCATTATGTACGGTACTGATGTTAAATGCTTCCAACATAAAATTTCAGCTTTTCCTGCTTTTTATTTCCAAAATATCAAAGCAGCGATGTTCGATGAACCTCAAATTTGTGCCCTTGTACGTGATGAGGAATTTGTCAGAAAATATAATGACAAAGAGAAACCAACATGACCGTCTTTAATGGCAATTATACAAAACTTCCATGGTAGCAAAAAGGCAGATATCTATGAGGTAATTGTTATTAAATGCTTTTGGCTTTTCGCAATCTTCAGTGTAACATGAGTGTTAAGCTCAATTTCCTGATTAGTCACCTTGACCGATTCCCCAAGAACCTTGGGGTTATTAGTGATGAACAGGGAGAGCGCTTTCATCAAAACCTCATGATGATCTAACCGCGCTATCAAAGGCAATGGTACAAAATTATTATGCCAAATTACTGCTGATGCATCAAAAGAAATTACACTGAGAAAGTTCACAAACTTCAGAGCTACAAGCGCAACATTCTTGCCCTAATAAGACCTATTTGAACTTTGCATTCCATCCTTCTCAGTTTTTCTGAAACCTCTATCAACTTTATGTCAAAATATATATTAATTTAAATTTAAAAAATTAGTGCATACCGGTACTTATATTTGACTATAATAGATACATATTTAAGACTTGACAAGTAGCGACACATAGTTTGCTCCACAAGCGGTGTGACTTAATCATCACAAAGGTGTTGTATATTTGAAGAATCCGTTTGAAACGACTTTGAATAAAGCTGACCTACTAACAACTTTTAACTTATTGTTAAGAGGAAGGTTCCTCAAAGAATAAAGAAAACACTCAACATTATTATAGAAATAGGGTCTATACAATTTGCAACAACAAAAGTTAATCAGTAAGTTAGCTGAGTATTAACCGTGTAACATAATCTTGTAAGACATGGACTCACTAATATAGAATTGGGTAAATAAGGGACTAATCGAAAAAGCAATAATAAACACATACGTATTTTATAAGAATAAAGCTCTAAATTATACCAAGACAAAAGCTACTAAAAATTGTTCTGGATCAATCATAATCGAGATACGTGGGATCAAGACATACAATACCAAAACAGAATAATTACATTTATTATAGACACGTTTTCGTTACATTTAAAATAATACATTATTTGAGCTCAGGATGAGTCCTCACTAGACTTGAGCTTTCGGAGAAAGGTAGACTAAACTAATAGGAGTAGAAAAAGTCCACAAATAAACATTATCTACAATGCTAAAAATATATTCTACTCCTAGAGTACTCTAAGAACAGTTATTGAGAAAAGCTCACACAAAAATACATTTCCATATCCCCAACAACATAAATGAAAAGTAATTTAGATTATACGCAATAAAAAAATGGTGAGGTCCATATTATTACAAAAAGATATTTAATTTATTTTATGTATATATCATACAGCAAGTTAAAGCTAATAACGATTTGAATGCAAACATTAGTGTTTTCTTATATTAAATAAGAAAAGTTATATTGCAAAAAGTCTACATTTATATAGGAAAATGCACAACTCAAAAGAAGATTTTTTAAAAATCGATACGCTTATCTATTACCTGGTTAACCTCTTATTGCAGTATTTAACATTTTGTAAAAATATATATAATACAAAAAGGATCGATTTTTCACCAATGACGGCTGTATCATACATATTCTTTACATACGTCACAAACCATATTTTGCTCGTGCTGCCATCTGAACTGATATTTATGATAATGAAAATAATAAATAATTGGTATTGCTTTTGTGGGAAACCCATTGATCTCTACTATATATAACTGGATGGATATCTGTGGCGTAAATATTCGAGCGGTCGTCTGCATACCATTGTGTAGGAGAGAACAAATCGGGTATCTCTTTTTCTCTTACACCCATTTAAGGCAATTTGGCATTTTGACATATATACTCAATATATATATATATATTATACAGAGGAAAGATTTGATTTTTTGTTTTTTGTTTGTAATGGATAAACTCAAAAACTACTGGACCCTTTTTAAGAATTCTTTCACCAATATAAAGCTACATTTTCAGCGAGTAACATAGGCTATATTTTATTTTGAAAATTTAATTTATTCTTCGTTACAAAAAAACTAAAAATCAAATCTTTCCTCTTTATAATATTAGTGTAGAAAAAGAAGTGTTTGTATGTGTGTTTGTTTGTTTGTGTGCGATGCCCAGCCAAATCTACGGCATGTAGAGATCGGAAATTTCTAACATAGGTGTACGTGAGAGGGTCCGAATGCACCTCAAAGCAGTATTTCTAACTAGCTTTTTAATTAGGCTATTTCTAACACAATACCACAGTGGGTCACGGGCAACGACGTGTGGGATTGCTAGTCGTTCATTAATTTGATTGAATATATGAGATACAACAATGTGTGATTAGTTAAATGATAAAATATGAAAGTAAAAGCTTTTAAGAGCATAACAAGGTTCGAAACTGGTGAGATTTTTCTTTGAATAAGTTGATGTAGGCTAATATATATGATCTTTTCTTAAGGAAGCTCAATTGGAAGGTTTTATCTCTTATCAGAATCCTACCCTATAGTAGTACATAGGTAGGATAAAAGCTCTTCCAGAAGGAAATTTCTACTTCCGTTTTAATGGCCATTTATCCCACCAAAACACTAATACATTATAGTATTTTGGTACGAAATAAAGCCTTACAGATTGGGATTACTACTAAAATTAGGGCTTAGTATATTCTGTACTTCCTACAAGCCTATGACCTAAATTATTGTTTGAAAGTAAAACTTCTACACAAAGTTTGTAATTTAAACAAATGTAATACCGTTTTTAGACTGCTTGTTTCATAATAGTTACCTAACTTTCAATATAATATGGTTTTCGAAAGCATTATACAAGATATTATGAATCAACATTAGTTTTTTTTGGTGATATATTAATATTTTCTACAAGCCTATAATCTAAGTGATCGTATGAACGTATGGAAACTACACAAAGTTGGTCGTTCAAACAAATGCAATCACGTTTTAAGATACCTTTGTCATTCAATTTATCGAGCTTTCAATATTAAATGGTTTCTGAAACCAATATACAAGCTAATAGCCAACTTCAAATATAATTGTAGTCTTGGCATTATAATATAGAGATCATTAGGGAAAACTAACTAGATAAACTTTATGAAGCCAAATTCAATATCAAAATTCTAAAACATAAGTAACAAATATCTGTTTTTGTTTTGTGTTATTTTATTAGCATATTGTGATTATTTAAATAATTAATTCTATTAATTTAATTGTATAAATGGAAACTAGTATTTATATCATTTATATAACATTCGTTCAAAATAGATCCATCAATGAAATGATGTTTATTGATTTTTTGGATAGTGTGTTTATGAAAGGTTTTTATCAAATTTTTATTTCAGATGAAGAAAGCAACGATTCCAGGACGAACTCAACTCATTAGAATTTCACAAGAGGATAATGATGGCAACTATCTTTATGATAGTGATGAATATCCTACATAATAATCCTCTTTTATCACAAAAGTTTACTCGTAAATGATAATGTAGGAATTAGCATAGCTAGATATGTCACTAAATAGTCAAATGTAAAATTTGTCTTCATATATTTATAATCTATACATTTTTAAACATGCAAATACCTATTGAATACCGAATTTTAATGATATTTTTGTTTCAGGTCTATCGCAAGAATCAAGTGATGAAGAAGTATAGGCAAATGAAAAGGAACAAGACTATCTCTGTGGAGAGTCATAAAAAAAGGACAAAATATGTAAAATCTTACAAACTCTTTGGCGCAATATCAATGAAACAGATAATGAAAAACAGCCTCCTATATGGCAAGACAATTTGCCAGACCTAAGTGAAGTAGCGTTTGCAAAAAACCTTTTTCGTTTTTTTTAAAAAACGTGTTAATATCATTGTTGAGCAATCAAATTTATATGCATTGCAGGAAAACATCATTAAGCTACTAACTACATAATTTATGTAAATCATAGAAGAACCTGAAGAAGAAATCAAAAAGTTCATCCAAGATGTGCAGAACAAGCTCATTAATCTCATTTCATAATATGTTAAAAGACATTGTTGGATGAGCTCAAAGAAGCTTCGTGTTTTTCAATAACACTTAACATCACTGCCTGCATGGCGTTCTTGTTGAAATCAAACAAATGCTTTGGGAATACTTGAAATTAAGCCTGATATTTTTTTTATGATATAACCTATCTTTCTTGAGTAGGTTGTGAAAATATAGCATCTAAATGGAAGTAGCCGACATCAAAAAAATGGGTACATAGTTGAAATTTTTCTTAAGGTCCATGATAGAGAAAAAGAAAAGCATTGCTAGTTACAATCTCAGGACAAACATATATTTCAAAACAATCCTTTTTAAGGTATTATTTTATTTCAATTCTTATAAAAAAAATCAGGTGGTGGCCAAAGACCTAAGTTGCGATGCAACATATTGGCAACACTGAAAATTTTCATCTTATGTTTTTATCATATTTACAACAGACTGTCAAGATCTTCCATGGAATCTTTTACATCATTGCTGATAGTTGGAAAAATCATATTCTTCCTTTTTTTTGTAACCAGCCTCGGTGGCGTAGTTGGCTAACGCGCTTGTAGTGTTGAAGCTCGACTGCTGAGGACGGGGAGATTGAGGTTCGAATCTCGGTCGGGTGAATTGGGGGGGGTTTTTCCTAAATGGTTTTCCACTCTCCCTCCACGCAAATGCGGGTTCACTTCCTCTAATTCAACCTTCACAATTCCTAATCCATTAGAGTAATTAGTACTTAAAGCGTATAACCCGAACGGGTAGTAAGACGCGGTGCTAAATATTATTATTATTTTTTTGTATCTTTTTATATCGCGTAATGGTTTTCCAAATTTTATCACTCCTTGTGTTGTCTCTTATCTGTTCGGCTTCATCATCTTTTCTCTCCTCTACTATGACGTTTCTTCTGATCTCAACTGCATATTTGCCTTTATCTCCATTGTGGGATGTTTCCGATTGCTGGGTGAGATGTGTCATTTTGATTCACAGCATCCTCCGGTGACTACTCTCGAACCTTCCCTGATGAATTATTGGGATATTCATCCTACAAATAAATAAAATAATGTATTAAGTATTTTAAAACTTGCTAGTATAGTTATCTTATTTCTATTACATTTCTGTTATTTTGGTTTAGGCACCACCCACGCCAGACAAGGGGTTCGAAACATAATGGATCTTTCCTAAAGGTTCTGGCCCCATCAATGGTAATTGCATTGATATAATACGCCCAGCCAATAGTGATATGGAATTATACAATATTACAAAATATTTTACAGCATTATTGTTTGCTTTAGTATATGACTAATATTAGGTTTGCTTTGGATCACATTGTTTGGCAAGTCTTTAGAGACTAAATTCTAAATCAGAGAATAGAAAATAAGTCAATTTATTGGTTTTCTAGAAAATATGATGATTGTTGGAGATGTTGCTTCCCTTTTGTGCTTTAATCTACTGAAACCCTACAGCAGGAGAAAATGTCCAAGAACTAATCTTAAACTATCGATTGTCTAGAGCAAGATATGTTTCTGAAAGGACCTTCAACATTTGGTTATGGATATTTGGTATGTTTATACGAAAAATAAATCTTACGCCCGAGAGAGTGGACATAGTTGTTTGGACAGCGTATGAAATCCGTAACTAGATCAGGCATACGTCCGCAACAACATGCCTAGCACCCAAATTGGTTGATCTAGAACACCCACTTACTTGAGAGTGGAGATATTATCAAAGAACAGTGGTGGAGCAAGTGAGAGAATTTGTGGATGTAGAACTTAAAATTAGTAACAACTACAGACGAGGAGCAGAAAATGTTAGAAAGTGGTTTGATGAGTACTTTGTTGGAGAAGGAGCTGCCCTATGGCAGTGAAAGAATATTGGGTAGCCCTACTCACACCCTACATAGTGATGATTTCATTGACTTTGTATACTTTTGTGGGGTGATGAATAACGTATTAATGGTTACGTATTAGTAGTTAAAGTTACCTTAATTTTGTTATAATAGTTTAGTGTAATTGGGAAATGACAGCGATGTTATTGAATTAAACAAAATACATACACGTATCGATCTTCATGACTATTCCAGTGATAACAACCTTAGAAAATAGATATTTTATCAGTTAAAAAATGTGTAGCATAAAGTTGAATTACCAAATATAGAACAATATTTAATACGACTATGAGAACTTTCTACTAGAATAAACTACCTAATTGTATATAAACTAATAGAATCAACTATTATAAACATATATAACTTACCTAGTCTCCAACTCTGCCCCATTTAATATAGCCTATTCATTACCAGCCATGAACGAACTCAGCAAAAACACACAGCCTGCCCGAAGGAGAAGCGATGTTCAAATAACCCTTCCATGCACATTGACGTCAGCACGGACAAAAGATATTATACTTCTAGTTTATTCCAGTAACACCTAGTACCTTCCACGGGCGTCTGGACAACTAACGTGACTGTGACGTCATTTCCGGCCACATAGAGCAGCAAGAGGACAGGGCGTTCTTCATTTTTACCACGTGACTCCTCTTATAACTCTTTATATCCTACCTCCTTTTTCTGACAATGGGACTGTATAAATAACCATGGAGGGGCTTTAGAAAGCATTCATAGCGGTACTCTGGGGATCGAGGTGTTATATTGTTAGCCACATAGTATTTCATAATGTAAAAACTAAGTTATTTCTTTTCCACCAAATATTTTTTTCTGTCTTTCAAAATTCCTTTTTAATTAATGTCACAGTATTTCTTAAACTTGGTGACTGTTCTATTAAGCAATTTAACACGATCATTTTCTAGATCTTATTTTCGGCCGTTAAAATAGTGATAGCATAGTGGAAATTTTAATTGAGTAATCTTATATTGCGTTGTGTGTTGATATTTAATACATTGTAAATTATACCGTAAACCGTTGATTTCATAAATTAGGAATGATATATTTAACAAATTACACTTGATTAACTAAATTATAATTTGAATATAAACTTATTGTTACGACATTGTAAAACAAACCTCCCCTAATTTATTGTGAACCGAACATTACAGCCTTCACCTTGTTTGAATTTGCACCAATGGGAACGTGACAAATTCAAACTGTTAAGAAGGTACTCAAAGCTTTTTTGTTTCCCCCTCCTGACAGCAGGTGCGTTGCACGAAATATATTGGGGTGGTGGGGGTGGTTAACCAGTGTTTTTCAATACTCTAAACATTTTGAAATTAGAAAAATTGCCAAGTATCAAAAGAGAGTACAAGAGTACAAGAAGGGCAATGTTGTGAACGTAGGTAAGTGGAGGGGTAGCGGGGGAGGAGGGCCAGGAAGAGGCTCATATTTAAAAAAATTTGGGGTGATAATCAAGCTTTTAACCAAACTTTTAGGCAATTGCAATTTTTAAGGCCGTAGCCAGTCAATCATTTAAGGGTGGGCTTGGCGGGCACATCCCCCAATTGCCGTATTCTAGAAATATTTCTAATTGATAAACAGTTCTAGACGCTATCTGAAGTGTTTTATATGGCAACATTACCCCCCAACTGCTGAAGACTAGGACAAATTTTGAATATTAAACACCTCTAGAAGTTATCTGCATTTTTTGGGGCAACATAACACCATAACTACCGAAAGATAGGATAAATTTTAAATATTAAACACCTCTAGAAGCTATCTTAAGTGTTATTATTATTATTAGCACCACGTCTTACTACCCGTTCGGGTTATACGCACTTACGCTAATGTGTAATAGTAGGATGATTGTGAGACGAAATGGAGGACCTACAGTTTAACGTGGAATCCGAACCACGGTGGCGGCCTGGCATTACCCACATTCACAAGATGTCTTGTCAGAGGTGAAGGGAGATCTTAAGTGTTCTTTTCATAGTAACATAAACCCCCTAGCTACTGAAGGCTGGGAAAATTTCTAAATATTAAACACCTCTAGAAGCTATTTGAAGTGTTTTTTATGGCACCATAGCCCCTAGTTTGTACTTGTATATTAATTTTTATATTGTTTGAACCATAAATAGCGACATTTTGTTCATACAATTTCGGGGGTAGTTTGANTGTCCACCGATGCGAGTAATGTTTAGTATTGAAAAATATAGAGCTATTTTTACTATTGCTGTATAAACATTTAAATAAATCATTAATGGCTTTTGCATTAATCTATTAGCTAAAGTACCTGGTATTGCCCGGGGTAACCAGACAATACATTGCGTGGTTAGGGGCGTTGCATGAAATATATTGGGGGGTGAACCAGTGTTTTTACCAACTCTAAGCATTTCGTAATTAGAAAAATTGTTAAGTGGCAAAGAGAATGTACAAGGGCAATGTTGAAAACGGGAGGGGGGAGAGCTGTAGTGTCGGAAGAGGTTAAGGCGTTTAATGTATATATGTAGATATACATTCAACGGTTAAGGCTCCCTGGTAGATTTTAAAATTTGGGGTGATTATCAAGCCTTGTGAACCAAGCTTTTAGGTAACTGTATTTTAAAATTTATTTGTTGATCCTGGATTTTTCAATCTACAAGGATTTTTTAGTTTATAAGGAAATAACTTGAATTATTATTATTTCAGTTTACCTGAATCTGAGCTAAATATCCAATTGGGCTTATATATCTTTATTTAGATTTGCAGATATCGCTCAAATCGTGGAATATTAGATTAAAACATATAACTTACTTTATTTCAGCGGGTCCCCACATTTTATAGTTTATAACCACACCTCTTCTATTTGCAGCTATAGTGTTCCTTTGATAACTTAAAAGCGTTCAAATACTAGTTTTGAAGTTTTTTCACTGTGTCTTACTATCAGCCTGGGCTACCTATATTTAACTACACAAGTGGAATAAGTAAAATTTAAAGAAAATGTACCCTTATTTATATGTAAGGATATTAGCATAAACTACCCCTGAACAGAATTAAAATCCCTATTTCACCTTCACCAACAAACCAAACCAAAAGAGCATGAAATTAAACCCTCATGTCCACTAATGTTTGTTTTAATTATTAAAAATTAATTATAGTAATAATTATATGCGACTAATATGTAGTAAAAGAGAATCAAAAATCCCGGGGTTGGGGGATGATTTTATATTATGCTAGCAGCATTACAAGTCTGCCACAGTAAACAAATCAGCAAGAAGCTATCAGAATGGAATAGCTAAAAGAAAGCTGAGTACGCCTAGTAAATTGGTAGTTTTTAGCACTTTAACAACTAACATTTCTATTAGAATTTCGCATCTTCCTATAATGATTAAAGTCCTTGAAAAAGTAAATATAAAGCTAAAACCTTTATATTGTGACTCCACCCAAAACACGGCGCGATCCCCAGGTTGGAAACCACTGCTTTATTTTAACAAAATTGGAAGCAATATTTAATTAGTAAGATCCCGGGGATGTAGAACTCACTCGTCACTTTATCAACAAATTAGTGATTTGGCCATGTTTTTTAAAAACATTTTCAGATGTACAATAAAACAATAAAAAAATGGAATTAATCGATATTTCTACTGTATTTTTATACTTGTCTCCAATATCCTAGCACGTGAGAGTGAAGGGGTTTCCCCTGACATGGTATAAAATAACTGAAAATAAATTCGAAATTAGCACTCTAAACATTATGGTTATACGAAATTTCATGCAAATTACACATTAAATAACGAATTTAAAAATGTACCCCAAATTTGAAAACGTTAAAGGGTGAATAAATACCTTTGTGTTTTGTTTAATGTAGCCTACTTAATCAAATAAAGAATTAAAAAAGTTGTAACAATGTAACATATCCCTAAGTTACTCCTCTTCCTTCATTGTTGCTTTGAGCCTATTTAATTTCCTTTCATGAAAGTTTATTTTATCAAACAATTAAATCAGATACAACAGTATACTTACTAGCAAAATTAATGTGTATTTCAGAAGTAAAACACTAACACTAGCCTCAATGTCCTCATTTCATCAGACAGAGCTTTCGATAAGAAAACAATAAAATGTTGGGTAACATTCACTGCATTTATGCCTTCAAAATTTAATAAAGCCGTAATTAAGGCATTGATTGTACAACAGATGATAATTTGAATAATAAAACTGTGACAGTCTAGCAGCCACGGAAGTCACTACTAAATACACTAAACCATAAATAAAATATTGGTTGACAATGCTGCCACTTCAAGCATTGCTGGCTGAGTGAAATTCTGCTAGGGGGCAGTTCATGTTCCCTTTAGATTCGTTTCCATACCGCATTCGGCATACACTCATCAACCGTTGTCTCTACCTACTGACAACGGCGATACCAGACTACTTGATTAACTAAGTTTTATACAATCTACTAAACAAAGAATCTCCTTTAAGTGTCTGACGATTTTTGAAGTTGGGATTTTTTGTAGAGTAGGGATCAACAGTTGGGAAATTTTAAATTTGTCTGGTTAAGGACTTCCATAAGCAAGTACTAGGGTACAGAATAAGCCTAGAATTTCTCAATTCCAAATCTAAAATCTAACAAAAGTCCCAAATTTCAAGCTTTTAATAAATGGGGGGAGGGGGTACAACCCCCCGGTGTGACGCTTCTGCCTGAAGGTTAGGCCGCCAGATCTGTTTCATCATCTTGTTGACCCCCATCCTACAGGAAAAGGAGACAACTCAACTGTCGTTTCCTAAATATTCAAGCATTACCGACAAATAACTTTCTCAAATTTTGTATGTCTAAATTGAAACTGCAGGTTTCACGTCGCAACAAACTACCCTTATGACACTTGTATAATATATAATATGTCCATAGATAATCATAACGATTAAGATTGAATTTTTTACTATTTCTTGAACTTTACATTTTCAAGTTGCGAAACTCACCCCTACAGTACTTGTATTATATTTAACCTCTTAATGCCTTGGATAAATTATTAATTAATGTCGTTTGGGGACTGAATAAGCCAACCATACTTGAAAGATATATATATATATTAAAAAATAAGAAAAATGTTTGAATCAAATATTGTATATCTGAACATTAGTTCAACAGAAAAATCCCAGAATGAGCAGGATTTTGGAAACAAAAGCACAGGTTGAAAAACATAGCTCTACGTATAATACCCCGATTTCAACGATATTTTGGGGAAAACGCAGTACCATGTATCCCACCTTCAATTTGATAAAAAATAAATTGTTCCCTTCGACTTTTGTTTTTTGTTTCTTATAAAATCTAGCGCCCCCACGAACCCTATTAACATTGCATCCCCAAACCACTCTCTCAGCTTCCTGCACCCCCCGTAGTAACGG
>CABFOV010000126.1:115851-128656 GCA_902141375.1 Timema poppense
GGGGGGGGGGGGGGGGGTTGGTGGTGGTTCAGGTCCAATTATTACAGCTCTTCGATAAAGCAGACCTGACATACAGATTAGCAATCTATAAATTTGTATGAGTAGAGCGTTATTTAAGGTTTATATATATTAACTTTTAAATTTATCTGTGGTTAGTGTGTAAATAAAATATTCCAGCATTAAAGTTTCTAGCTGTTTTATAGTTATTATATATTTTTACAAATGATTTAATAAATGGGATGAGTCAACAAATATATCATGTGTGACATAATTTGTGCAATTAGTACTTTTCAAGCATCTTCTTAAACTTTAAAAAATATCATGATGTTTATATTTGGGTAAGTTATTCATCCAAGTCTTTTAGTGTATCTCAAGGCTCTTCAAATTACACAATCACATAATAGTTCCTAATGTAATGAGGATAGTGTTGATAGTCACATTTCGTATGTCACACACACAATCACATAATGTCGATCGCTTGTGCAGAGTACTGTTAGTGCGGGACATTTTCAAGAAACTGTTTGGCGCCACAGAAGGTTACCCTTTCACACGAGAAGCCACACGCAAGACACTCGGTTAATTCAGTGCTATGATGGATGTCGAAGAAGCTGCCATAGTATTGTTGTTGCTGAAGAGAAAGAAGAAAAGGCGCAGAAGGATATGGGTGCACCCAATTAATAGTCCAAGGTTAACTTATGGTGCTTTTTACACGTAGTATGAAAATCTTAGGCAAGATCAATCAAAGTTCTTTAATTATTTTCGGATGTCAGAAAAATCTTTTGATAAATTGTTCAACATACTCGAAGAACAATACGAATATGCGTCAATGTATTCCTTCGAGAGAGACATTATCTGTGACTTTGAGGTAAATTTGTATTATTAATGGTTTAAATTAACCTGCTTCAACATAAGAAAGTTTAAATACAATTTTATAGTAAAATACAGTAATACCATAGAATTCAATAGTTTTTTAAAATAAAATATACTATTAAAAAAAGATAAATACATCATCTAAATAATAATATTAATGAGTAGACAAGACACATATACACAAAGCTATTAAAATCTACAAAATTTAAGTTTACCGTTGTAATTTCTCTGATAAAAAGTTTGACTCATTTATCAATTGTCATATTGACTGTAGATTTCAATAATACTAGAATGATTTGATAGAGAATTTTAATTGACATCACTTGGAGAAGTAGTTAAACGAGAAAGGGTTTGCAACTTTTGAGGATTCTGTATCGTATGCTTGTCGCTTTGAGTAAGAGGAAGATGTGACAAAACATGGCTTTGCATAACAGAATGAACGGAAGATGGGTGTGGCGTATCCCAATAACATGCTTGGAATCCTGATCCTGAATTGCTGATTTGTGGCAATGATCCCATCGACGAATTTGAATATAATATAACTGTTGGCTGCTGAGTCTGTAGTCTCTGGACCCTTTTTGCTTCTTGAATTATTTCAGATTTAACATCCAACTAAATGTTATCAGGAACTTTCTTCAGGTCTGGGACGAGAGACAGCAAAAATAACCTATCCTCGTCATGTTCCAAATCCCTCTTGGCTTCCTTATTTTTATTCCCTCTGTAAGTGCATTTAGAAGTTTAGTCTCAATATTAACTTTGCTTGCAGGGTTTACTTTATTCCTTTTTGCAGTACATAGATCAGCCATTTATTCTTATACATTAATTCTCGAAACAGTTTCTTCTAGTCGTTCCTCTTCCTCATCGTCCACCCGGGCTTCATTAATGTTTGAAGTCGTTCTGAAAGAATTGAAAAAAACCCACTATTTTGTTTTGTTCATAGATGTATAAATTAGATTGTAGTTTTGTCATGGTTTTTGTTACCTACTCACTCTTTGTTTGTAACAGGAGAGGCAAGGAAAGAGAGCTGGTTAAAATACACGTATATTTTTCGTGTACTAGTAGTCCCTGAACTAAACTTCAATTTTTTTTCTAGTTGCCAGCTCTCTACTGAATCTATTAAACTTTTCCATCTTCGTTGCATTTCCCACCCTGGAAATTAAAAATACTTATAATTATGGTGGTTACCACAACAACATTTTGGTAATTTTGTCTCCTTTCAGGTACCTCGCAAGTGGCTGTTCTCTGAGACATTTGCATTACAGCTACAGACTAGGAATCTCAACAGTGAATAGTATAATACAAGATGCCTGCAAATAAATTTGGAACCATCTAAAAGAGGTTGTCATGCCAAAGAGAACAGAGAAAAAGTGGTTAGATATTGCAGAATAATTTGAAATAAATGACGATTTCCCCAACTTTTATTGGAGCAGTCGATGAAAAACACATCAGAATTGTCAAACCAGCTCATAGTGGGTCTCTGTTTTACAATTGCAAACACTTTTGTTCCATTGTTCTATTGTCTGTATGTGAAGCTTATTATTGTTTTACTGCTGTAGACATTGGGGCGTATGGAAAACATGCGACGCTTCAATCCTCATCAATTCTTCTATTTGGAGTAAAATATCAACAAACTCACTCAATATATCTGAACCAAGGCCACTGCCAGAAACCTGTGAGCCTAAATTGCCTTATGCCATTGTTGGGGACGAAGCCTTTGGTCTTTCTACGTATCTGATGCGGCTTTATGGAGGAAACCATTTGACTGTAAAGAAAAGAGTGTGCAACTACCGATTATCTAGGGCATGGCGGTACATTGAATGCACATTTGGCATTTTATCGAATAACTGGAGAACAATTCATAGACCATAGGACTTTTCTGTTGAGTTCTCAGAAGACTTTGTTAAAGCGTGAGTGATGCTACACAACTTCGTTCGCGTGAACGATGGATTTCGTTTTGAAGCTACGCTTTCATTTGAAGGATTCGTAGATATTGAGGAAAGTAGGCCTAACAGTGGCAAATCAACAACGGTTATACGTTAACATTTTGCTGATTTCTTTTCAAGTGTAGGAAGTTTGCCATGGCAACATGAAAAAATATAATTATTTACTTGTTACTCACCCGTGAGTAAAAGGTAATTTACAAAACAAAACTTAATGAAAAAAGTATCAAATAAGAAGGTATAGCACTAACCATGTTTTGATAAAAAAACACGTTTTTAGTAGGCCTAAATATATATCCACTTTATTTGATTAATTTTTGTTCATTTACAAGTATTATAATAGGGAAAAACAAGTATTATAATAGGGAAAAACAAGTATTTAATTTATATAGTTTGATGATAAATGAGTTGTAATTTTAAAATATTGTGAAACATATGTTTACTTTTTTCATTATTGAATGATAGCAGGTATTAAAGGGAAAAAAGCATTTAGGCCTACTGTGTTTTATAGTATTATCATAATGTATTGTATTGAATTTAATTCTAACATAATGAAATATCTATGATTATTTTCATTGTTGTTCAATTACAAGTTTAATGGGAAAAACAAGCATGTAGTGTATATAGTTTGAAGATAAATTTGTTGTAGTTTAAAACATTGTGAAATATATGTTTACTTTAAAAAAAAATCATTTTTGAACAACAGCAGGTGATAAACCAAGTATGTAGGCCTACTGTGTATCATAGTTTGATCATAAAGTAGCGATTGTAATTCCAACATGTGAAATATTTATGTTTGTTTTCATTGTTGTAAAATAATAAGTTTTATATGAAAAAGCAAGCACGTGCACAGCTTTATCATAAATTAGTTATTGTAGCTCTAACATATTTTGAATTTATGAATATTAATATGCATACCTTATTCTCTTTCCAAGTAAATAAATATAATATAATTAAATTAATAAACTTAACCATTTTATTTTTCTATTTTTTCTGGTATTTCCTTGAACTTTTCATTAAACTTAAATGTACCTGTATCAATCACTTCAACTATTTTCTCTCGTGGATCACCACAAAATATGTCTCGGGTGAAAGCTCTCAATCAACTGCTTGTTTCTTGTGTCTCGTACACAGATTCTGCAGCGCGCTTGCGGACACCTCGTGTGAAAGGTTCCAATTACTCTAATGTATTTGCTGTCTCGTCAAAGCGTAGTGTGGCGCCACGCAGTGTCTTGAAAGTGTACCGTGTGAAAGGGCACTTAGTCACACTTGAATATAACACAACTACAGATCGCTGATCGCCCCGTGAATAGTAATGCTAGTCACACCGGTATGTCACACAATAACGGAATGCCGATTGCTCTTCTTGTGTGGACTGTATTGTTCAAGTTTCTCAGTCGGACAGTTGAGAGCACTGTAGTCAACAGGAAACATGGTTGAATAAGGTGGACTGCCTTCGAACGAACCAAATAGTAGTTGTCCAGGTCCATGAGGGTGACGTCCCAACAGGAAATTTGCAAAACATAAGTAGTATATACGATACCTTAGAGGGTGATCTCCGTTCTGTAAACAGAGAATTAAACATATACTAACACACACATACTATATATTAATTATAGGTTAAATTGTGACCAAACCATATATTAGATGGTATCCAAACGAGTATAATATGTGTGCTCATCTGCTTTGAAAATTGAGAGGGGAAAAAAAAACATCATGGAAATTTAAAAAATAACAAC
Source organism: Timema poppense (assembly GCA_902141375.1). Lineage (NCBI taxonomy): Eukaryota > Metazoa > Arthropoda > Insecta > Phasmatodea > Timematidae > Timema > Timema poppense. Next base: position 120,401 of record CABFOV010000126.1, read on the forward strand.
AATCGCAATTTCCAAATAGACACTACCAAAGCTTCAAATAAGACTCATGCTGTCAAGCAGCCCACCCTAAGCTTAGCAAAATGAACAATAAAAGGAAAAGGAGGGAATGAGATAAAATTGTCGAGTCAATTTATTTATTTAGCACCACGACATACTACCTGTTCTGGTTATACGCTTAAGTACTAATTACGCTAATTGATTAGGATTTGGAAAGGTTGAATTTTAGAGGAAGTGAACCTACATTCACGTAGAGGGAGAGTGAAAAACCATTTAGGAAAAAACTCCCCGAGTTCACTCGACCGAGATTTGAACCTCAATCTCCCCATCCTCAATGGTCTAGCTCAACACGAAACCAGAGCGTTAGCCAACTACGCCGATAGGGTGGGTTTAGATTCAATTATTTATTCAAAAAATTATAATTGATTGAAAGTCAACTTGATAAATCATCCAAATTCAACTAAAACAATGTTTTACGAAAGTGTAATTATTTTGAAGAACCGTCAACTGGTACATTATTGGCAGACATTTCCTTGTTTTTTCACAATTTTTATTGAATAATTGTAAGAAAGTGGTAAAAAAAAAATTCTAGTTTTTTCTGTTCTACATAAATAAGGGAATCTTTTCTGAGTAAGTTGGAGTTTTTAAAATTTGTAGAAACCATTCACCTGTTTTTAAAAATTGGTTCAATGCTACCCCCACCTTTGTCCCATCTATTTAAATCAATAAATGGTAAGACTAGGGTTAGAGCTTCTGGGTCAATGGTACACCACAGCAAACATACTTTGGAAAATGCATAGCCATACAATCTTGCTAAAACTAGTAATTTCATGAGGTGAAATGAACAATAAAGGTAAAATTTGATTCGACTTTATTACAAAACTACACAAACACTTTGTTACTAAAACATAAAAAAATTAATGAAATACTTACCACAAAAAATAGAAAATGAAGATCAAAATAGTAAAGTATTAATTGAACTGATTGTATAAAATTGTCCAATTCAGGAACAGAAAGATTATTTCGTTTCACTTTTTTTTTTAAGAATGTTTTTCATTTGTCCAGCGCAGCGCCAGTACATCCATCGTTTTTACATGTATTCAAGTGTGAGTTCTTCATCTGTCACCTTTTCAATATACCCTGGGTATTTATCCCCTTTATACAAAACTAGGACGAAATTGTCAATGACACAATCTTGTTTTTTTAGTGATTTACTTATAAGAGGAAGAATTTTTGCAATCCTGATGACTTCATAGTTATGTGCTGCGACTGGATCAAGTTCTAAATCTGAATATTACTCACCAAAACCATACGAGTGAATAGCTATAGCATCAGGATAATTTTAATCCGATGAGGTATTGGTGGAATATTTTTGCCGTTGCTTATTGGATGTTCCATTGATGAAGGACCAGCCTCTTCTAAATCCAGAAGAGAGATGTTTTTTCCGGAGGCACTTTTAACATTTTCCTTCTTTGTTTTGTGTCACAATTTCCGAGGAAGTAATGTCTTCTCTTGTACAGCTGTTCTAAGAATATGCTTCCGATTGTTTCCTTATTGTGCTCATTCCGGTTAGTGGATAAACGATTTATTAACTCTTCCTTGTTGAAAAGAGAAATCTTACATTTTCTAAAACCTGAGAAGAGATTAGGCCCTTGCTTGCATTTTAGTTTGTTAATACATTGTTTTAAGAATTAAAGAAAGACGGTCATTGAGGATAGCCGTAAATCTTAATCAGGTTTTATTTCGTTCCATTCATTTAAAATTGATCTACAAAGTTGTTTCATAGGAGTGAAAAAGGTCACAACGAGGGACTGGGTCATAAGGATTGTGTTACGGGGGTAGACACATGAATCTTACATTGTACTTATCAAAATATTCAAGGCCGTGATGACTGATATCGGATGTAAGGTTATCCCCAATCAAGACCAAAGGTTCATCTGGCTCTTTAGCAAGCCTAATTTCGAGTATAAATTGACTCCCAAACCAAGCGACTCGTGTATACCACCTTGATTTTAATCGGTTATGACGTGCCTGCTCAAGTCCATTCTTTGTCCAAATCGATAATATGTGGTCAGCTTTATAAACAACGTAAGGGGTGATAAGCTTACCTTCCGCATGCCTACAAAACATTAAGGATGTGTAGCTCTGATTGCTGCTGCAAATTTTTTCCACATACTTTATTCCTCATTTATAGTTAGCCTTCTTTTGACCTGGTTCATCACAGAAGTTTGTCTAGTTGTAGTTTAAAATTATACCTGCAGGTAGATCTTTAATGGATTCACTCAGGCTACCCAATTAATAATCAATATCATAGGCTTCAATTTCTGCTCTCACGCGTTTAATATTTGAACTATAACGACGTGAAGGGCGAGAATGCCTTTGTAGATAAGCTCGTACCCAATCAGAACCGAGAAGGTTGTATCTACAAATATGCGTTGTTGCACCTTTATTTTATCCAGATAGCCATTTGAAAGTTTAGCTCAGTGATCGAGAAACCAAAATCACACAGTTAATTACACAGTTTTTAAAGGAAAGTTCCTCAGTCTCAGTAAATACGCAAGCTAAATCTTTTTTATGGGCCAAATTTTGTAGGTTTATGTTAAATCTGAGAATCCCAATATTGCTAAGCTATTAATAATTGATGTTATATGACTGACCCCAATGTATTGGAGAGGAATTACTAGTTCTCTTAACATTTTAATTTTATAGGGTAGTATTTTATAGGTCAGTAAACTGTATGTAAGCATTTTAGGTAGAATAAATTATTTTCCAAATTGAAGTTTTAGGCCTATGTGGTCCTATCATATACCAATACCTAACTAACTTAATTAGGATTAAAACATGTAAATTATCTTTCAATAATATTTACATCTGCCCAAGACCGGACATATCTGAGCCATATCTGAGCTAGAACAAGTCAGATCTGTTTTAGATCTGGGAAGATCTCTGGCATATCTGACCATAGTTGATTTTTCCACATGAGACTATCCTTGAAATAGAGACGCTTATTAACTCGGTAACAGTTTTAAAAAAACTACTTATGCTATTAAAAAGTCGAAATACGTTTCTTTAAACTAATATTGTTTATAGTTTACCACATTCATTTTATGGAAACTTGTTTTATAACAAGGATTTGAGGGAGGCATTCAAGAGGATGGAAAAGCATTAAGAAGATAATATGGGTGAAAAAGAGCTACTAGCAGTTTCACGCATGACGTCCATTTGCTTCTTGTTTGATTGTGCAATTTAGTAGTGTGTGATTGTTCTTGGTTGTTTATAGATGAATGGTACACAGTTCATAATTTTGAATTCTTTTACTTGATTAATAATGATCAAGAAAATATAATAGTTGATTAATTGACCAATAACTTCACCAACCGAGGTCATGTTGTTGTAGGCAATATCCAAGACTTCTCCGACTCTTTGTGTAATATTTATATCTGCCCATGACCGGACATATTTGAGCCATATCTGAGATAGAACAAGCCAGATCTGTTTTAGATCTGGGAAGATCTCTGGCAGATCTGGCCATAGCTGATTTTTCCACATGAGACTATCCTTGAAATAGAGATGCTTATTAACTCGGTAACAGTTTTTAAAAAACTACTTATGCTATTAAAAATCGAAATACGTTTCTTTAAACTAATATTGTTTATAGTTTACCACATTCACTGTTTATAGTTTACCACATTCATTTTATGGAAACTTGTTTTATAACAAGGATTTGAGGGAGGCAATCAAGAGGATGGAAAAGCATTAAGAAGATAAAATGAGCGAAAAAGAGCTACTAGCAGTTTCACGCATTTCGTCTATTTGCGTCTTGTTTGATTGTGCAATTTAGTAGTGTGTGATTGTTCTTGGTTGTTTATAGATTAATGGTACAGTTCATAATTTTGAATTCTTTTACTTGATTAATAATGATCAAGAAAATATAAAAGTTGATTAATTGACCAATAACTTCACCAACCGAGGTCATGTTGTTGTAGGCAATATCCAAGACTTCTCCGACTCTTTGTGTAGTCAAAACCAAGGAACGATGAGTAAAAGACTCGTAACTCATCTCTGGATATTACACCGGATCCTAAACAAACATAGCAATTCCAAATGAATAATTTTACAAACATTTATAAATCATAATTATAATATATTTAAAGGAATAACATTTCGTACTGGTATTTTAATAGAGTTTTTCAAATATTAAATTACATTTATTTACCCTCCTACATCCCTCATCTACTAAAGGGTTTCTTAAGTTAAAAAAGTAAGAAAGACCATTTGTTTTAGTTTTGATCAAAGCTATTTAGTAAAATAAACGTTATGTGACTCATGTCTGTGAATAAATTGGCAGTTTTTGAACGTTTGAAAAATATTATTTTCAAAATTTGAAAAATATTTTTTATTTTAAAATATCGGTTTTGTCCTCTATCAATGAGGATTTATTTTGGACAATTTTAAACTCAATATATTTTTTTAACCGCGCTTAAACCCCTAAGATCGTTTGGTTGACTTCGTGCCTGATCTCATGACGTTTACAAAAATGTACTACCAAATTCTTAAAAATTTGTTTCAGTGTAAGCAGCTTCAGTTGTAAACAGTTACACGGGCTAGGCCTAAATTAAAATGCGTAATATAAATGTGTACTGATTAAATTAAAATTAAAAATTACTAAAATTAATAACGTTTTATATTACGCATTTTCAGTAATTCTAAGTTTTTTCCCACTCTTTGGGTACCTAACATTGTAAACAATTTAGCTGGTTTTTTGTACTTAGTTCTTGATGTTTTAATTAGTTTAAGACTATTTTACATTGTTGAAATAGTGTTCATTAATAGCTATACAATATTTTCACTCATATTAAGAGACTATTACATATTATATTATTGACATTTTTGACATTCCTAGACATGATTATATTAAGTCTATCGCATAGCTCTAAGTCACTCCAGAGGGAAAAGATGAATTTTGTTGACACAAAATAACAACAAAAATAATTTAAGCGGTCATAGATTTCTTCTTCATTACCTAAATGGGAGAAAAAACAATCTAACATAACTTATCGAGCTTAGGGTGTGGGGGAAAGAGGAGGGATGGAGGTTGGTTTCTAAGTACTTTTTATATTTTGGAACACACACCAAGCTGCTTGAGCCTTATTTTCCCTACAAACTAATTGCTAAAAGTGTGGTTATTGAATCACATACTCAACGTGTCATTTGTGGGGTGCACATTTTGATTATTTGGTATTTATTTCTCAAGTTATATGTATAATATTAAAAAGTGTTTATTTTAAAATATTAACAAAATAATTTGTTAATTATAAGCACATATAAAATTAATCTATTTTTTGGTTCTAAGCAAATATAAATCAGGGTCGTACATAACAGTAGTATAAAAGAGATATATTTGTAGGAAGAATGTGGATAATTAAGAAAATACCTTGAAATAAAGCAACAGTTCTTATTATTAAGGTCATATGCGAGTAAAATCAATTCAACAACAAATCTTTGATTTGTAATTTTTATGGCCATCATTGATGATTAACAAATATGCCTAATGATTATCACTTATTTAAATCAAACAGTTTAAATATTTGGTAGAATGTGTTTTTAAGGACCCTTCAGTATTTGTGAATAATATTTCCACGTTGTGATTTTAGAGAATGGCACCATGCTTGAGAGGATATTTTATTATACAGCTTTAGATATAACTCTCTTACATAATAAACAAATGGTTTAGCTAAAAATCTAAAACAAACTGTATGTTACACCAAACTAAGGCTTAAACACTCACCACTTTTATTAATGACTAAAAATATGATTTTAGGGAAATACTGCATCCAGAGAGGGAAGTCGTGCAATGTATGTGACGCTGGCCAAAATGTGGTTCCATTGCAGTAGCCATTGCTCTAGTGTTGTCATGTCGGGCAAACCCTTCGTGGACAGACTCTGACGATTAGTTATGAATGTTTCGACAAATCCTTGTTGCACCTCCCGCAATACATGTAACTCTGCAGAATTGTCGGACCAATCAGCAAAGTGACGTAGTCGCTGTTCAAACATATTCCAGGAATTGTGAGACAAAAATTCTCCTAGTCCAGGAACTCATAAGATACAGCTAGCTTATCAAATAAATAGTATTGTATTCTATTTAAATAATTGTTGATAATGATATAGAAATGTAAATAGATACACTCGAAAATTAGTTTTTACCAACTTTACAATAAAATATAATAATAACAAATAAACCATTTCTCTAAATGTATAGTATTCTATGCAAAGCAAATCTTTAATGGTAGCTTTATCTTAGTAGACCGCGTCTGTGGTTTAGTGGTAATAGTTTCTGGCTACATTCGGACGTCCCAGGTTCGAGTACCGGTGCTTACAGATTTTTCTGTGTAGCAGTTAATTCTGGAGTCGCTTGGTCGTTCGTTATAACTCTTCCACGGGCTCACATCATGTAGTTTTTTTTAGAACTATGTATCATTAACGTATTTATATGGTGTACCAGAAAACGAAAATAAATACTTAAATTATTAATAGTAATGAACATTTTAAAATATAGGCCTGATAATCAAATAGTTTGTTAAAAGTGAATATTTTATACTTGAATGCTGTTGATAATGGTTTACATAGATATTATAAAAAAGTGATTTTACATATTTTACATTACCAAGCTATAATACAGGATGTAACAGCGTTAATCTACCAGTTTAACATGAGCAGAGCTCAAACAGCCTTTAAGTAGCGATAACGCTGGTATGGGATGAATTATCAGTTAGACGCCATTTTAGTAAACATGGAACGTTGGTCAGCCGCAAACCGTGATATCGTTGTACATACTTATTTTCAAAAATTGTGATTTTTTACAAGTTACGCGTTGAAAACTTAGCCAACATTTCAACATCGGGAGACATGGGTGTGTTTCGCATTACAGCTTTTGCAGCAGATGAGAAGCCCGGAGGCAGGGCAAGGGCTGTACAGACGCCGTAAAATATCAAACGTGTAAGATACACCCCAGCTTCAGGTGGTGCATCAACTGTCAGAGAGCGATTGTGCTGCAAGAAATACTTTTTATAAGAAATTAATTAATTTGGTGATAGAGTAGCCAGGTATCATTTAGTGTCTGATAATGCCAGACGTTGGACATTAGATACCGGAGTCAAACTAATCTTAAAGAACATGGGCGTACTTAAATGGGTGACTTTTATTTGGTTAATTTTTTTGTAAAAATAAAATTATGTATTTGGGATTTGGCTGCAATATGCTATTAACAGCTTTGACTCATCTCTATCCAGGTTAACAAAAAAAAAGTAGATTTATTCCCATTTCTTCTTCAAAGACTTCTTTTCATTTTTTTCTGTTCAATAAACTCGTGAAAAAGAGGTTTTTTCAATAGGTTCACCTATAACTAAATTTTATTTTTGGTTATTTTACAGATTTTCTTTCTTTCGCGAAAATTGGGTCTTGAAACTTTGATATTCAGATGCTCTAAAATTCTCTCCCACAAGGTTAAGTTCCTGAAATTTTCTATTGAGGAGGGGGTGGTGCGAATCCCCCAGAATATGTGAATTCAATCCACCCCTCATTTGGAAAACCCACATGAGCGCCCTTGCTTAAGAACTCTTATCAGAAATCTCTTCATAGTCAAAAGGTAACGTTTGGCGCGGAATTTCAGCATTTTCCCCTTTAGGAACATTTGCAACATAAAGTCTTTGCAACCTGACTGGCAGATTTGAACAAATTAAAGTGGAGGATTAGGAATTAAATTTAGGCTATAGTGGCAGCCACACTTGGGTGCGTAGTGGAAAAAGTGATTAAAAGAGCGCGTGAATAAATCGATTGATATGTATGACATTTGAAAGAGGATATTTCCAATTTTTTATATTGTGACAGATGACAAACATGTATAGCTCATTTATCTCAAATTTTGAATACACTTACTTATTTACATAGCAAAACACAGTTAATGTTTGAAGGTTGATGATCGACACACCACCATGTATTAATTAAGAAAATAAAATAAAATTAAAACAGTAAAAATAGTAAAGACAGTATTGTTCACCTCAGTAAGAGCCTTGAAGTCTTGCTCACATATGAGTTCGTTCTGGTCCCAGTCTAAGAGACGAGAGAAAAAGTGAGTGAGTTTTCCTTTCTGTAGCTCAGAGAGATAATTGGGTTCAATAATGGAGTTTTCTTCTTCACTGGAAGAGCGCCGGACCCACGTTGCTGCTTACAAAACAAAACACAAACATTTATATTTTT
>CABFOV010000126.1:139881-161414 GCA_902141375.1 Timema poppense
CCCCCCCCCGGTACGGCTCTGCGCCTCTTCATTCCTTTTAGATACTCGAGGGGAATACATTATTCTCCATTCAAAGAATCAAATAATAACATTCTCAATACAGTTTTGTCCATTAAAAACATTATTTGAACGCATACATTAAAAAAAAATCTTGTTGCTAAACTTAATAAATGCCACCCTAAAGTAGTAATTTGAATCTGTTTTGTCATGGTATTGCGTGGATAAAAATTAAAAATACCTGAAAATCAGTCAAAGAACTGGGGGTATCTATCCCTAGCTGCCCGCCTAAAACCACAATCACCTACTTGTTTATTTGTTATGATTTATTAGGCCTAGATAAAATTTGTGAGCTGTTTCAGCATTGACGTATAATTTTAATCAACTATTCGTTAAATATGTGGAATAATGTTAACTATAAGAAAATGACTGTGAATTGTAAACAAAAAAATAGTTCATTTTAAAGAAAATGTAGATAGTTGAGTATACTAAGAAAATCTTTGGTTTGAGTAATATCTTCTCATTTTAAAGACAGGGATGTTCTATTTCCATGTCAAATTATTAACAGTATTTCTGTAATATTGTGCATTTAAACTTTTTAAATATATTTTACTTGTATCAATGATCGCTTGGTCTAAATTATCACTATTATTCTAGACTGCATTTACGTCAACAAAGAAATTGAGGTTAGAATCCTGGTCAGGTGTACTTTCTCACTCTCCCTCAACGCAAATATAGGTACATTTCCTTTAAAACTCTTCCTACCTCATACCTACTCATTTAGTGTTCTTAATAAATGTGTACAAGTAGGATTGGTACTAAGGCATAGTAAAAAATAAAACAATTTTCAAATTAATTAAAAAATATTTATTGTGAAAATGGAGCCTATCTGCTGAAAGTGTGTACATTTAAACATAAGAAAATATATATGAAGATTTTGATAGTCTACCTCTGAACACTTTCTTTGTACATAAATCTTGTTATTTGTTTTTATTTATATTTTCAACGACAACGGCCCATCCTAGATACCCGCATTTAATTACGCTAATGTAGAAGGATGATGAAGGTATATTATAGAAGAATTGTATCTGCATTTGTGCTGAGATAGAAGGGGAAACTATCGTGTAAATACCACTCTTAGTACACTCTGCAAGGATTCAAACCCTGATCTAATCATATGAAAAGCCTACGAGTGAGCACGACATTTTAATCCTTGCGAGCACCGATGCGAGTATTTGCGTGCCCGGCCTGAGTTCTCCGCATTGATCTTAACGCGCGTGTCGTGCTTTAAGTCTCCCTTGATCAATACACGGCTGTCGTACACCTTTAACATAGCAACGTTGGAGCTGGACTCAAAACTGACGAGGAAGGAAGGTGCTTGATATAGATGTCAACCCCACTTAGAGTCTATTATGAGGAGCAAACATTTAAAACGTGTTTTGTCATACTAATGTGATTGTCTGAAAAAAACAAAAAATATCTTTAATAAATACCGATACTTTTACTTTATTAAAATTGGTTATGCTTAAAATATAATGTACCCGCTTCGGTTGTCGCACAATCTAAGCCATAACTCTCACAATAGACTAGACTGACGATAACGGGGAGATTGAGGTTCGATACCTGTCGGGTGTACTGATGGTGGTTTTTCTAAACGGGTTCCTTCATAATCCATGACACACTAGAGTAATTGGTGTATAGGCGTATAACCCAAACGGGTAGTAATATGTGGTGCTAAATATATATATAATTATATAAGTGTATGATATGATCAAAATAATTTTGAAAAAATACCTCTGAAATCATATTATCACAACAGAACTGTAAATAATAAATAATGTTTAAATATAGAACAAAACACACTTTGAATAAACAGTGTTGGACAAGTAACGTTTTGAGAAAATATCGTTTTGATATTATATATTTTGTAGGGATCAAATAAATACACAATAACTGTTTAAAAGTACAAAACCAACCTGAAGACAATTTACATATTATGATCATGTGACAGCAGTGGCAAATTAGAATGCCAAGCCTGAAATACATTGCTGCTCTATGTTTGATTGATTGTTTGACTAAACCATTATAGAACACATGCCGGCCATGACCCAAACATGTTTTGAAACAATTCACTGTTTTTCTAAACTATTTTTAATAGTACAACACAATAATAACTCTCACAAATTTGGTATTTCAATATGAGATAGCAAGATGAAACAGTTATGTACAGTACATAAACTTAATTCTATATTTTTAATTTTTGGATAAACACGTTTTGAATGCTTGATCCTCAAAATATGTAGTTGAGGTTAAAACGTCAGCCAATACCCCACTCAACCTGAAATGCTTGTTATTCGTATCCCGGACGATTGGTTGACCAAAATTAGTTCATAAAAAGGGTTTTTAGTTTAATTTTCTGGTAACACAGATTGCATCTTGACTAGATGTAATGAAAATAGTATTACGTATAAAAGCTTGCCACCTTTTGGGGTAAATGAATTGTGCATTTTGTTAAAAGTGAAACACCTGTTGAATAGTGGGGGTAGACGATTAGGGGCTGTAAAATTAAGAGTAAGGCCCTTTGTCTACTGAGGAGACCAAAACCAAACGATTAATTCCCCACGACCAAGCAACCAATCTCCCAAGAAACTTTTGCATTCAAACAATACTTAGCTCGTCCACCGAGGCGATTACGACTATAGCGCTCGGTGATAAATCGCTGGAAACCAAACTGGATAATCGCCAGGTGCTCGGTTGCTTGCAGGTCGTTGCAGCGTGGACTTGTGGAAAAGCCTATGCCGTATTTTATTTTCATTTATGTGAGCTTTAAATTATATCTTTTCCTGTTTTTCTGCAATTTTTCTCTTTTTGGTGACAAAATGCCACGGAAAACGACAAATATAAAACCGGTTCATTTATTAATTAATTGTGTTAAGGGATCTAACAAACACATTATTCCTAGATATTTAAAGCGTTACAACTTATGAATTTATGTAAAAGTTATATAGACACCGTGATTTTTCCCTAACTTATGAACCTGTGTAAAAGTTATAAATTATTTCATCATAATATATATATATATTATATATATATATACACGCTGTGATTTTCCCTAGATATTTAAAGCGTAATAACTTATAAATTTATGTATACAAACTCATGAATGTTTGTAAAAGTTATATATTATTTCATCAAAATATTGTAGCCAACATTAAATGATATTTAAAATAAATTTCTTTGTTGTTTAGATGCTATTTTTTTGTTTGGAATTTCTAATATTGATTCAAAGTCCTCATAATTGTATTTGATATTACTTAAAATTTTTGTAAAAGCTATATATTATTTCATAAAAATATAGTTGCGAACATTAAATGATATTTTAAATAAATTTCTTTGTTGTTTAAATGCTATTTTTATTTGTGTAAATGTTATTATTATGTCAACAAAATATAGTTTCGAACATTAAATTATTTTTTAAAATAAATTTCTTTGTTGTTTAGATGCTATTCTGTTTTGTTTGGCATTTCTAATATTGATTCAAGGCCCTCATAATTGTATTTTATATTACTTATGAATTTATGTAAAATTTATATATTATCTCATCAAAATATAGTTGCGAACACTAAATGATATTTAAAATAAATTTAAGATCCTCATAACTGTTTTCAATATTACTTATGAATTAATGTAAGAGTTATATATTATATCGGCAAAATATAAAAGAGATCATTAAATAATATTTAAAATGAAACTTCTTTTTGTTGTTGTAAGTGGCTCAAGGAATAAAACATTTGTTTCTAAAATAATTAAATCTTTTTTTTACTTTATCTTTGGGTAGCTAATATACCGGAACAACAGTTATAATTTATAAATGAATGTTTTAGAGTTTGTGTGTGTAACAATATTAGTTAAAATTATAAACAAATATTTAAGCAATGAAACTGGTTGAAATGATAATATTAATAGCATACTAGTTCCTCCTTTCTACTCATATCCTACAGCTCAATTTTGTTGTTGTTGCTAAAGCTATAGTAACTACACATGTGTAATCAATAAATCTTGACATTTACCATTTTGCACTATTTAATATTTCATTCTGGCAATGATGTCACGTGTATATTGCCATCTCTTTCCTGTCTTTCATTCTCCAAGGATTTTCAAACAACATATTCTAGGGATTTTTTTAAATAATATTAACAACATTTTCTTATTAGTTATTTTACTGACTGACAAACAGCAAGTGATTAGTAAATATTATTTAAAACATTCATAGCATACAACAGAAACCACATACAGTTTTTTAAATGACAATCACAATATTATGTAGGTATTGTGAGCTGTACAAGTAACCAAGTGGAGCCCGTTTCTTATGGTTGGTTAAGGAGGTTGGAGTTTAAACACTGCCCTACTAAACCGAGGGTATTTTCATTACAGTATTTCCAACTCTCCCTCCAAACAAATGCTGGTACACTTAACTCTCATAAATACTTTCCTTAATCCTACCCCAATAGCGTAATTGAATTATTGTATGAGTAGTAATATTACATTTATTGAATATGTATATGTAAAGTAAATGCTATCAAAGAAATTGAAAAAGTCATAATTACCAATCTTATTCACTAGATGGCGCATAATGAAAGTGATTAAGAAATGAATACTAGTGAATATAAGTTTAACTTATCATATTGATTTAAATAGCGTTGTGCAAGATAACGTAAGTCACGTGTTGCAGAGTAATAGATTACTTTATCCTTTAGTAGTAATCTACCGTCACAATTTATAAATAAAAATGAATATCTGTCTGACTTTGTGTGTGTGTGTTTGCGTGCGTACGTGTGTGTGTAAACTTGCCACCTTAAACCAAATTAAGTTAATTTATAAGAACATATTTAAGCAGTGAAATAATAATACCAGTATACTTATTCCTCCTTTATCCTCATATTAATATATATTCTACCTGTAAAGCTATATTAACTGTGTGCTATATTAACGTGTGTAATCAATAAAGCTTAACCTTTACCTGTCAGCGCTATTTAATATTCTATTCTCGCAAAGTTGTCACGTGTATATTGCCATCGCCTTTCTGTCTTTGAAACTCCAAAGATTTCAAAACAACATATTCTAGGTGTGTGCAATTTGAAACACCATATTCTTCTCTCGGGTTTGGCAACTACAAGACATGAAGCACCCGGAGAAAGATATCTGGGTTAGAATGAATGTTGGATATACAATATAAATGTTAAGCTCATCTAGTTATAGCTTTCCAATGGGGGGTGAGTTTGGGGTATTAGAATACCGGCCGATGTGTGCTGTTGGTAGTTCTACCTCCACGTAACCGCTGGAACATTTCCTTACTCCTCCCTACCACCTTATCTTCCTACAGCACCCCCACCAAGGGTCCATGATGGTATGGTGGATACATACATCCGTACATGCTGACAGTAGTTATCAAACAAAACAAATGTTGGTAGGCTTTTGTCGGGAGAGTGGCCCCTAACTGTGGATTATAAATCATTGTGAGGCTTTTATCTGGAGAGAGGCCGCTAATTGTGTATAATCCGAGGTTTTTGTGTATATATACACATACATATATACATACATATATATATATATAGACACTTAGTTAAAATGGATGCGTATAGCTCATCTACAGTAGCCCCATGGCTTCTTTGGTGCTGACTGACAGCTTTGAAAAGCTACCAGACCAAATTATGTATCCCTACCCCTAACCATATGATCTGCAAAAACATGTGTTTAGCAGCTGTCACTTCTGACAGTCAACATTTAGGTATATACCTACATGTTGACTGTCAGAAGTTAGCTGTGAGCTGTCAGTCAGCACCAAAGAAGCCATGGGGCTACTGTAGTTATGGAATGGGAGGTTGGTGTTTCGAATCCCCACTGAGGTTTACTGTCACTAGTTCTCACTAAATGGTTTCCCTCTCCCTAACTCCACGTAAAAGTTGGAACAATTCTACATTACTACTCCTTATCTTCACCAACAGTGGTCCATGTTGGATTGGTGGATACCTACACCCACGCATGTCGACGGACGATACCATATAACCAACTTTAACTCAACCACGAGAAGGAGGTATTTGATTGGATTACAGATCTAACAGACATTAGTGGTGTTAGCCCTGCGAAAGATATCGAGGTTAAAATCCCCGTGGGCACGTCCAAGATGTATTGAATAAAGAGGTGGGTCGTGTCAAACAATTCTCATCAACTCTTCAGGGCCATTTTTTGTTATAAGGAGTGTATTTGTAATATCAAACACTCCCAAGATACCTATTTAGTTCAACACCTTAGCTTAGTTTAGTTGGTAGCGTGTCTGTCTACTGAGCTAAGGGCCCAGGATTCGATTCTTGGTATGGCCGAATTTTGAAATGTGTGTTTTCCCTTTCACAGTTATGAATTAACGAGGGACAGAATTAAATTAGATTTAATGTACTGTTACTTGATCAATTGTGTCTTGATCATCGTTATGTACGGTCATGAGTAGCTCAGCGAAAGAAACTTGGCTCACTATGGCCCCGTCCCTCTTTCAAACATAATACGTTAAAATTACTGAATAAGTGTGCACCACTCCACACTACATGATTGTGGGTACACTTTGTTGAGGTCACTTTTTTTTATTCTACCCATTGAGTGTATATATATGTCCCGAAAATCTCCACTTGCGGATACACTCCATTGAGGCTAATTTTTCTGGTGTCAACTGTACCGGTGGTTGAGGCTACATTTTTTGTGCCAATTGTACCAGAGGTATGATGGTAACATTAGCTTTAATTACCATCATTAGGATGTGCACGTTGCGTGATATTTAGTGAGCTAGCCCGTATTTTCCTGTTTGAGCATATTTATTATAATCACCACCGAGTAATGATGTCCTGGGGCCTCAGGGTGCTGGCAAGAAATCAAACTAGGGCGTGCGGGGAAATAACAGTAAAGTTTCTCACGGATATGGAAAGGGGGTCGAAATGAAAATCACACCGAGACATTGCCAATAGCTCATACTTTATGTTAGACAGTTGTCGAGAAAGAATGCTTCACCCGCCCTCATGGGCAGAGTTGCCGACACGTCGTGAGAGGAGTAGCCGAAGCCCTAGACTGCACACTTCCCCTAACAATAATGAAAAAGCCCACACCAATAAATAAATAAAACACTACCACCCAAAAACTTCCCCACAAACACACAGAATAAAATGGGGCAAAAATCTAATGGGGCACACATTAAAAACTAATGGGGCACACATAAAATCAAATGAGCACACATAAAAATCAAATGGGACAAAAATGGGGCAAAAATCAAACGGGGCAAAATTCAAATGGGACAGGAACGAATAAGTTTGGACACATATGAACTGGGTGAATAATAGTACATTTTGTGGTAAGGGGGTCAAACTTGGAGGGGTAAAATCACAGCGCTGTAATGGGCGATGTAGCTGAATTATAACGGTAATTCTCTCAAACAGGATGTCGTTAAAGAAGCAAAAGAAGATGTGCTGGGTGGGAGGGCCATCCACTTCCCCTATCCTTACCTTGTTCTAGCTCCATCCAGTCCTTTTACCTATTACCCATCTCTTTCAGGTCAATTCTAATGCTATCCTCCCATATGCGGCGAGGTATTCCCAATTTTATCTTCCCATCGGGTTTGCCAGTCCAAACATGGTTAAAAATTATCCCATTCATGAATAAAATGCATTTATTACGTATGTATGGTAATATATAGGTTGAATGAACTAAACATATCATGATAAGGGATATGTATAAAACCAGTAATTTAGTTCATGTGTTAAGCGACAGATCAATATTTCGGAGAAGTTTTATCTATGAAAAGAGAAACATTCTGCCGATGATTATACGAAGAAATGCCAAATGTATGGATAACATTATGAGACAAAATAGCTTATTGAGTGATCTCATAGAATATAAAGTAAAAGCAAAAAGGGTACCAAGAAGACGATGAAAACAATTTACGGATGAGCTCAAGCAAGGAAAGAAGATGAAGTTTCAGGATTTAAAAAGGAATCTGCTGATAATAGACGATGGAGGACACAATTAAGTCAAAGCAATGGACCTTTTGAAAGACGGAACATATATTATAGTATAATATATTTGTATCTTCCTTGGGACTTTTGTTTTGAAATCAGGGTGGAAGTATAGTAGGTGTTTCAATCATCTATAATTTATATTAATATACTGAACAGTTTGGTATCTGTCTGTCATGAGCATTGCGTGATATCTACCGCAAAGTCTGAAATTTTAAAAATTAGTAGCTCCTGTGCATAAAGATGTACACCTCAAAACTGGAATTTTAAATTTTTTATTAGATTTTTTAAAATTTATTAAAAACTGGGCTGGAAGACAAAAAATGAAGAGATTTTTATTTGTCTGTTTTAAGTAAAGATATGGGTTGCCTAGGGCAACAACGCAATTCATTGCGTGGTCACCCCAGGCAGAGCCGAGTATTTCTACTCTTGTAAAATAAGGATACTAGGAACATTTTCAAAGTATTGTTCAACTTTGATTATAATAAAGACGTAACTTACAGAGTTAACGTATCATACATATCATGGGAAATTAGAATGTGAGCCACATGTACTTTTTATTTACCTGTAAGTCTAATGGTAATAAAATTATCTTGCTTAGCTCTACTTTGGTGTAAAGTATAATATAGGGCCATAGGGGTCACCAGTCAATGTGAAAATGCCACCTCTCAGGATAAACTGAATGTATCAATCAGTAATAATTTACTAAATTAATAAAATGAAGAGTTTATTTGTTTGTCTGTCAGGAGAATTGTACGATATTTACCGCACGTAGGGGGCTGAAATTTAAAAATTAACCCCTGTGTACGAAGATGTGCACTTCCAAGCCTAAATTTTAAAATTTAGATTATGTATTTTTTTGAATAAATTAAAAATTGGCTGATAATCAAAAAGGCCACAGGCAACTCAGGGACTAAAGGCACTAACTTTAAAAGTAACCTTCTACTTGCAGTGCAATTATTAAACTAAAATATTGATATCATATTCTGAAAATTGAAAAATGACACCTGGACACGGGAATCGAACCCGGGACCTTCGGCTTAGTACGCCAATGCTCTTACCACTGAGCTATCCAGGATCCGTCCCGTGTCCATGGTCATTCTTCACGCATAGTTTAAGGCAGAGTCTAAGATGGACGTGCGGAAGTCGTCAGCTTATAAACATGTGATTATCTAAGATCACAGCCATCAGACAACGCAGCCAATAGCGACTCGGTAGTTGGCATTTTTGCAGCCATTCGACAATTATAAATTATGACTCTGCCTTAAACTATGAGTGAAGAATGACCATGGATATGGGACGAATCCTGGATAGCTCGGTGGTAACAGCATTGGCTTACTCAGCCTAAGGTCCCGGGTTCGATTCCCGTGTCCAGGTGTCATTTTTCAATTTAAAGAATATGATATCTATGAGGGACTATCCCCCCTAAAATGCAATAACAATAGTTTTGGCTATTTGTTTCATTAAAATATTGATCCCGGGCAGCGCCGGGTACGTCAACTAAACTAGTGTGAAATAAGCGATTGCTACGCAGTTTCAACAAAGCTTTATTCCATCATGGGGGAGTATTGTGTCAACACCTTTGATTTAAACTTTATTTTGTTTTACTAGTTTCAAGGATCAACAAATAAATTAAACAATGTAAGATTCGAGTCACGGCATATTTTATTTTATTACCATAATATATATTCAACAAAACTCTTTTCCAAATATAGACCTATACATGCAACAATAAGTTTTCCATGCTAAATGTTAAATTCCACGCCAAGTTCATGTTATAGGATTATATAGAGAAAGACTCATCCTCCTTTTAGTACATTACGTAACATAGATACATTATATGTATAAAATATTATTCACTAAGATTGCAAGAAAATAAATCAATTATCTTCTTTTTGAAACATTCCTTCTCTCATAGCTTTATCTTCTTCACTCATATCTTTAGCTCCTCCTCTCATATCTTTATCTTCTTCACTCATATCCTTATCTTCTTCTCTCATATATATATTTTTTTCCCTCGAACGTTTATCTTCTTTTCTTATGTATTTATTTTCGTCATAGTCTTTGTACATGTCCACATTCTTACCCAAATGCCAAACTTTAATATCGAGTAGTGATGAAATTATACAGAACACTGGAACATGTAAAATACGTAAATCAATATTAAGTTGATCAGCCTATTAAAACTAAAATTCAGCACAGTGCCTGTGGAACCTCATTTGTGTAAGGTGGGGGGGAGCAAGGAATTTATTTTAAGGGACTTGCCCTCAACCCTCTCTCTCCACCCTTTTTCCCTGATAAATGTTTGAAAGTTTTGTGTCTTTAAAAGCCATTTGGAGTGGACCTCCTTCCCAATTTTCAAAAAGATATATTATTTTTATAAATTATTTAGAGTAGTCTTCCTCAGAATTTTTTGGAATTTGGGTTCTTCTAAAACAGTGGCTCTCAAACTTGTGTTAGTGACACACTTTTCAATAATAAAGGATTTTGAGGCGCACTTGAAGGGGTTAAGGTCAAGATATCAGATAAAAGGTTAAAAAACTGCTTTAGCACATCTGAGTGATAATGTACGACTGGATGAGTGTTCAAGGAACATATGCTTGTTATGAACCCTGAGTAATCTCTCTCAGAGATGATGGGTAAGACCCTTAGTAAACTGTCTGAGGGAGAGATGAGAACAGAGATGCTGGGTAAGACCCTTAGTAAACTATTTGAGGGATAGGTGAGAACAGAGATGTTGGGTAAGATCCTTAGTAAACTGTCTGAGGGGTAGGTGAGAACAGAGATGTTGGGTAAGACCCTTAGTAAACTGTCTGAGGGATAGGTGAGAGCAGAGATGCTGGGTAAGACCCTTAGTAAACTGTCAGAGGGATAGGTGAGAACAGAGATGCTGGGTAAGACCCTGAGTAAACTATCTGAGGGATAGGTGAGAACAGAGATGTTGGGTAAGACTCTTAGTAAACTGTCAGAGGGATAGGTGAGAACAGAGATGCTGGGTAAGACCCTTAGTAAACTGTCAGAGGGATAGGTGAGAACAGAGATGCTGGGTAAGACCCTTAGTAAACTGTCAGAGGGATAGGTGAGAACAGAGATGCTGGGTAAGACCCTTAGTAAACTGTCAGAGGGATAGGTGAGAACAGAGATGTTGGGTAATACCCTTAGTAAACTGTCTGAGGGATAGGTGAGAACAGATATTCTGGGTAAGACCCTTAGTAAACTGTCTGAGGGATAGGTGAGAACAGAGATGTTGGGTAAGACCCTTAGTAAACTGTCTGAGGAATAGGTGAGAGCAGAGATGATGGGTAAGACCCTTAGTAAACTGTCAGAGGGATAGGTGAGAACAGAGATGCTGGGTAAGATCCTTAGTAAACTGTCAGAGGGATAGGTGAGAACAGAGATGCTGGGTAAGATCCTTAGTAAACTGTCAGAGGGATAGGTGAGAACAGAGATGCTGGGTAAGACCCTTAGTAAACTGTCTGAGGGATAGGTGAGAACAGAGATGCTGGATAATACCCTTAGTAAACTGTCAGAGGAATAGGTGAGAGCAGAGATGTTAGGTAAGACCCTTAGTAAACTGTCTGAGGGATAGGTGAGAGCAGAGATGCTGGATGAGACCCTTAGTAAACTGTCTGAGAGATAGGTGAGAACAGAGATGCTGGGTAAGACCCTTAGTAAACTGTCTGAGGGATAGGTGAGAACAGAGATGCTGGATAATACCCTTAGTAAACTGTCAAAGGAATAGGTGAGAGCAGAGATGTTGGGTAAGACCCTTAGTAAACTGTCTGAGGGATAGGTGAGAGCAGAGATGCTGGATGATACCCTTAGTAAACTGTCTGAGAGATAGGTGAGAACAGAGATGTTGGGTAAGACCCTTAGTAAACTGTCTGAGGGATAAGTGAGAACAGAGATGTTGGGTAAGACCCTTAGTAAACTGTCTGAGGAATAGGTGAGAGCAGAGATGTTGGGTAAGACCCTTAGTAATTTATCTGAGGGATAGGTGAGAATAGAGATGTTGGGTAAGACCCTTAGTAAACTGTCTGAGGGATAGGTGAGAGCAGAGATGCTGGATAAGACCCTTAGTAAACTGTCTGAGGAATAGGTGAGAGCAGAGATGTTGGGTAAGACCCTTAGTATACTGTCTGAGGGATAGGTGAGAGAAAAGATACTTGGTAAGGACCCTTAGTAGACTGTCTGAGGGTGAGGGCTGTGTTGCCGGGTATTAATCCTTAGGATACTGTCTGGAGGATGGGTCAGGATAGACTTGCTAATATGGATTCGCCAAGGATAGACTTGCTGCGTAAAGACCCTGAGAATAGTGTCTTTACATACTCAAGGAAATATTCATAGGTATAGTCTGCTGATTAGAACTGTAAATCTGGCCAAACTATTTGGTGGAAATTCCAGGATAAAAATGTATTTAGTTGTAATTAAAAAAACCTCTTTTATGCCTGTTACTATTTCAGCACGTTCTTCTTATCTCATATTTATTTGGTGGTATAGGATAAGAAATATGAATATGAATGTGGAACGGATCACTTCCTAAGGATTTCAATAGTTTGTAAGGAAGCAGCAGAAGAGTATTAAGCAAGTAAGAGTAAAGCGGAAAAGTTTCGGGATAAAATTGTGAAAGCGCAATAGGAAAGAGTGATTGGCAATAAAATAACTTTACAAGAGTATGAATGAAATGTCTAAATAAATTCGAATAGTATTGAAAGTGTTTGGAACAGAATAAAAGATGTTGTAGTTGAGTGCGTGAATGATGTGTGTGGATTTGCGGTGGTGGGGATGAATGGGTGATGAAGGAGTGTGGTTTGAAGGGAAATCCAATAGGTCAATTTGAAAGAAGCATCCTACATTGGTTTGGGCATGTTGAGAAGATGAGTGTGGTTTGAGCGATGAAGAAAATATACGACGGAAGAGTTTTTGGATCAAGAGGAAGGAGTAGGCTATATAAGACATGACTAAATGTGTATGGTTAAGACTTAGAAACAAACTTAAGATTAGCAATAGAAAAATTAAGGATATAATATCTGAAGAAATTAATAAAAGGTTAAAAAATTATTATTATTATTATTATTATTATTATTATTATTATTAAGTCTCGACATTTAAGTCGTAACATTAACTTTTGTACTCAGACGACGACTTTGCGCCATGATTATGGTATAATTTTACCGAAAAATGTTGGCCAGAATTTAATCGGCTTTCTTTTAAACGCTGATTACCTGCCCATGGAGTAATGGGACTGAACAAGATTAAGACTTCGATTCTATACTTAAACACTGATATTTTTTTTATCATAGCTTACTACGTTCCAAACCTTATTTCACATCATTTTTGCAACTTGAATGACACTACATTCACGAGTTTGATTACATTTAACTAGTCATCTTCAATGTTTGAATTTTAACTGTGTGTTATTCCCAAGGTTTCTTCTGATATTAATTATTTTAATATATTGTATATATTTTTTTGACTGACGGTCACCATTTGACTTTGTATTTATTGTTATATGCCATTGATATATTTTTAATTGTTTCAATTTTATCTCACATATTTTATGCCTGTTGAAAGCACAGCTTAACGTGTTTTTGAAATATCAAAGTATTTTAATTTCAAACAGTTAATAAATTTTTAACCTTGCATTAATTTCTTCAGTTATTATGTCCTTTAATTTTTCTATTGCTAATATTAAGTTTGTTTCTAAGTCTTAACCATAATCATTACTACTCCTTACTTATTTATAATTTATAATGTTTACTAAAATGGTATATGACTAAATGTTGTTGATGAATGTGTTAAAAAGATAAACATTGATAGGTGTAGGTATTAAAGAGCATGTATAACTCGGTGTATGGATGTTGATGAAGCGAAGGGAGTATGCAATGATAGGAAAGTGTGGAGAAAGTTAGTGAGGTCATATTAATTACGGAGTTGTCGCTTTAGCTCTATGCACAGTTTCTTGCCTAACTCGTAAGGAAACTGCGTGATTATGTATGTATGTATGTATGTATGTATGTATGTATGTATGTATGTATGTAAATATGTGTATGTATGTATGCATGTATGTATGTATGTATGTATGTATGTATGTATGTATATATGTATATATGTATGTACGTGTGTGTACGTATGTACGTATGTACGTATGTATGTATGTATGTATGTATGTATGTATGTATGTGTGTATGTATGTATATATGTGTGCATGTATGTATGTGTGTGTATGTATGTATGTATGTATGTATGTATGTATGCATGTATGTATATGTATGTATGTATGATTATATGTGTGCTTGTATGTATGCATGTATATATGTGTGCATGTATGTATATATGTGTATGTATGTATGCATGTATGTACGTATGCATGTATGTATGTATGTATGTATGCATGTATGTATGTATGTATGTATGTACATATGTGTGTATGTATGTATGCATATATGTGTGTATGTATCTATCATTATATGTATGTACGTATGTATGTATGCATGCATGTATGTATGTATGAATGTGTGTATTTATGTATGTATGCGTCTATGTATGTATGTTGGATGGAAAAAGAGTGAATTTAATCAATCGAAATCGTTTTCACAGAAAATAGTTTTCAGAACTGTAAACACTTGTGCAAATAATTATTAATCTCATTTAGTCATACTCACCTGCCAATAGTGAGAAAAAGCGTATTCTGAAACTGTCTTTGTCGTAGAGCCAGCAGTTGCCCTTAGCACCACAAGAACGATCCCAAACCAAACATGTAGAGTCTAAAACATAGACGCACACTTTATAGTACTAAAATACCAAGTGCTTCATGAGAAACAAATATCAATCCAATCATTGGATATGGAATAGGGGAGAGGCTGGGTAAAAGACTATATTGTAGTCACCAAAATTTGGATTTATAATTATGTTTATAATAATAATATTTACCCATTCAAATTATAGGATAACAATTATTTATTTAGTTTATAAAGCAAAGTATTTATTTCTCTATGAATATATTGTGGGCTATGCAAAAATAAATAAAATTTAATTCTTAGAAAATGTTTTTAACTACCATGAAAATATCCAGTAAAAATCTTCTAGATTTACCAAATGTTAAACAATTTGCTGGGACAATGCCCTTCCACAATCCTTTCTTATCCAGTTTATCCAAACATCCATACAATTCCAAGGAAGTATTCACACTGTAATGATACTGTTTTGGACCCCTCTCATATATTAAAAAAAGTCATGGATGAAGTGTATATTTTTAAGAACTTTATGTAAAATTTCCTTTTATTACTTCGTCCGTGGAGAATCACGCGTCTTTAATAATAATTTAAATATATTGCGTTTCAATTTTTGTTTTTTTGAACGATCAACTCCGTTGTATTTAGAAATATCATGTGACATGCTGGCTCCCTCTACTCAATAGGAAGTCAGCCTTCACAACAGCAGGCTTCCAGGAGTTTTTCTACTAGTTAGTTTTAACACTATGACAAAGGGTCCAAGAGGCAAGGAATAGGTCATATATAAGCAGGTTCTGCGTATGAAACTAAAGCGGTGCCAGCAACAAAGAGTAATAGAGATCGATTCGTCACGCGGCTCGTTAAAACAGTGCCAGGAACACAGTGATACAGTAATATAACAGTTCGATTCATCACGTGGCTCGTTAAAACAGTGCCAGAAACACAAAGTACTACATAGAAAAATATACCGATTCATCACACGGCTCGTTAAAACAGTGCCAGCAACACAAAGTAATACCTAGGAAAACAGATCGATTCATCACGCGGCTCGTTAAAACTGTGCCAGCAACACAAAGTGATACACAGAAAAACAGATTGATTCATCACGCGGCTCGTTAAAACTGTGCCAGCAACACAAAGTGATACATAGGAAAACAGATTGATTCATCACACGGTTCGTTAAAACAGTGCCAGCAACACAAAGTGATACACAGAAAAACAGATAATCACACGGCTCGTTAAAACTGTGCCAGCAACACAGAGTAATACATAGGAAAACAGATCGATTCATCACACGGCTCGTTAAAGACAGTGAAGCAGTAACATAAATCTATATAGCACACAGTACTCAGAACGTGGAACGTGTAATATCACACAAAAATAATCCGTAATTTAACAAAAGTTGTGTCATTTTATTTCATATCTTCAGTACCAAAGGTGTAATCATATAAATAAATCGTGTGCAACATCAAAAGTCTTGCCCATTTCATAATCATAAGTATCATATATAACCAGATCACAACACCGTGTACAAGTGCGCAGAAAGGCATGTACGCGTCATAAAACCCAGATATCATTTTAAATAGTGCTTCATCACAGGGAAATATACCAAATAAAATCCCGTATCCCTTTAATGGGCGCCGTATCACGGGTCAATATCAAATATCTCAATAGTAATATTCAATGACATAAAAACACTTGTAAGCACCATCTCAAAACAAAAAAAAATGTTTTCGTCACCTTTAAATGCTATATACGGTAAGTTTACGACGTATACAGATTTGAGTTATGTGGATTCGTAGATACGGGGTTGCGGCACCTTAACTTATGTCTATTAACGTCATCTATCAAACAACACTTTAAACATAATAGATGACGATCTTGGTTAGCTTAAACGCAGCTGATAGTATCATCCCCATTTTATTAGTTATTTATATTTTACGTTTAAGGACTAAAGCTTCATTTCCTCAAAGTTTAATTTTCATAAGCAATACCTAATTTAGCACTAACTATCTTTTGAAACGAACATTATGCCATAAATACATCGTATTTAAGCATAATTTGAATTACGCGTTTTTCCAACTTTTGTGGAAACTTTTGGAACGAATCAAACGTGTAAGTCGATGACTTAATATAATTTATCTTAGCCTGGTGAGGCTGATTGACTATCCAAAATAAGTGATCCAAAGGGAAATTGCTGAAAATGTCAAATAAAACCTATTTTATTACTAATTGTTAGTTAAATACTTGATGCAACAAGAATGAAATAAATGCCTAGATCATATTCGTCTCTTGCTCGTGAGGCTGAACACGGAACTTTTGGGGCGTGGCAGTGGCAAAACAGCATTTGCATATGAGCTGACAAGTTGTGTATACCATTTGAATTTTGTGTATGTATATAAGCCTATGTAAAATATATTTATCTAAATTTAGCACATATTTTTATTACCTGTCCAGGCTATACGCATATGTATTCATTTACGCTAGTAAATTAGGGATGAGAAAGGTTGAATTTAGAGGAAGTATACCTGCGTTTACCTACTTATTATGCGTGTAAACTGTTCAGAGTATATGGATACGTATTATTACGCTGGTAAGGTTGAATTTAGAGGAAGTTTACCCTCATTTGTTTGGAAGGAGAGTGGAAAATCGTTTAGGAAAGCCCACCCTAAGTACGCCCGACTGGGATACGAACCCCAACCTCCCTGTCATCGGCAGTCTAATTTATTGCGAGAATAACACCTTAGAGTTTAGTTAGACTATGACCTTTATATTCATAGATTTAAGGAGTAGATTTCTGATCGCAGCTGTTCAATATGTCATACGCGAGGCGATCATTGGAAACATTTGATTAGGGGACAAGAAGGCGTATGTATGTTCCCACCGGTGAGCTCTATGAACAATTGTAAAAACAAGTATACATCACTTGCAATTAACAAAAATGTAACGCTCAATTTTCTCACCTGTTAGTTTCTGAGATCGGTCAGTAAGCTGTTGGCGTCTCGACTGCTGTCAAGAAATATAAAAATCAGAATATACAAAGCCATAATTTTACCGGATTTTCTCTATGGATGAAACGTGGTATTTTACCTTAAATGACGAAAATAAATTTAGTATGTTCGAAAACAAGGTGCTTAGGAAGTTATTTGGTCCAAAAAGTGTTGAAAATTGAAAATAGTGGGGAGTGGAGGAGTCTACATAATGATGAGATGCATACCCTTTACTCATCACCAGACATTGTTAGGGTGATAAAATCTCCCAGGTTAGGGTGGGCAGGTGATGCAGCGCGAAAGGGAGTATCTAGAGCCGCGTTCCAAATATTGAATGACAAACCCAATGGGAAAAGAGCAATGGGATGGACCTGAGAGATATAGGCTGTGATGAGAGAGACTGGATAGAATTAGCTCAAGATAGGGATAGGTGGTGTAATTTTGTGAGAACGGTATTGAAATTTCGAGTTCCTAATGCCATATAGTAAGTAAGTTATTAATTTCTGAGGGTAGGCTTACGTAAAATTTCCTAAAATTAGTTAAGTATTTGATCACATATGAGGGAAGAAATATTTGGATAAAGGACTTACAATTCAGTTTTACAGGTAATAAAAACTGTCCAAGTAAGCTTGATAACGAAACAATTTAACAATTATATTAAAATTTCAATAAATAAAATAAAGGAAGATAGTTATTAGCTTGATTAGATTTTCTGGAATGACATACTTTGTTTAGGTGTCCTACGCCATTAGTAGACTTTAACCTTAACATATTAGTTTGACAACGCTGTCAGAATCTTACGACCATATGTTATGCCAACCGAACCCCTCATTAATTTGCGTTAGTGATCGCATCAACAATGGCGGTAATAATTAATAGATTGCGACGGGTGTTTATATAATATAAATATGTGCTTATGCTGTAATGAAACCATCTTGATCATGTTTACAGATTAATCATTCAACAAAAACTATTATTTGTATTGATTATGCTTTGGATACTGCAGTAATATCACTTGGTAACATCAGGTTGGATGTACAGTAGCCCCATGGTTTCTTTGGTGCTGACTGACAGCTGACAGCTCTGAAAAGTTACTAGACCAAATTATGTATCCCTACGCCGAACCATATGATCTGAAAAAAACATATGTTTAGCAGCTGTCACTTCTAACAGTCAACATTTAGGTACATACATAAATGTTGACTGTCAGAAGTCAGCTGTGAGCTGTCAGTCAGCACCAAAGAAGCCATGAGGCTACTGTAGCTATGGGTAATGCCTTAGTACGTGTAGTGTATACGGAGCTACTGAATGTATCTATCAGTGCTAAAGTAACCAGCCGTATTAAACATTGGTAGAACATAGCCCGAGAAACCAAACGTAGTATTTCTAAAGTTTTGAGAGCGACTCTATGAGGTAAGGGAATATGAACATCCATTTAGACAATAATTGTATTAAGCAACGACGACAAATTTAAAAGTAGTTAAATTTGTGAACAAAATTCGTAAACCAATTGAAATTTAATCGTGTGAACTTTGTCAGAGTATGCGAGGTCATCAAACCATAATTTATTAATGCTCAATGTCACTATGTATGGACCAGATGAAAATGGAGATTTATCAGTTGTAATTGTGAATGCCCTTAAGGAGTACAAATAAATACCTATAGTCCAGAAGGACAAATACTCATTATAAGCCAAAATGAGGGGGGAAAATTAACATCAAGCTAAAAATTGGCGTGTGTCCCCCCGCGACGCCCTGAATGTGTGGGTCTAACGTTGCTAATATAGGTTTCAGCCGAAGATGGGGGAAGTGACTGGATTATGATTGTGTGGGTTCGTATTTGACGTCTGGCTGAGGTTATTATGGTTTTTATTTGTTTTACTATGTCTATTACAAAAAGTGATGTTGATAAGAGATATTAAAAGATAGGAAAGAATTTAAAATACTATTTAGAAGCTTGTGGCATAATGAAGTAATGCAAGCAATTTTTAACCAATGGTCTGACTGACGCTCCAGGTGACTCAACACTATTGTAAGCCCCGGTACCCTGGGTTCGATGGTAGCCCTCCAATACACGTATTGCTAATCTGGTGTCCTAACCCGCGTAGCCCCATAAATGGGCAGAGTGACCCCCTAAAATCGATTTTTATTAGTTATCCCTGTTAGCTGGGGTATGCTCTATTTGTTTACTACCTAATAACAACACCTTGCAATACTCGTTTTGTCATTAACAATCCAGAGCACAGCAATATTAAACAAACACGCCTCAATTTAGGCCGTGTCGACTACACGTTCATAAAAAACTGATGTCACGGAACAATAAACTGTTGAGTCCCACAGAATCACTGCAGAGAAAAATCTTTGTGGTGGGAAATTAGCCACCATATTGAATCTATGCTTTTCCAAGGCTAGCGGCTATACGATA
Source organism: Timema poppense (assembly GCA_902141375.1). Classification (NCBI taxonomy): domain Eukaryota; kingdom Metazoa; phylum Arthropoda; class Insecta; order Phasmatodea; family Timematidae; genus Timema; species Timema poppense. The sequence continues at coordinate 160,081 of CABFOV010000126.1, forward strand.
TACTCGTATGTTGTCATACGGAGAACACAGATTAAGGAAGATAATTTATAAATTACTGCGAAGAATATATCACTAGATATGGTGAATGAGTTTAAATATTAATTTAGGAACAATTTTATCAAGCAATAACAATATTAGAGTGAAAATTAGGAAAATACTACAGTCGGGTATTGCAAGCTGTTACTTGGTCATTGAGTTGTTGACATCTCGCCTGCTGTCCAAGAATATATTATTATTATTATTAGCACCACGTCTTACTACCCGTTCGGGTTATACGCGCTTAAACTAATGTGTAATGGTAGGGTGATTGTGAGATGAAATGGAGGACCTACAGTTTAACGTGGAATCCGAACCACGGTGGAGGCCTGGCATTCCTCACATTCACAAGATGTCTTGTCAGAGGTGAAGGAAGGGTTTGGTAATCAGATAAATCTTTGCCGGGACCGAGGATCGAACCCCGGCCGCCAGCATAGAAGTCTGACACCTTACCCCTAGACCGCCAGGTCACCTCCAAGAATATAAAACTAAGAATATACACAATAATAGTTTTTACCGGTTGTTCTTAATAGTTTTGAAACATGGTAGATTACTTCACATGAAGAAAATAAATAAGGGGTGTTCGAAAACAGGGTTCTGAGGAAGCTATTAATTATCCTATTTCTAGGCACCTTGTTTTCGAACACTCTAAAAGGGATGAATATATTGGAGAGTGAAGGAGGTTACATAATGACGAGCTACATTCACTTTATTCATATCAAGACATTATCAGGATAATCAAATTTCACAGGTTACGGTGGGTAGGACATTCAATGAGAATGGGAGAATCTAGAATCATGTTCAAGGTATTGACTGGCAAACCCATTGGGAAGATACCATTGGGAAGACAAAGACGCAGACGGGAAGATAACATTAGAATGGACCTGAAAGAGATAGGATATAGTAAGGTGTACTGGATATAACTAACTCAAGATAGAGATAGGTGGCGTACTTTTGTAAGTTTAGCAATGAACTTGCGAGTCCCTAATACCATAGAGTAAGTAAATAAGCGGCTATACGAAATAATAAAAAAATCAATCTGCATAGTAAAGGCATTGTATTTTGTCTTGAAAGTTATATTATATTATTATTATTATTATTATTATTAGCACCACGTCTTACTACCCGTTCGGGTTATACGCACTTACGCTAATGTGTAATGGTTGGGTGATTGTGAGATGAAATGAAGGACCTACAGTTTAACGTGGAATCCGAACCACGGTGGAGACCTGGCATTCCCCACATTCACAAGATGTCTTGTCAGAGGTGAAGGAAGGGTTTGGTAATCAGATAAATCT